>VZRF01003322.1:454644-664684 GCA_013396875.1 Vireo altiloquus | reverse complement strand
AAAAGAAGAAGAAATGTTCATTACCACTTCTGGAATAATAATTAATCCTCATAGAAACTGAAGTATAAATAATGCAGAACCTTAGTTTTGCCAAGGACAAATCATCATATTAAAAATGAGACAATATCATGATAGATAATCAATGCTGTGAAGTTTGCTTCTCTTGTTTCTGTTTCATGGCAAAAATTCTAATAGAATTTAATGAAATGGAAATGGAAATGGAAATGGAAATGGAAATGGAAATGGAAATGGAAATGGAAATTATTTTCAGGTTAATAATAAGCCTTTTAAAGATTGAGATAGAAAAGTAAGGCTGAAATGACTCTGAGAACACTAGCTTACTCAAAACAGTTCTGTAGAATCATAGAATATGCTGATTTGGAAGGGACCCATCAGGAGCATCAAGTCCAACTCTGGCCCTACACAGGATACCCCACAAGTCACACCATGTGCCTGAGAGCATTGTCCAAACACTTCTTGAGCTCTGTCAGGCTTGGTGCTGTGACCATTNGTCCCAAAAATCCCTTTTTTTTTTAAAAAAAAAAAAAAAAAAAAAGAAGAAGAAATGTTCATTACCACTTCTGGAATAATAATTAATCCTCATAGAAACTGAAGTATAAATAATGCAGAACCTTAGTTTTGCCAAGGACAAATCATCATATTAAAAATGAGACAATATCATGATAGATAATCAATGCTGTGAAGTTTGCTTCTCTTGTTTCTGTTTCATGGCAAAAATTCTAATAGAATTTAATGAAATGGAAATGGAAATGGAAATGGAAATGGAAATGGAAATGGAAATGGAAATGGAAATTATTTTCAGGTTAATAATAAGCCTTTTAAAGATTGAGATAGAAAAGTAAGGCTGAAATGACTCTGAGAACACTAGCTTACTCAAAACAGTTCTGTAGAATCATAGAATATGCTGATTTGGAAGGGACCCATCAGGAGCATCAAGTCCAACTCTGGCCCTACACAGGATACCCCACAAGTCACACCATGTGCCTGAGAGCATTGTCCAAACACTTCTTGAGCTCTGTCAGGCTTGGTGCTGTGACCATTGCCCTGGGGAGCCTGTTCCAGTGCTCGATTCACCTCTGGTGAAAAATCTTTTCCCAAAACTCCTCTGACTCAGCTTCAGGCCATTTCCTTCAGTCCTGTCACTGGTCATGAGAGGGAAGAGGTCGGTACTTGCCTGTCATGGTTTAACCCCAGCCAGCAGCTAAGCCCCAGGCAGCCACTTGCTCAGTCTCCCACCAGTGGAACATTGGAGAGAATCAGAAGGGTAAAAGACAGAAAACTCATGGGTTGTAGGAAAATCCGGCCGGAGTCAAGAGAACGACTCAATATGAGTTATGCATCTTGCTCGTTTATTGTCACTCGCTGTACATATTTATAGCTTGTTACATTGTTCACATGTTACAGCATAAAGCATAATTGGTTAATATCCTCTGCTCATGTGCCCTAAGTTTAGCTATCATCGGTTAGAGCTGAGGTGCACACATGGTGCAGACTTCAGCAATATTTCTTTGCTACTACAAAAGCCTTGCCAACTTTTCCTCTTATCAGCCCTACAAAGACATTTCAGTAATACATCTGTTGCTCAGGCTATGGAGTCAAGGTTAGGATTGTGCATTCCATGGCCTCTATCTTCTAGCCACTGCCTTACAATGGGTTGAGATAAAGACAGCTTATGAGAGAAAGCAAAAGACACACACACAAGCCAGTTAAAACAGGGAATTCATTCACCACTTCCCGTAGACAGACAGCTGTTCTGGTCTCCAGGAGAGCTGGGCCTCATCATACATAGTGGTTAATTGGAAAGAAAAACACAGTCACTCCAAACATCCCTCCCTTTCATCCTTCTTCCCCCCACTTAGTATTGTGTGCATGACATCACATGGTCTGGAATATCCCTTTGGTCAGATTGGGTCACCTGCCCTAGCTGAGTCTCCTCCCAAACTCCTGAGCACGCTCAGCTTCCTCACCAGCAGGGCAGTATGGAAAGCAGGAAAGGCTTTGGCTCTGTGTAAGCCCTGCTCAGCAGCAACAAAAACATCTCTATATTACCAACCCTGTTTTCAGCACAAATCTAAAAGACAGCCCATATCAGCTACTGTGAAGACAATTAAATCTACTCGCCAAACCCAGCACATTCTGCTCCTTATTCCATAGCATTTACATAATGCCAGGTGCCCCACTATTCAATACAAACACAGTAACCACCACCTTAACGAGCACACTGCCATGCTGCTTCCCCTCATGAGGATGTCGAAGACAACAGTGAGGTCTCCCCTCAGTCTCTTCTCCAGGCTGAACAGACCAAATGAGCTCAGTTGCTCCTCACACAGCTTCCCCTCCAGACCCTTCACCATCCTTGTGGCCCTCCTTTGGATACTCTCTAATGGTTTAATGTCTTTCTTTCATTTTGGCACCCAAAACTGCCCCCAGCACTGGAGGTGAGGCCACCCCAGAGCAGAGCAGAGCAGGACAATCCCCTCCTTTGCCCGGCTGGCGATGCTGTGCCTGATGCCCCCCAGGACAGGGCTGGCCCTGCTGGCTGCCAGGGCACTGCTGGCTCATGGTCAGCTTTGACCAGGACCCCCAGGGCCCTTTCCACAGTGCTGCTTTCCAGCCTCTCATTCCCCCTTCTATAGATGCATCCTGGGTTACCCCGACTAAAGTGCAGAATCCAGCACTTCATCTTGTTGAACGTCATGTGGTCGATGATTGCCCATCTCTCTAATTTGTTGAGGTCTTCCTGCAGGGTCTCTGCACTCGAGGGGGTAAACAGCTCCTCCCAATTTAGTGTCATCAGCAAATATATTTAGTGTTCCTTTGAGTCCTGTGCCCAAGTCATGAATGAAGATGTTGAAGAGAACTGGGTCAAGGATGGAGTGTTGGGTTGACGTTGTGTGGCTGTCAGATCCCTACCCAGCTTCTCTCTCGTCCTCCTCAACAGAAGAGAGGGGAAAAATAGGATGAAAAATCTTGTGCATCAAGATAAAGACGAGGACATCACTTACCAGCTACTGGCACAAGCAAAAGAAGAGACAGCACAGGGAAAATTATTTTAATTTATTCCCAATTAAAAACAAGTTGGGTGTTGCGAAACAAAGGTGAAACATAAACCATCTTCCTTCCACCCACCCCTCTTCTTCACAGGCTCAGCCTCAACCCTTCACTCCCAGCTCTTCTACCTTCTGCCCACTGGGCAGTGCAGGGAGATGAGAAATGGGGGTCTGCAGTCAGTCTATAACAGCTCCTGTCTGCTGCTCCTTTCTCCTCCTCACACTTCTCTGCTCCAGCCTCAGGCCTCTCCATGAGTCTTTCAGTATAAACCTTCTCCAGCATGGGCTCTCCATGGGCTAAATTCCTCCAGGACATGTCTGCCACGGGATGCAGTGTGGATGTCTGCTCCACCATGGTCTCTCCAGGGTCTACAGGGAAATGTACCTGCTCCACTGGGACCTCTCCAGGGTCCCAGGGCAATCTCTGCTTGGTACTGACTCTGTTTGGCATGGGGCAGTCCCAGTCTCTCCTCACAGAGGTCACCTCTGCAGCTCCCATCCTCACCTGCCCCTCTGGGCACCTGTACCCAGTACACAGATAAACATTTTTCTGTTTCAAAATAAGCTTATCCAGTGGCTGAAAAATTTTATTTTGTGCAGGAGATGGAATGCTGAGGCTGGAAAATTCCCTCTCACGAATCAACAGGATGATGCTGCAATCAGTGCATGCCTCCCTCTTATAAGAGGCTTACGTGCCAAGACCAGACACAGGGGGCCTCTGTAACTACACTTGGAAGGGAGATAGAAATAATTCAAGCTTTGGTGCTTAAAAGCTCCTTCTATATTCATAAACATTTATCCAATGAACTCCACATAGGGCCCAGCATTCTGTGCTACAGTCTCACAAGCTCAAAGTTACATTTCTTAAATCTGCGAATGCCTTACTGCTCTTTAACCAATTCAAGTGAAAAGCAGTACAGAAGTCATGATCAACGAAATGCTATCTCAAAAAAGCCAGTTTATCTCCTGCATGGCAAATTACCAGCTTACCACAGGCAATTTCCTTAAGAAACTATGAGAATTCACTTCTAGGTTATCTTTTAACAATTTCCCAAAGGAGGAATTTGGGGAGAAATCTGGAGAGATTAAACTGACTTGGGAGATCTGCTGTATCACTGTGAAATACTTGTTCTTAATTACGACTTAAATGAAGGCTGCTTTCCCAGAAGGACCACAGCTCCACTTGACCAAATTGAGATCACAGTTAGTATCTCAAAAACCAGCATAATAAAGTATGCTCTGATCAATATACTTATGTTTCACTTTCAGATACTTGTGATCTTTGGGATTTAAATGGTCTTTTACAGGATCCTAAAAATGAAATTAAGAACTATATGAAAACATTTTATTGTAAAGAAGTCTTTCTCATTCTCATCCAAATAAGTAAGGAGCTGGGGGGAAAAATACTCACCAGAAAAAAATAACAATAGATGTAATTGAAGAGAGGACAAGATTTCTATGTATAAATATTTGAAAGACACCAAGGTCTAGAACACTTAACAACTTCCGAGTGAAAAAAATAGTTCAACTAAGAGAAACTAAAATTGCTAGTAAGATAAATGTTTATGGCAAATATCACAAAAGCCTTTTTAATGGTAGGATAACTCAACATTAATTTCTATGGCACAATAATTTTGCATATGACTGCATTTATGTATTTCCATATGTAGAAAACAAGATCAGGAAATTATAAACAGCAATAGGATTAGTATAGGCAGGATGCAGTTGTTAAAAAATAATGAAATTTGTTGTCCTGCGAAATATTTTCAGTAGTAAGAGTGCCTAGTGCAGTATGTGAAGATTTTTTCATTGACCTTGTATTTGGATTTGTGCAGTACTTGCAGTGCGGTAATCACCTCCATGCCAGAAGATGGATTAAAATGAGAACAGGTGCATGGAGAGGATATTAGGATGAGAAAGGAGCAGGGACTCTATTCCAGTCACTACGGGGAGGGGAGGAGGGGTGTGCCCAGAATTGGAAGAGCGTGGCTTGTTCTGCTTAACAAAAGTCGAGAGGGAATGTTATTGTTCTCAGTTAATACATTGCAGAATAAAATTTATTTTAGGTGAAGGACAAGCTTAAGACAGCAGAAGAACTCAAGGACACAAATAGATCAGAAATAAATTTAGCTAGAAGTTCAAGGTAGTTTTAAAATATTCATGGAATGAATCACAGACAACAATTCAAGTTGGAAGGACCCATGGGAGGACATCTAATCCAAGCTGCAGAGTCAGCTCTGAGGTCAGACCAGGTTACTCAGGGCTTTAAGTCATCAGGTCTTAAAAATCTTCAAGGATGGAAATTGAACAACCTCTATGGACAACCAGCTCCAGCTCTTCACTGTTCCCAGAGCAGTATTTCTTTCTGTCCTACCTTTTCTCTTGTTACAGCTTATACCCGCTCTCTCATTCTCCCACAAAGCCCCACTGGGAAGTGGGTAGCTCTGCCTTCTTGATAACCCCTCTCTGGGTCCTGGCAGGTTGCTGTTGGGCCTCCCCTGAAGCCATCTCTTCTCAAGGCTGAACAAGACCTGATTCCTCAGCCTCCCCACACATGGCAAGTGCATCTGCTGAATTTGTTCAGTTGCTTCATGCCTTTCCCTGATGCCCAGGGCTCTGCAAAGCACTAAAAGATGAAAGAACTTGGTGGTGAAGAAGGCATTGGTCTTCTCTGTGTCCACTGCCACAAAACCACTCTCCCCACTGAGCAGTAAGCACACAGCTCCTTCTTTGGCCTTCTACTACTCATGCAGAGGATGAAGGCCTTTGTCTTGCCCTTGACGTCCCTTCCCATCCCAGCTGAGCTTGGCTTTCCTAACCCCATCCTTGAAAGCCTGGGCGATATTTCTAAAGCTCTGTAGCCTGGCCCTGTTTCTGCCTCCTTCATGTGGCCATTTTCCAGAGGGGTTCTCTCATGGGTTCTTGGCATAGCCTAGCAGGGCTGCTGATACACCTGCTTGTTTTCCCTGATATCAGGATGAACTGTTCTCATGTCGTCCATATAATCATGGCAGTTCCCCTCATAGTTTTCACTCTTCAGAGCTCCTCCTGTGTGATCTCATTGTCCTACTCCCTGGATAAGATGCCAGCTGCTCACCTGGTGCCCCACGTTCAGGCTCTGCAATGCTCCTCCCTTCCTCCCCTCAGGATCTTCATCTCCTCACTTCATCACACTCACCATAGCTAAGGCTGCCATGGGTCACCACCTCTCCTGCTGGTGTCTCCTTGAAAGGAACAGCAGATCCATCAGTGTGATCCCATGAGGTGGCCCAACCAGGCCCTGTATCAAGAAGCTATCCCTGACAGAAACATACTTCTGTGTGTGTCCTGACATGCTGCCCTTCCAGCAGCGACAGGGAGGCTCAAGGCCCCAAGGAACACCAGGCTCTGCCCACACCAGACACTCTCAAAGGTTTTGAGTAGGTCCCTTCCCTCAGTCTGACCCCATGGTCAGGATTGTGGTCCCTCCACGCTGCTGCCCTTCCTTATCTTTGCTCGGTTTTGACTCACGTGCTCCAGCCAGACCCTCAGTTGTCCCACAGAACTCCACACATCCCACCTGCTCCTGTAAGCATTGGGCATCTCTCCTCCTCTTCCTCCCTGCCTGCTAGTCTTTCCTGAGTGTGCCACAGTGAATTACTGGAAGAGCCTCCCAAGAAACACTGTGGCAAAAATTCCAGCCAGAATCAGAGGGGTTTTGATGACTTTATGGAAGTAATTGACATGTCATTACTAGTGGTGGCAGAAGACTGGGATTAATACCCTCCTGTCCTGGGTCCAGCCAGGACAGGGTTAATTTTTGCATATTGGGGGAGGCATGGCCAAGACCTGGAGGGTATTCTGTGCAAACTCAGCTTCCTCTCTCTTCCAGGGAGGAGTGATTCCTCCTGGTCAAGTAAGCATGGTGGAGGGAGATGTCCGGAATTGTCTGTTGTCAGGATGGGGTTCCGTGTGAATAATTTCTTCTCTTGTACCCTCTGTCTTTAGAGGGTACAAGAGGGTACAATTGTAGCTGTTACTGTTAGTTTCTTATCTCATTGCTGTTTCCAGTAGATTATTGCGATCTCAGCCCATGATCTTTAAGTATTTTGCCTCCAGTTCTCCTCTCCAGAGCCGTGCATGGTTTGGAGAGTCCCAGTGGGGACAGTGAATTGAGAACCATTCCTAATCCACAACATCTTCTCTCTGTGCTCATTTTTATGGACAAAATGCACACATCTCTTCTGAAGAATTTCATGTCTCCTCCAAAGAACTAAGCTTTTTTCCAATTAATCTAGTTAAGTGAGAAGCATGTATTTCATGGACACCAGAAAAATCACAATTTACTCAGCCCCAGGACCAGACTGCAATATGGAGTGAGGTCTTGCCTGAAGTTCCGGACAGAGGAAAAACATTGGAAATCAGACCTCTTGTCAAACCTGCATTTCAGTCACCATCTTGTTTGGGTATTAAAACCACAAGTAAGAGAGAAAGTGTTGCACAGGCTAAAGGTTTGCACCACCACCTCTGGGAAGTCACATTTTTTCCATTTTCCATGCATTAATCACCACTGACAGTAAAATAACAGAACCACAGGCAGCATAAGGGCATCTTTTGAGTTTCTCTTTTGGGACACAGTAGAAATAGCAAGAATTGTGCAGGGAACAGCCCTCACATTCATATGACTTTGAAAGCAAGGAAGAATCAGATTCTGCTCATTCAAGAATAGCAGTGTTGGCTCTTAAACTGAAGATCACTATCCCAAAACTGTAAGTGGTGAAACACAACAAGGCTCTCAAGGAAAAGTTATTTCCACTCACTACTGTATATATAAGGTTTTAAAATATTTAAAGTAAAAAAACCCAAACAACCCAGCCTATAACAAATAGATTACAATTAGAGGCATAGAGTTTAGGAAGTCAAACTGAGCACAAGTCCCTGGACTGGACAGACTCAATAACTCTTCTGAATATCAATAAGAAAACCAAAAGAAACCAAAAAAATATGCTTCAAAAAGAGTTTCTTGACCATGGAAAGCTAATATGATGTGAGCTCTGCAAAGTAGCCCCCTGGATTCTCATTTCTTTCACTTTGTAATTATACAAAAATTCAACTTATTGTTAAAACAAATCATGTAATGTTTAAAGCAAAGCTTTCCACTCCTCTTGCAGCTGAGCATCATTGGTATTAACCTGCTCTGGCATGTAAATCCCATTCAGTAATTCAAACAGCACTGCAAAGCAGCAGGTAGCATGTTTACTGAGCTCTGCCAGTCTGATGACACTACAGACAAAGCCACAGCGGTTTCACAGGAATTATTTTACTCCATTCATAAGGTCCCATGGAACCCATCATGAATGCAAACCAAACTGTTGTTGGCTCCTCCGGAATTAATTTGCAACGTGGACTCCACTGCAACAGAAACTTTGAGTAAAAGGTATATTTGATTTTGTTGTTGACTTTTCATATTAGTTCCCTCATAATATTTCAGTGTTTTTTAACTACAGAATGTCTGAGTTTGTTGCATCTCTGTTCTGTAAATGACATATCCATGGAATGATTCCCAGCACCGAAATCTAACCCCAGTCTACGTACAGCAGGGTACAGGACAATACAAGTGAGTGCTACCATACTGCAAAGCATAGTTCTCCCTCTGAAAACTTTACTGGTGTTTTAAGATTTCTAGTGGATTTAATTTGAAAATAATTTATTATCTGTCAGATCTGCAAGTCTGTTAATTATGTACTGAAAAATATGAACATTTTCTAATGATTTAAAAATATGAACTGTTAGCAGGTTTTCTGAAAAGAAATGAAGACACTCCTTAAAGCATTTCATCTCTCTCATTTGCCTTAAGTAAAAAAAATTATTTTAATAAGCCTCACAACACTTTTAAAAAACCCTGGTGAGTTATCAGTTCCTAGAAATACCTCTTGTATAAGAGGAGATAAATTAGTGTTCAGGACCGAATTGACTACCTCAAAGCGGACACCAAAAATAAATTTAAAAAACAGTAATATTTGTATTTTATGTATTAAAATTAGAAAAGAGGTTTTGGTTCTTTCCACATTCAGAAATTTGTCAGGTGGATACTGCCCTTCCTCCTGGATTTAAGAAGAGATACTTATGATGCACTGTGGAATGCAACCACAGTCTGTATTAAAGGTGATGCATACATTAAAACCAGTCACATGGCAAAAAAAGAAAAAGGAAACACTAGGAAACAGGCCTCTGAGAAGCATAACACCTTTCAAAGATCACCTGCAGATAACAGGAAAAAAGTAACCATTAGCATAATTTCCTCCTGCTGTGGCCAGTCAGCTATCCTGCAGGCTTGTAGGAAACTATGAAGATCCTCCTGCTTAATGAATTCTCCCCGGCAGACTGAAGCTCTCTTTTCCCATGGAGCCTCCTCATGAACAAGCTCTAGCTGAATTTGACCCTGACTTGTCACTATTTGCTCCCTTACTTTAGAAGCAGTGGGATTGAGGGGCTGTCCTCTGAACAACAGAAGACATCTCAGCTGGCCAAAAATTCATAAAAACCTCATAAAATGACATTTTCAGCAGGAAGCAGCTGGCTGGAGCCAACACAGAACTTGTTTTAACACCAGTCCAAGCAAAACCTACTGAACCAGATCCATGCCGGCAAGTCCATCCGAATGCCAGGATTTGGGATCAGTCGAGGGCAGAGACCAGAAATTGCACCAAGTTCACTGCAGGAGGAAGAGCTTAAGGTAAATGAAAGGGACTCACACAATGATGGCATAGTGACCCATGAAGAGCGTTTTTCAGTCTCCACTGCTCCTTCCAAGCCCAGAACCTTGCTTTGTCTTACACATGAAGCTGGAAAAGGAACAGCCAAACTTCTGAAAGCAAAAATTATGCTTAATAATTATCCTGGGTTGAAGTATATTCTATTACCATCTCCATGAGCTGTTGAAACCAGGTGGAGCAGTGTTCCTTGCCTCCTCCCTCTGGATTATCTTCTGTTAATGGGCCCATCAGCGCCTTGCCCATGACTCACAGATAACTCCTGCCTGGACTACCTCCTGTTAATGTCCCATCAGGCCTTATCACATGACTCACCATCCCATTGTGAGATGCCCCACCCAGAGGGAGGAACCAAGCACTCCAGCCTGGATATAAGCTGAGACTCTGAACACCACAGCAGTGCTTACCTACTGGACTCCCAGAGGACAAGAGCTGCTGCTGGACCTTCAGACCCTTTTTTTCTACTGATCACTGCTTCAACAGAATCACTCTGCTTGGACTACTACCACCACAGGGTGTCAGGTTGTATTCTGACTTTGTCAGTGTTCTTGTACTACTGCATTTATTTCTTTCTTTCAATATTTCATATTAAATTATAATTCTGACTTGCGATCTCCCACTGGTTGGATTTCAAACTAGTTCAATAATTTATCAAAGGTCTTATTTTTTAGGCCTGGTCAGCACTAGTTCTTGAGGAAAGAGTACTTCTCCCCTGTTATGACCTGCCACCAGAAGGCGAGAATAACTCAGGTTTTTGTTAATAGATCCCTTGGGGAAGATTTGTGTGACATGACACTGAGTGGTCAGTGTTTATAAATACATACATATCTATGTATATGTTTATTTTAAAATTATTTGGTTGCAATGGAAAGCAGGTATGTAGTCCTTTTGGTTGTTATTATCGATGGTAATTTAACATATAAAAGCATAAAAATAACACTTAAGAAAATATATAAGGAAAAGACAGAAAGTGAAAGAAAGGATAAGAGTAGAAAGACATCAGCTCCTGTGGATCCAGTGACAAGACTTGATTGTTGCAATTTCAGTGTCCACCAGTCAAAGTGATGGTCGCAGTCTTGACCCATCAGGGATGGGGGAAGCCCACAAAACATAGGGTTTAATGGGTTATTAATTTTCCAGTCTTTCACATCCCCTCCCTTATTTTTAACTTTTGCCCTGCCAGTTTTGAAAATATTTCAAATTAATTAGTTTAATTTGAGTTAATTAATTTCCCCCATTTGAAAAAAAATGAGGGGAAAAAATGCAACCCAGACCAGGGAACCTTATTTTATTAGGGGAGCATGTCATATCGCATGCGCCTCGCCCAGACCACACTGGGATTCTAAACGTCAAACTGGAGCAGCCAAGTCTGTGAGGAGTGTGAAGCTGAGCTCCACAGCAGGAGATGAGCTGACTGTGGGTGATGCTCCCACCTGCAGTGAGGCCTCACCTGGAGCAGCACTGCCTCTCAGCTGCCTGGGAACTGACCCACTCTGTGGAAACCTTGGAAGCCTCAGCAGCCACTGTCGTTCCTGGGGCTGGTTTTGGTTCTGCTCTCAGCTGCAGAGAAAGGCCTCTGGTAAGTCCTTGAGGCCTCAGCCCCTCTTTACACTTCTCCTCCATTTCAGAAATCCCTGTCAGCAGAGTTGCCTGTGAGGAAGGTGTCCCTTCCTTCCTGCAGGGGCAGCTCAGTGAAGAGCTGTGGTCAGAGTTTGACAAACAAGCAGCCATCCTCCATCCTGCCCAGCCTAGCTCAGCCACCACACAGGAACCCGAGTAAGACAGACTGCTTTACCATTGGGCACAAACATACAAACTCCTCTGTTTAGGTGCACAGACACACTTGGATTTGTTGTTTTCCTAATTCAACTGGTTAAAAGAAATAGTAGCTTGAGTCTGGTGCAGGGACAGAAATTCAGTGTCAGCTGCATTTCTCCTATCCAGAAGCATCCCTGAATAAAACTCTTTCATGCCTCTTATAAAAATGCAATTACATCCAGAAAAGGCACAAATAATTTCAGTGTAGTATGTTTTGTGCAATATGTCCCCAATCTACTGGACAAGGACATCTCTTGTAGGGACATGGACTGGCTCCCTCTCGGTAGTGTTACTTGTTAGACTTTGCTCTCTCTTGTCTCAGGCAGATTCAGCTTGTGTTCATGAACTTCAGAATGAGTTTTTACACTTTGAAATGGCAGGTCTTCTGTACATGGGCTGCTGTTAGCAATACATTTCAAGCTACATTCAGTGCACACTGGGCTGGGACATCTGTTCCCTCTAAACACATCTGGGCTATCACTCACTCCCAGATATTAAGGCAATTTATCCACATCCCACTTTGCCACTGATGACAGCTTGGCATTTGTCCATGAAACACAAGAGTATCTGAGAGGTGTGTTCAATATTTATCCTCACATCAAGTGTTTATCACCCTTGTAGGATATTAATTTGGGAGTTACATATTTAATAAATGCCCCACTTACTCCAGTGCATTTTTTTAATCAATTAAAACACTTTTTAAAAAATGCAAACACAGTCTCTCTAAGTAACAGTCCCTAATGACCTATCCACCATTTCCAGTAATTCATAAGGATAAATTAGTTTTCCTGTCCTCTTCCCAAATTCTCATGCTTTCTGTGACAGTTTCTTACCTATCACTCAAGCAAAGTCCCAGATACCTCATGGCTCACATACTGAGAGGTGTATTCTTCACATGCCAGGACAGCCCTAAATTCACCATTTGGGTCAAACCAGCATTCAGCTCTGCTGTGTCACCCTGTCAGTGGAAGTTGTAGGGGTCAGTCTCTTCCCAAGCCCCCCCAGACGGGCTAACATACAGCAGAGGCCAGCAGCTGTCCCCTCATGTGCACTGAAAACACAACCACACACTGCACAATTCAGCTGAACAGGCTTCATTCTTTTGCTACATCTCTCTGTTCTGCTGCTCATCTCTGTCCTGCATTTACCTTCTCATCAGGACACCTTGTTCATCTTGCCCCAGGCATGGAATGTGGTGGCCCCACTAGAAGTAAAAAGGAAAGTTACTTGTAACCAGATTTCTTGGAGATAGAAGTTGTACCCTTGCCCTAGAAGTTGCCCAGGCCCATTGTTGTGCTGCCCTTCAGCAGCAGCAGCAGTGAGGAGCTGTGATGGCTGCAGTGCTGCATCCTTTCACTGCTGCACTCTGTGAACCCAGAACCAGCCTGTGAGAATGATGCTCCTCTGAGGTGGGACTGCATGCAAAGCCCAGTCCAGGGTGTGCTGGATCTGACTGGGCCACTGCCACCAGCCAGAGACAGGCATGCTCTGCAAGGAAGGACATCCTGAGCTCCCTGGCAGGGGACAGACTGCTGTCTTACCCCATCAGTGGCTTCGAGCCTAAGGATGCCCAAATATTCTCTCACTCCCTCCACACACAGGCCAGCAAGCTGACAGTGTGAATCAACTGCTTGAAGAAATCACAGCTAAAGGCCAAAGTCTCTTCAGCTGAGTTGGTGAGTGCCAAGGTAGCACAGAAAAAACAGTTATGGAAAGGGACAGAGGCAAACAGGAACCTAGGCTTTCACCTTGGCTTTAGTGAAGACTTTTCACTCACTTTTCTCTTCTGTGCCTGGATTCCACTCACCCTTTACATACTTAGATTAGAGTTTAGATTCTAAGACCTTTTTATTTTCATATACAGCTTCCTCTCTCTGCATACATAGCCTATCACAAGGAGCCTCTTCAGCAAGGCCTTTGAAAGCCTACCTAAAAGTAACATAATGTAACATAATATAGCAGCACACTCACTCAAAACCTTCGGGATAATACTAAACTTGTACTAAATAGAAAGCCAGAATTTTATGCTGTCTTGAATACAATTCGTTTGATAAAGATACAGTGTAGAAAAATATATGCAGATTCAGTAATACAGAATTTCCATAATACAGATTTACTGTGATGCCTTAAATGGCTACCTAGAAACAGAGACTAGACAGGAATAAAGGATTAAAGGAGGTATTTATTTGAAAGGTTTTCAGATGTACACTTTTGGGCTCCAGAGNTACACTAGCAGTACAGGATTTGAAAAATATAAAAGTTAAAACCTAAGGCATCAACTGTTTTGAGGAAATACTTGCAGTAACACATGGGTGTACTGAAGTTCTGGTTCTAATGCACACATTCAACAGCCATCATTTCAATTGAGAGGGAATTTTAAAAGGAAATATAAAGCCAGTGATTAAGATTTTGGGGATTGATTTGGTGAGGGCAAAACCACAAACATTTTTATAGAACCTTTCTTTATAAAAGAAAGACATATTTCTGAAAAAAATGATCATTCAGATCTTACAAAGAAACTTCAGACCCTATAGCATTTTTGGCTTTGGCTAGCTTTGGCCTCTCTGCTTACATGAAGTCTCTTTCAAACTGAGCTGCCATTTGCTCTTTCTGATTTTCGTTTCTTCCTTTCGTCCTGTTCAATTCAAATTCTCAAGTGGTTTCACAATGACGGAACAGTTCTGCTCAGCCAAAGTGAAAGCCAGCCAAGATACCCAGATGAAGAGATTTTCAGATGAGCTGGAGGAAATTCATTATGCTGAAGGTACATCATTATTTTCAGTAGCATTTGGTAAAGTGGAACAGGCAGTAGGTGATTATTAATCATAGAAACATTAGCACTTTGGCTCTGTGCAACCTTTCCTCCTCTGCTTCGGTTTCTCTGAAGTCACACTTACTCTGGGCTATTAGTCTTGCACTTACGTTGTACCCCCTATCTCAGCATCAGCATTGATGGAGAAGTTTCCTGTGCAAAATTAAAGCTGGAGATGCTGCTGTTATACAAAAGCAATCAATAATACTATTTAATCAGAACACTGAGAATGCTACAGCACGTACAGCAAAAGCATGCCACAATTAAATATTTTTTTCCACTTATATAAAACAAATCAAAACATAGACTAGCTTGGGCTGGAAGGGACCTTAAAGGTCATCTAGTTCCAATCTCATTGCTGTGGACAGGGACACCTTTCACTAGATTGTTCAGAGCCCTGTCCAACCTGGCCTTGAACACTTCCAGGCACGGTTTTTCTGGGAAATCCATTGAAACTTACAGTCTAACCTTTCCTTGGTCTCATCTGCAAATTAGATAAATCAGCCTTGATAGTACCTGGAAAAGGAAATACAGAAACCCACCTCTAGGACCCTGAGCTCACAGCCAGGCCCTGATTATGAGAAAAGAACAAAAGTATCTCATGAAAATTTCTTTGTGTGCACACTGTAGATCCACCAGCTGGCTGTTGTTCTGAAGGAAACTAAAAGATTGAAAAACCTAAATGGTGGCATGTACCAAAATGGAAAAAAAATAATTTCAGTAGTGACAAACAGGGCACAGCTCCAGCTTATTTAAGCCAGAAAAAGTTCCAATGAGGCTTACTTAGCAAAAACCATGTAAATGTCAGAGAGAGCATCAGTTGACCTTGTTGCAATGAACTTGGATCTTAACAACATTTACCAAGCTTTTGCAATTTACAATTGCAAAAAAACCAACCTTCCCTGTACCAGCTATTTTGGGACTAGTGAAATACTTGTGCTACATCAACTATGCTATGCTTTTTAGGCTGTTTGAACTTACCTACATTAAATCCCTGGAAGTCAAAATTATTAGACATAGACTGAAATGGCTGTTCTGGTACTGGAAGTCTATTCTTTTTTCTTGCACAGTGGTCAGAGACTGATATGTCCCAATAGACCTCAAATTTCAGTAGAGGAAGAGACAAACTGGTAGGCAGAAATGGGTGACAATGTGATAAGAGATGTGCTGTGGTCTTCCTTCCCTGATGCCATAACTGTTTCAAAGAGATATGTGAACTCTAGATAGTGTAGACAGGAGTTTTGCTACAGATGACAGGAGAATGACAGGAGCATAAAAGAGCTCCATGCAGTGATGTTATTTCTGAATCAAAGCTCAAGCTTTGCATTCTGCAAGCAGATCAAGTTACCTGATGACTAAGGGGTTCCTCATGAAATCTGGACTGGGTTCCCAGTGTACATGCCCACATTTGTTTATCCGTGAAATCTGAAAAAGGATCTAACCTTGACAGACCGTAATATCTGCCCACAGCCATTTTGCCTGAAAAGAAGAATTCTATCATTATTGGCACTGGCAAAACCCACAAAACAAACATAGAGAAGCAGCACCAGGTGAGGTGGTCCATAAAGTAAAGGAAAGCATATGTGTGCCAAGCTGCTGCATAATAGAGGGGCTGGAACCTAATATGGGTTTAGACTTTCTCAAATTACAGCAGGATTTTCTCAGTTAAGACAGAGAATTATTCCCCGTCATCAAGAAGAGGGAAGGATAAGTTTTGCTCTTCTTCCAGATGGTGCTTCTGGATGGCAGCAGTCTGCTCTCTCCATTGTGAGAGTGAAGTAATAATGATGCAAAGACCTTCCTCTCTCCCCTGCATTCCCAATTTCTGTTGCATTTCAGAAGTAGGCAAAGTGATAGCAAATTTGTCCAATAGGTATTTCTTCCTCTAGAGTCAGATGTAATTGAATATTGAATGCATAAGCAAGCCCACTTTCTAAATTGCATACATTTTTTTCCTTAAGAAACAAAAAGTTACTAAATTTTGTTGTGCAATGCCCTCTTAACATTAGGTTAACTAAGCCAGTACCATTAGTTGCATGGGGATGAGATATTTTGTGCCCTGAATCAGCAAGGCTGGAAGACTTGGGCCTTATAACTTCTTGGGATGATCAGTTAGAGATGAAAAATCACAAAGGCAGTGAGTGCTTGTGACTGAGCTTAGCTTGACAGCTGGCCAGCCTAATGCTAAATGTGCTAATCACGATAAAAGCAGGGCAACTAATCAGAGCTCAGCAAGGACATGCCTGTTAACAGTGCTGAAAGCAAGCAGAGGAAACCTTCCCACTTTACAATACATACTTTTCTTCCCTAGAGAGCCTTCGGGGTACCTATTATGGAAATGTTTACTTCAGTAACGCTGGGGGGGAAATGGTGCAGTGACGCTGCTGATGGTGATAGCCTTGACGTTTCACAAGGGAAGCCAGCAAATATCTGTGCAGAGGGACACCAGCAAGAGGATTTCCTACCTTTTCCGTGATGGGCCTCATAAGAAAACTTAAACCAGAAAAGAATACACAGTATAATTGAGAAACTGACCTGCTCTAGCAAGGAAAGACCTTCTCCTATTACAGTCAGAGTGAATTGCATGTGGCTAATAATTAGAAGACATCTTTTGGTCAGATGCAATAATCCATGGGGTTAAAAGGATTGCTGATAAGGCACAAGAGATTCCTGATAATACTTAGGTAAAAAGCTACCACTTTTTTACATTGACCATGGCTGCTTACCAAGATTTCATTTTAATTTTTCATAGAAATACATTATCTACTTTAAGGAATAAAAATCCTGTTGAAACAAAGGCCTGGAAATCCTCTCTTCAGTATCCATTTGGTTAGTAAGTCACCAAATGTGCTCAGAGGACTATCTGGATGGAAAATCAGGATGTGCTGCAGCCTTTCACAAACCCCCCAGAGCAAACCCTGGCTTGGTCCCTCCATGTACATGTGGAACCCTGCCCCACAAAGTGGATGATGATGAGGATGGACCTCCTAGAAAAGGGGCAGGGGCAGGAGCCTGCCTGGGTGTTGAGGGCTGGCTCCACTCAGCTGGCACAGCACTGGCTAGGAGATGATGTGGTTTGAAAGTTGGACACTCTGTGTATTTAGGTGTGCTGTCTCTGGATTCTGTTGCCTGTGGCTGTATGGACACCCACCTGATAGGTTTGTTGTTTTTTTGACAAAAGGGTTACACAGACTGAGACGGAGCAAATGACAGGACTGTTTCATGTTTCCCCCTGAGTCAATGGATTTGCCAAGCTATAGGAGGATTTCCATGTGAAGAGATCACTGGATTCTTAGCCTCTAAGGCCCAAAGGAATCATTTTCACAAGCAAGCTGGCTAGCCTGTATAGCCTAGACTGCAAGATGCAGGACATGTGTGGGGACCTTGAACAAAATGTTCTCTCTTTTATCAACAAGGAACTGATCTTGGATCTTCTACAGAAAAAAATAAATCCCATTGAGACCATCCAACAATAATGGTAATGGATGGGATTCTTCACTAGCTGATGAGAGAAATAACAGATAACAGCTATGGAATGGAAGTCTCTGTCCCCAGAAACAAATCAACATTTTTTTCATAATGGCAGAAGATACCCCAGGTACCAGTGAGCTACATTTCTCATTTTCTGAACAGAGGGTTTGCACTTAGCCATATGTTAACTCAGAAGATGACAGCTCACAGAAAAATTTCATGAGGTAGTAAAAAAAAAAAAAAAGTAAGAGGGAACTGCCTTCTGGATTGTTATGAAGAATTGCTGTGAGAAAATGTTCACCCTGAAAGGCATTTCCAGGAGCATTGACATTCAGCTGCTCTCCCATTGTAGAACTATCTAGGAATGACAGCTGCCACCTTTGCTAAGTGGTGTTGGAACAGATTCAGCCATGGCAGGGGGGATGTACAGAAAGAGCAAGAACAGAAGCATTCCCAGTTTGCTCTCACACATGAAACACTCAGGTAACCTGTATAGGTACTGGTTCCAGGCAAGCCCTACAGTAACTAGCCCTACTAACTCAACATGACAGAAAAGAAAATCCTTACCCCACCAGGGTCACTGCAGCAGTCAGGCTCGCTCTGCTCTCTGCTGGAACATGGACTCAGAGTGAGTTTTCCCGTGTGGGCTTTGCAGGCATTACGTCTTAGCCCGATAGCGACTGACAGTGCATTTGGAGAAGGGGAAGCCCCGAGGGCTTTCCTCTTTGCAGAAGAAGGTAAGATTCCCCGGGCAGGGATGGATGCGGGTCCTTTCCCGCAGATGGAGCCCTTGTCCCAGCGAGCAGCCGCTCCTTGGCTGAGCCCGGCCCCGGAGTCCCGGGCTACGGCACAGGCGGGCTTCAGCTGCTCCTTCTCTCGCGTCTATCACACTGGGATTTATTGTCACTCCGGGACATTTGCATGAAATGAGCTGGTTTTGTTAGCCAATTCCAGGAGAAGCCAGGACGGTGGGGAATTATAGAGAGGGTAGCTCAGTACTAGCCTAACAGGGAGTCAGGATCACAGAGGGAATTGAAAAGAAGTATGAAAGCAGAGTTGTCAAGTAACTCTGTTTGTTGGGGATTTTTTGTTTGGTTGTTTTTTGGTTTTTTTTTCCAGAAAAAAATCCCATTCTGCAACCTGATAACATCCTAACAGTAACCTATAACATCTTATGGTGATTTGATCCCCTTTCCTATCATTGCCTGTAATTAGCCCCTGACCATCCTGGAAGACTCATTTATGGATAACTCTGTGCTTGCCCAGGTGAGAGGAATGGGGTGTTTATCCCATTCATACAAGAGGGAAAACAAAGTGGTTGAGTCCAGCACGCCATGATTCCTGGAAAAAGCCAGCAAAAATCTGCAAATGAAATTTTTCCCTAAAACACTCTAGGTTTCAAATTTTGTTTTATCCTCAATTAGAAAAAACAGTTTTTGAAAGTGCTCACAGAGTAGAGCTATACATCCAAATAAATCACACTAAACCCGGAAAAGTGATACATGCTGATGATCTCCAAGTGTTTTATTTGCAAACTGATACAAATTCATTGGACTGTTTTTAAGTGGTTTTGTTCAAAGAGTGAATGGAGACATTTTTGGAGGGAAGCTGGTCAGACTGGTCAGGAGACAGGTCAGACTTGGAAGGAAGGGAACATAATGCAGGTTTTATCCAAGCCAAAGTGAAAACTTGAGCAGTTAAAAAAAGTTTTTAAATAATTTTGAAAATATTTTGGTTCTGTGTCAGTGAAATTGACCTAATTTCACAATTCATGGGGAATTAAATAGCTTTATCTGAAAAAAACTGTTTTCAAGAACAAACCTAGCAATATTTTTGATCCTGAAACACCACATTTCTTGGCTGCCAGTGCAGCAGAGAGCTAGATTATTGTACTGAGACAGATGTTATCAATAATAGTAGGCCGAGAAGTAACTACATGTCTCAGTACGAGAGAGTCCTCAGTATTCTGAATCTTGTCAGGCTATGAGGGAACACAAGAACATTCCAGGAAAATCCAGAGTGGTGACATTAGGTAATGTCAGTACTCAGAAAACATGATGAAGATAAATGCATGTACTGAATGCACTGCTTTCACACTGGGTGAGCAATGAAGTCCAAGCCCCCACAACTGTAAAACTGTATGTGATACTTCAAAAATGTTTAGTTACTTATGTTACAGAACTAAAAACTTCATCAATTTGGAACTGAGCCTCCCAGGTTCTCACCCAAGCCGTCTTGAGTGAATCTGACAAAATCCAGGTAGTCCTTTCCTTGAAAAGCCGAAGAATTCCAGTGAACCACTGTATGCCATCTGGAGCAGAGGAAAGATTGTTCAGACTGCATGGATCTGCTCAAGGACCAGTGTCCTGTGTCTCCAAACAGCAGGACTTTGGAAGAAGTCTTCCTTGCCTCAGAGGCACTGCCTTTCTCAGCAAGACACAGACAACAGAAGGTCCTCAGATAAATTTTGCAAGATTAAAGAAATACGAAAAGTAGACTCTAATTGTCAAAACTGCCATAAGCACTTAGGAGCCATGCAACCAGAATATGTCTTATATCCATTATATTTGCTATTTGGCACTTGTGTAATTCAGTATTTTAAATATAAAGTATCTTTTCATAGCTGATATTATTTTTCCTAGTGACTTAAACTTCCCAGCATGAGAATGGACTTGTATATATACCACAGCTTTTAACCTAACATTGTTGTGACAATATGTGGCTTTATTTAGGGCAATAGCTACTACTTAAGTGAAATATAAATTTAAACACTTTGTTCATTAAGAGAATGTAATCTTATTAGAAAGGATGAAGAAGGAGAGATGGGAAATTTTCTCTGTCGAATAAACCCATTAACACCTTCTTCTTACAAAATAAACCAGGACAATCTTTCTGCATGGTATGAAGATAGAAAAGGCATTCCTACCTCTTATTTAACAGGCAGTGTTGGTTAGAAACGAGAGCTGATACTGCCTTCAACAAGTATCCTAAACACTGCTAGTCAGCAGAAACATTTATCATTTTCACATGAATCATTCAACTTGGGTAATGATCCAGGATGACTCTCCTGCAGTAAAACATTCATGCACAAAAGTGAATTAAGTTCATGCTGTCATCAGCTGCCAGATCTTTCCACAAAAACCAGCCTTTACTTGCAAAGTATCTATCAACTGTTTTAGCTACCAGAGGAAAAAAAAAAAAGATGTGGGGGATAACATTTTGGGGATAGATTTCAGCATTTAATAGTCTGAAATCAAGGAAAGCAGGGCTCTAGCTCCTCTTTTATACATGCAGTTAATGCTTTACAGTAAAATCTTCCTAGTTGCACCTTTTCAGACAAAAGTTAAAAAAGAAAAAGAAAAGAAAAAAAGGAAGGATATCTGAGAGACCTTCAGGACATCTCCTAGGCAGAGAGAAAATATTTTGATTTTAAATCAAAAGCACGTAGGGTGTAAAAGCCACCACAGAATCTGGGAAAATGAGGTAGGGGAAAAAACCAACAAAGCAAAAATACTCAGGGAACAAACAACAGACAGAACAAAGAGACTAATTAATAGTAAATTATTTAGAACTGAAAACCAGGCAGCAGTGTAAATTGCCATTACCTCCTAGAACACCATGCAGGAAAAGAAACCCAGGATAACACTTGCAACCCCTTAAAGGTATGCTTATGTCTGAGTGTGCTGCAAACAGATGTTATGCAGCTGCTGGAACCTGCCCTGCAGTCCCTACTAGTAGAGCTCAGCTGGGCTTCAGGTCTTTATCCCTCCCTCCTCTGGTCACCACTCACCTGGGATGTGCAGAGGAGGAAGGGGAGGAAGAAGAGGACACGAAGTCCTCCCGCAGCTCTCCATGTGGAGGTCGCCAGCGATGGGATGAGGTAGTGATGCCAGAACGATGTTTCGCTTTTTCTTTTATACCCCTCTTACTTACTCTTTTATATAGTTTTATGTATTCTTAGTGCTTTTAGCCTACATACTTGTAACTTTCCAAGGCTGATAATTTAACTGAGACTCACTGTACTGTTAAACCAGGAGACCAAACAGTCTGGAAGCCCCAGACACCAAGGTCCTCTCCAGAACACATTTTTGTTAAACTAAGATAAGCCCATCCAGGGGGAAGTTTCCTCAGAATGGGGGGTTCACTCAAGCCTCTCATTGGGGAATCTTTGATAAATATGCTAATATTGCAAGGCCTCTAAGTGTGTGCATTTCGGTGTGACAGTGTGCATGCATTTTCAGGGCATTCCACCTGGACTAAGTGCTGTACCCCAGGATCCTGAAATAAATACCGGGGTAAAAACCCCTTTTCCCCATAAACTGTGTTTTGGTTTTAATTTTAAGACCAGGGGAAGGCAACAGTAGGGGTGTCCCACAGCAGGCTGTGGGATGAGCCCTGTGGGTGCTGGCTGGCAGGACCCGAGGCAGGGCACACCGAGCTGCACACCGAGCCCTGCACGGGGCTGGGGCCAGCCCAGCTGTGACTGCACGGTGTGGCACATTCTGTGCTGCTTCCCACAGCCCTGGGGCCCGATGTGAGGGGCTGTTTCTTCATCAGCTAAAGGGCAGAACCAAAAGCAGCGTGGGGTTATATCCTCACAACTGTTTCGGGTATTAGGATGTTCTCAGTGATTCCTATACTGTGACTCTACATCCCTGCTCCTCCAGCTGGGGATGAAACCAGTGCCACCGCTTGAGATGACTTCACCTTTCAATCCCCAGAGCCCCGCAGAAAAGCCCAGGCAGTAAGAGCTAAGATGTCTCAAATTTTTTCTCATTCTTTTATTTTTAAACATCAGAAACATTTTGGTTTTGAAAAGGAAGCCCAAACTGTCTTTTCTTCAAGAATAAATATTTGCACAAAAATTGCGGCAGGCAGCATTACAAAATGATCATATCCTCACATGACAGTCATTTCTACACTTGCCTGCATAGTCAATCATTTGTAGTTTATCTTTTGTGTGTTTGTGGCCCAGCCTGTCTGACCTTAACCACAAACATTTTCCCAATAAGTTTCGGAAGCATATTTGCCCAAGGAAGGGCAACTAAAGGCATTTGAGATGCCTGATGGCATCTGCCTGGACTCCCTCTGCCAGTGCAAAAGGGCACAAGTCTTCCTCAGCGACTGTAACCCCAGCCAGCCTTCTCTCGATGTCTCAGATGCCCTTGTGCATCTCCAATGGCATCCAATACCTCTGTTTTGCCAACTAAACTGAGCCTTTGGTGTAGCACTTTTCCCAAACTCTGGCCTTAATTAAGGAATAAATGTAAGCCTGCAAATGTCTCACGGATCCACAAATGTGTAGATTTCTTCACAGTGACAAGTGGTCCTGCAAACAGCAGCTCTACACTGATGTGATTTTCCCCAATATGGGTCTACATTTACATTAATCTGTAAGGGTATCACTGGCAGAACACCTTATGAATTAAAAAAGGCTGAGATTAAACAAAAAGAAGTCATTATCAATGACCTTAGAGAAGATATTTAAATATCACTGGTATTATTTTTACCTTTTCTTCATGCACAGTGCACTAAATGGGCAAATTAAGCAAAGCTCTTAAACACATGAAGTATTGGCACCCTGTAGGCAAGTTCTGTGGAGAAATTATGCGAAGCTCAGGAGTGTTTCAAATACTCCAAGGTCAGCACAGTAATTCTGTATGGACTTTTCTTCATTTTCTTGGTTTACCATGTGTGACTTCAACCCTTGTTCAAAGCAAGGACTTGATCCTCTCATACTGCCACAGCTTCCTATTTTTCTCGATGTTTCCCTAAAAAAATTATTAAAGAAAGAGTTAAGTTCTCCAATACTCAGGCCTTGGTTCAGTTGAGCATTCACATGGTCACATTTGGGGCATTTGTCTGAAAACCTGGGTGTACCTTGACATTCAGCCATGAAGAGAACGGACTAATTTTTTCCAATCTTGGCAAGAGGAGCACTCTTAAATCAAAACAACTTAGTCATATTATGAAAGCTGAGACCCTTGCAAATTTATATTCCTCGCTGTGTTTGGATATTTGCATGGGCCCACGGCCAGAAGTAGGCAAAAGATTTGAAGGAGCAGAAAAGGGACTCTGTGTTTCTGATCTGGAGATAATTTCTGCCTCCTCCAGATGGGTCTGGGAAATACATAAGGACTGGCACTTGGTGAAGGTACAGTTTCTGTCAAGTGTATATTCACTGGTTGTATCCTGCCTAGGCAGCTAAGGGAGATTTAATTTCGATGCCAAACATCACAACCAGTTTGACCTGATTGAGTATTCAGCTGCCCTCATACAGCTGCTTGTGTCTGACACAAGGCAGGCCTTGCTAAAAATTAATAAAGGGAAGCAGAGATGCTTAAACTTCTTTGGCTGAGCAGAGGCTCCAGGCAAATTCTGGTCTTGATTACAAAGATGCAGTCTTACAAAAATCAAGAGGTTTCTTGACTTCCAAAATTCTCCCTGTAGATGAGAGGAGTGAGAGAGACCTGGAAGATCTATGTCTCTGTGACCAGCTTCCAAAATTGCAGGAGGTGGAAAGAGCACAAAACACTCTCCTTCCCCAACTCTCTCTTCTGAATACAGGCATGCTCAGACTGCAGCCTGCAGCAATAGGGCTTAAATATGTAGGGTACCAAGCCCTCAGCAAAATTTCAAGTGCCTACTCCCATGAAAGTCAATAGATGAGAATGTTAGCTCCTGACTGGATTGGGTTTTCCAGTCTGAAGCACAAGGATTTCAGAAAAGAGGATAATGAAAATATTTGATTTGGAGAACCTTGAGCAACACTGAATAAGGGCATTGCAAGCAAGAAAGGAGCATGTGCTCTATGTCACAGATCTGCTGAGACAAATACCAAAATATGAAAACAACTGCTGACAAAAAGGTCCATGTAGCTGAACAGTCTGTCTGACTGTAGCCGAAACCAGACGCCCAGAGAGAAGCACAAGAATAGAGCAAGCGTATTTTCCCAGCATAGCCTGCCAGGCTCCAAGACTTGGTGCCTCAGGCATTTCCTGAGCCAGAGGTTGTCTGTTGTATTTAATAGCTGCACACACACTTTTCCTCCACAAACTTGTTGAGGCTCTTCTTAAATGATGTGAATATTTAGCACCCACAAGGCCCCGTGGCAGAGGTCTAAGACTTTAACACATGGCAAAAAAAGAACTATTCCAGTTTGCCATTTGTTACCTCCTGGTCTCACTTGATGCCCCAAACTTTCTTTCCCCCCCACTATTAGTCATGATAAACTTTCAGTCCCTTCATCCATTAAGCCATTCATGATTACATGACCTTTGTCATGTGTGTCATATCTCACCATATTTAACTCTTTTCCAGACAAAGCACTCTAGCACACAGAAGCCATTCTCAAAACTTTTCTGGTGCCCCTAGTACCCCAGTATGACAGGTCCCCCTTGTATTTATTGACCCTTTGGATTTCTTGTAGAAAAGCTGTGTTGGTTCTTCCCTACAGCCTCATTTATCCATGTGCTCACTACATGTAATCTTTATGATAACTTCAATTTACCCTCCAGCCTCAGAGTACCATATTTGACATATTTGACAGGAGAAAATATCTGAAAGAGATTACATATTACCACTTGCAGTTCAGCTTTCAGCCCTGAATTCCTTTGCTCTCTTTATTGAGAATTTTGATGCAATTATCCCTTGCTTTTTCTTATTTTTTGGCAGGAAAAGGAAAGGCTGCTATGTCGTGCTCTCAAATTTAACCTGCCAGAGATTTATGAACTCTAAAGTTCAGGCTGCAAGGCCATCTTGTGCCTTCATCAATTTACCTTACAAGAAAAGTAGACTGATGCTCAGAAATCAGACACCCCTCTGATCTGAAGATAAGCCAGACTCTGTGGTTTTGGATGAGGTTCCCCTACAAAGGGTAAATACCAGGCAACTCTAAAAGGCCACTACTTAAAAAAACCCAAACCAAGAAAACCCATCCTTCCCTTCTCATTTTACAAAAATAAATTTAAGATCCTGGAGTCTCCCTTAACATGTCCCTGTGTTGTATCTTCAACAACCTCCCCTCAGCTTATCAGGACATGGTCACCTCGGCCTTGTCACAGCTCCCTTTGCTGCTTCTGAGCAGCCTCTGCTCTGTGGAAACTCTTAGGAGAAAAATCTGTCCAGGTTGGATGCCAGGAAAGCCCCTTCTGCAAAATGCACATTTCTAGAAAGAGCTCCTGACCCCTTTCTCCCATTTCTATCCTGGGTTTGTGACAGTCCCTGCAGTATGGATATCCCACCAAGCAGACTTTCCTTTTGTAGGTCCAGAATTTAACGAATGGCACTGGAGTGACCCCTGTGCCAAACACCTGACACGAGGCCCGGCATGCCTCAGGACACTCCAGAGCCCCTCCTGACTGGCCAGAGCTTCCATACCTCTCCAGCCTGGATCCACAGGGAAGGATGGCATTTTCTTTTTCCTTTACACCGGTGGGGTGCTGACAGTGGGGTTGTTGCTTTAAGACTACAGGTGCCCCTGCACACACAACCATGCAAATGCTGTGAATGCCCCAGCAGCAAGAATGTACTGCTGCTAAACATTTGCCAGGTTTTCCATTGCATGCCAGGCTGTTTCAGGCAGATGTATTTCCGAGATATTCTTCTCTGTCTTAAGAGATCAAGCGACCCTGCATGGCTCTGTCATTACTGCCAAATGCCAGGCACTTTCCTTTCCTTCTGGCTCTCTGGAAG
Organism: Vireo altiloquus; assembly: GCA_013396875.1. Taxonomy (NCBI): domain Eukaryota; kingdom Metazoa; phylum Chordata; class Aves; order Passeriformes; family Vireonidae; genus Vireo; species Vireo altiloquus. Next base: position 638,066 of record VZRF01003322.1, on the reverse strand, counting down.
ATGCAGCAGGTCCCACCATGGTGACACCACTGCTCTCCTGCCAGTGTAAAGGGAGAGCTCTTTGTGGTGAGCAAATCTCAAGGAAAGGAAAAGGGAGAGGCAACCACACTTCAGAGGGGAACAACAGCAAGGGTTCAGGTTTCAGCACTGAGAGAAGCTGTCAGCCCAGATGGGGAGGTGGCAGCAGCAGAGATGATACTCTTGGCCAGTTCCCACTACAAGGGGGCCCTTGGGATGGCTCCTAGGCATGTCAGCTGGTGAGAGAGGGCAGGGGGGGACAGGAGGTTGTAGGAGATTAAAAAGCAAAACACCAAAAGTTCCCAGTCTTGGGGCACAGATACAGAAAGTCTGGGCAATTTCTCTGCTGTTCAGGTACAGGAATACAATGCCAGAGAGGAAAAACCCCAATGGTGCTGCCCCAGCAGTGTCACCGAGGTGACCTGGCCATGCATACCATGAAAGATGTATTTTCTGCTACATCACTTTAACAAAGAGGATTTTAATGGGTTGATTATGCAGACCACTTTCCTCCAGCTGTTTTACCTTGTAATTCTACATGTCCCCTTAATAAAAAGCATCAGAAAGCATCATATTTACTGACATTTATGCATGGACTTCCCACCTACACTGAGAAACATCAGCAAGATTTGGCCACTGACCAACTTGTAGTCAATCCCCTCAGTTAATCACTTGCATTGCCTGCCAAGTAGATGGACTTACTCATCCTATTAATACCGAGACATCCATCATTTGAATTATCTGTGACTCTGGAGGTGGAATACCTCAGAATGTTGGAGGAACTTATGTAACTCTATGGGGCAGAAAAGTATTTTCTTGAAAGTTTTTGAAAGTATTTTTGCAACATACAATAGACCAGGAACAGACAACTAGGGGAAAATTGGGGTGCCAGAAAAATAGAATTTGTTCTATATATTTTGAAATATTTTTCCAGTTGCCCTGATAAAGGCTTGGGATATATCCTTTATAGGATGAGTGACTAAGAAGTGAAAAAAATTTGATAAGGCCTAAATGAAATTATAAATGATAGATCAGCTACATTAATTTTTCATAGCTAGAAATTCAGTTTTTATAAAGTTCTGATGTCAGTCTGCTGAGGCAACTGTGTGAATGGAGTATATTGAAGAAGCAACAAAACATCTTAAGAATGGCCATTTACTTGTTTTAAAAGAGGTATTTTATGAGCCATCAAAGACAGACAATGAAACATGAAACTGTTAAAAACATTCATTCCTTTTGGCACAGATCCCTCTTTGCATTCTTTCTCCTCTTTGAGAGATGACTTTTTCCATTCCTACCATTCATGTGAGCTTCAGGCTACAGCATGCAATGTTTCTTTAAAAAACAAAGGAAAACGAATCTATTCTAACCCAAAGAATGCAGTAGCTTTAGTGCTAGAAGGAATGGCTAAGATTTCTGTTCTGTGTTAAAAGTACCAGGGTCATTTATAAAAGCTTGGGGGGGTTATTTGTTTTAAAAGATTCCTCCTTCAGGTTCCTCTGGTGCCTGTGTAATAACTTTTATATTGGCTTAATCTGATATATCTATGGCCAACTGGATTGTTGTACCCATAATATTTTTAAAATTTGCATTAGCAGAGCCTACTTGGAAAAACTTTCAATTGACTAGTTTAAATCTCAGTTGTGCCTCTATGATCATCCAGAGGACAAGGGGAAAATGACCTGATGTTTCTGTCCAGTTTACACAGAAAACAAAGATGAAGGAAAAACCTGCTCTGAATCTGTACAGCAGGGTGCATGAAAATAAACATCCCTCAGTGATTTTACGGAGAAAGCTGATTTTATCTGTTCGATAGCATGCAGTAATGTATATAACATTAAATGTATTTTTGTAAGGCTAAATTTGAATTCTGATGTCTACTGCCCAGAAGGAACTTCAACCTATGATTATTATGCCCTTTAACAGTCCTCAAAAATGGCACCAGTCTGGCTCCACACTGAGGTGGCTGCACATCAGCAAAGCTGAGCAGCTGGTGTTGCTGAAATGCAGTGCCAAAGAAGAATAGACCTTACAAACCTGCCTTGCCTTGCTCTTCTCACAAGGCTATCTCACACAAAGGTGTAAAGGCAGGAAAAAGACACTGACGCTGACAATCTCTCAGACCTTCATATACTGGTAAAGCTACATACTTCTGCTGGTAAAGACTTTCTGACCTCACTATATATATATAAAGCTAAATATTGGATACATTAGATGCAAAATTACTACTTTGTTTTTCAAACTTTATGGTTTCAAACTTGAGGTGTCCTCACTGAAACAGTTTGTCAGCCTTTCTCAGAGCCTGTGCCAGGGGAGTCTACTGTATATAAATGAAATTCAATTAATTTTCTTCATGTTTCTGTTCCTACCCCAAACATTCTTCAGTATTTATACTTCCTCTGGACCAACTCTCCCTGCTCAACCAGTCATACAAACCCACCTCTCTTAACCCCAGTCCCAGTTTCTTTGCTGAAAATCATTCAATCTCTTATCATCTCAGTCCCAGTCCCCCTTGCCCAGGAAATCTTTGTCCTTCTTGTCCCAGTTCTCAAAACCCCATCATTCAAGCCTGCCCTGACTTTCCAGGCAGCTTCCACATAATTCAGGTCATTTCCTCCTTCACACTGCCAGAGTGATAAACACCTCTTGGTTTTGCCAAATCTCGGCCTTGCCAGACTACAAACTCCAAATGATTGGAGCATGTCCCTCTTCTCCCTGGTCACAGAGTTTGAGATGTGCAAAGACATTGAATGTAGCTAAATTTAGGTGAAACTTACTGTGAGATAGGAAGACACATCCTTGTCCCAAAGCTGACCTCCTGGCAAGGCTCATACTTTCACTCCGAAGGCCTTAGAGGAGACGAAGAGCAATGGACGATTTTCAAAGGAAAGGTCACCTGGAGTTTAACTTGAGCAAAATGACATTTCCTCCAGCTTTATTTGCAGAACCAGATGAACCATTTCAACTAACGTTTTCAAAGCCCAGCATGGGAAGTTTCAGCACAAATAGCTAAACTGACAAAATTATAAAAAACCGAGGGTAGGCAACTTTCTTGGGGAGTGCTGGGGGAAGAGGAGTCATGCACCAACTCTCTCGGAGAACTTTTCCCCCCCAAACTAACACTGGCAGCTGCGGGGCAGCCAGCCTGCAGTCCAAATAATCACTGTGTTTCTTTTTAATAAGAGTTTGGACTTGCTTCAAGTCTAGTGCTAAAATTAGGTATTTTACTAGCTTTTTAATTTTTCAGTTCAAATTCTAGAAGTTTTGAGAAACCGCATAAGCCACTACTGAAGGTTTCTGTCTGGACCATGGTTCTGAGTTCAAGACATCCAACAGAAGCTGTTTTGCATTCTGTAGGAAGCCAGATGAGCACAGCTCAGAGGCAAAAGTGTTGCACTTCTCATCAGTTTCATGCTGCTAACAGGAAAAATACAGTTGCACTTTTTACAAAAGCCAAGGGAAGGATGAATACCTGGATGCCCAGTTTTGGCTATAATCACAGTGCATGGTAGTTCAGATGTGTCTTTTCTAAGAGACCCCTCTCTAGAGGACACAAATGATTCCAAAGACATAAACAACATGCCAGCCTGACTGATGTGATTCATCGCTGCTTTTCTTTGATGAGATCACCATATGCTATTGCAGAGCAGAAGAAGCCTCAGAGCCTGAGCCTGAATTTTATGGTTCAAGAATCACCTATGTTTTCACTCAGGAAATTTATAGTGTTTGCTAACCCTAAACTAGAAGACACATCATTCACACATTGCAACCTTTCTAGCAAACTCAGCTCCACATGCACTATTTCAGTTTCTTTTCTGGTTCTGTCATTTTAGAAGCAGACATAGGAAAAAGGTTGAAAGTCAAATCAGGCAAGCTGTATCAGTAAGTTAAGTTCAAATTTTCTTGAAATAAGTAGCAGTCTCAGAGTACCAACTCAGATCATGTAAGACAATGTACTTAAAAACATTTGTCTTAGAAAAATTACCTTTATTAACCTTCCACCAGTGCCCTTCAGAGTAGAATTTTTAGAGCTTTCAAAAGGCAGCATTGCTCCAATAAGGGCTCTATCCTTTCAGTTGTTCTATTTCACTTTTCCCTTTAAATATGTTAACATGCCTTTAAACCAATGCAGAGGCCCTCCCAAAATTTTTATACATGTGCTTTTTATATGGTGTTTTTTACTTTTACTTACACTTCCAGCTTCTGATTATGTTTCAGGGTCTAGAAAAACCACATGAGGAAAATCAAATTTTAAAGAGAGAGATAGGCGAGATCAAAATCCATAATAAATTTTTTCCCTACTTTAATATAGTCATCCACCTATATAAAGGGCTGATATCCTCAATTACCCACCTGCTTTTCAAGTTTTGCAAGTATTTAATCTTTTCTTTTTTCACTGTCAGTTAATCAGTTAGTGCAAATGACACTTCATGCTCATCAGTTACCAATATATTGCTTTATTTCTTGGTAGCAAATTAAGGCTTTATAGTGAGATTTGTACAGTACAGGCCAATTTAAACATTAGAAACTTTAAAAACCATGTAGCACTATTCACTCAATTTAACATAGCCAGAAAGTAGCTTTTTTTTTTTTTTTTAATAAACAATTAAGTGTTACTAGTGAGGCCTTATATTTCATGAGTGCAAATGGCTCAAAATCCCACCATCCTCAGGGCTCAACATTTAAATTCCTTGAGGCCATTTTTAGATAAAGGATAAACAGAGAGTATAGCTGGCTTGGATAAAATACACTGTATTACTTGCTGGAGAAGAATCCCTTATTTTAAAAATATGGAAAGGAAAATCCAAATGAAATTAACTGTCCAAGGGATGGTATCACCTCCTAATAGTCACTGACCAGTAACAGTAGCAATGACAAATTCATTTTCCATGGCCCTCTTTGCTTTACTATAATTTGATTTATAATTCAGAGCTGGTGCCATCCTATATATTAAAAAATCCAAAATTAGAGGAACATACATAAGTTACAGGAACATTTGCAGCAGTAGGACAAGTTCCCTCTCCAGGGACATGTCCAAACCATTGCCCTTTTATTTTTTCTTCTTTTTTTTTTTTGCAATTTGAGGGAGGATTGTTATAAGTATTTCCTCTGCAGTTACATGTCTTTCTTGAGCATATTGATTTTCACTTCATACTACTGATTTTATTAGTGTTGTCTGGAGATGATGGAACTACTGCTTATGAAAACCAGACACAGTGCTTCCCTTCTTATGAGCCACTTACAACATTTGAGCTGAACATATGAATTCACCTGTCAGTCAGGCACAGGGGGCCTGCCTGAAAATATCATCACCCCTGACATGTCTGGCTTTCAGATCTGAGCATTACATGTGAAAATACAGAGAAACAGCTGCCAGAAAATTGTGAAGAAAGTAACCATGAATCGACCACACACTCTGGGGAAGGAGCCAACAAGATGGGGGACTTCCAAAACACTCCTGCTCCTGCAAGAGCACGAGTGACCATGAGAGCACCAGGAGCTCCCAGTGTCACAGGGCAACACTGGTATTTAACTCTTTGTTGAACACAGCTGTATCTCCAGCCTATGGGAACACACAGAGCCAAAGTCTCAAGGAATCGAAACCTAATGTGAATCACACTACAAGCCCTTCTGTCCCCAGGGGTGTTATCTAACATCAGGCTAATATCTTTGAAGCTTTGAGATCAGCCATCTATCCTTTGAACTGGAAGGCCGCAGAAAAGGGTCAGGTTTCCAAGTGTATTAAGGCACACACTGACTTCATCTCAACACACGTGCCTGGTTTGCTCAGGGAGCATCCTCTGCAGTGCTGAAAAGGTACAGCAAAGGGACAAAGCCAGACTTTCTGGTGACAGCTGTGCAGTACAGCAACTGGGACTGCCCTGTGCAAGCTGCTCCCCAGTGCCTCAGAGCCTCCCTGCTGTCCTACAGTACTACCTCAGCTTGTGGCAGAGCTACAGCAGCTTCTCAGGCTGGTTTGCTGGCTCTTCCTTTTGCCAGGCCACCAACATCTCATTTGTTCTCCTCCACTCAGGTGAATACGTCACTGCTTATCAGAACCAGAAGTTTCTATCTACTACCAGAGGGTGGAACTACACATGCAGGAGAGGACAAATTTAGAAATGACACGAGTGACCTGGAGGTGGGCTTCCCAAGAGAATCCGTGCATGGGCAATCTCCAGATTCACTCTGCAGAAGTGCTCAGCAATGGCCAGCAGGTCTTACACTGCTCCAAATGAGTATGTTTTAGAATGTTACCCAGTATTTCCTGAGGGGTTACAATGGATGATGGCCAAAGAGAAGCTACTTGTAGACAAGAGGATGCTTTATCAGCCATATTGGAAAAAGTTGGGGAACACAGACACAATATTGCATAGTCAGCTTCATGAGCACAGCTAGAATTCAGATGTATTTGACGCAGCTCAGTAGCATTTCCAAAGGAGGGATTATGTGCTATTTCCTTTGGAGGTAGCTACTGTAGCCTGGGACAAGATCATGGTTCTTATGGAAATTACACCCCACCGGGGATGCTGAGCACTCATTGCTTTTGCGTTAAGGGAGCCTCTCCACGGAGACTCACGGCACCTTAGAAAGTGATCATACAAAAAGTAAACAAAATAGTCCTCCAGAAACCCCCCTCACCCACAAGGTACAAGGAAAGCTGACTCCCGTGAGCGATAGAAAGGACAGCATTACTGAATATGGGAGCGTGTGTTTATACATCAGTGTTTTTAATACTGCATTGCAATGACAGGTGTGGGGTGTCCCTTCAGAAGAAAGCAGGGTTGGTGTGCTCTATAATACAGCGCTTGCAATGTCGTTTAACAAATCGCAGAGCATCCACAGAGACTTCGCAGTCCTGCACGTTCAACATCTGCAGGTCAAAACAGTTGGCAGCTACAATCTGCAGGCCCTGCCCCGTGATGCTCTCGCAGGATTTCAGGCTCAGGCGCTTTAGGTTGAAGCAGTTGAGGGCTAGAAACTCCAGGCCGGTGTCCGAGACCAGAGGGCACTTGCCGATGTCCAGCGATTTGAGTTTTGTGCAATTTTTGGCGAGGTACTCCACGCCGTGGTCCGTGATGCCCTCGCAGCCCCGCGCGTTGAGGTAGCGCAGCTTGCTGCAGTACTTGGCTATGTATCGGATGCCCACGTCCGTGATGCGGCCGCAGTGAGCGATGCTCAGGTATCGCAGGCGCGACTCCAGCTTGGCGATCTCGCGCATGCCGAAGTCGCTGACGAAGCGGCAGTCGCTCACGCTCAGTTCCTTGATGGAGGCGCAGTAAATCATCAGGTAGCGCAGGCCCTCGTCGGTGATGCGGACGCAGCGGCGCAGGTACAGGTGGGTCAGCTGGGTGCAGTGGGCGGCGATGGTGTGCAGTCCCTCGTCCTCCAGGACGAAGCAGTCTGTCATGTCCAAGTAGCGGATGGAGATTTGCTTCCCGTGCAACGGAGAGAGCTTGATGGAGGCCTCGCGAGTCAGACTGATGCACGTTACTTTGGAGCAGCCTAAGCGGAAAAACACAGTGAGTTTAAGCGAGCAGTAAAAATAAATCTCGCGGCAGGACCAAAAAGCTGGGTGTGGAACAGTATGCTGGACGTGATGGAGGTATCTTCATGTTGCAAGAGTGGAATCAGCCTGACTGACTACTCTGATTTGCTGGGCTGAGTCCTCACACCAGAGGAAATAGTAAACTCCACCGGAGTCAGTGGGGTTGCTTTGAGATTGTGAGCACTGGGAAAGAAACAGACCAATTTTGTCCGTATCCCAAATGTAAAATGATGGTCCTGGGTCTATCTAGGGACAGCCTGTGATCTGTTACTGCAATATAAACCCAGTGACAGCTAGAGAAAATGATACTACGTGACAACCAATGCAGTTTTTTGATCAAAGTCAGTCTCATTGCTGACTGGCTGAATTTGCAAACCAACATCAGAGGCTCTTTCGCCATCCAAACTCATTATAGAAAACACAACCCTGCTTGCTTCCCCCCCCTCCCCTGCCCCAAGCATTTGGAGAACAGATGTGAATCCAGCCCCAAGCCTGCAGTGTGGGAAGGATGCAAAACTACAGCACAGCCGTGTGCTTGCAGAAGGGTGGAGATTCGGATAACCTAAGGAGAATGGGGAGCATTGGTAGGAGCCAACAGACTGGTGAGGGCATGCGAGGACACAGCAGACAAGGAAAAGGACTGTGTCCAATGAGAAAGTCTGGCCATGAATGGAGGTAACTAAACTCGAGGAGAAACACCAGACCTTGCAAGGAAAGACAAAGAACTAGATTGAAGGGAAAAACACACTCTCAGACTTTCCCCATTTTTAACCTCCACTCAGTGCACAGTGGAGAGTGAAAGCTTTTTTTGGAAAGTGTGGTTTCTGCTGCACTGCAAACTGGCACTCTTAGGCTTCTTAGGGAAATTTTTAAGCTGTGCCAAATTCAGCTGGGCACTTTGCATTAGCATAGCTAGAAACAGCTGCAAGAAAGAAGGCAGAGTCTACCCATTAGTGACTGAGGCCCAACAGTTTTAGCCATAAATGTCTACTCAGAGAAATTCTGCAGGTTATGCCCAAAGAGGTGCCGCCAGGTAGAAATAAAAAGACCTTTTCTGTATTGTTGGAACACTGGCCAAACAGTATGAAGTGACTCAAAAAAAGTGATGACCTTAGAGCTCCATGTATCAGAAATCCTGCAGAAATCCTGTAGTGTGGAAGTAAAGAGCAAGATGATGTATGGAGACTGCCTCAAAAACTTAAATGACGCAAAGCTATACCACTTGCTATAACAGGTTGTTATTCAGAGGTTTAGTGGGAGGTATGAATATGCTTCAGTTCTTAAAAGCAAAAAAGAAAAAAAATCACTTGAGATAACCCTGTGGACTCACACAAATGTTGTAAGGAGCGTGGGATATGGACTTGAAACAGTTTGCCACCTGCAACTAGATTTCTACATTCATCAATTAAATTAATGCTGGATCTTTAATTTGGCTTTCAAATTTAGTTGAACAGATGCAAATTTTACCTTAGGCCCCAGACAATTAAATGGGTAAATTGCCCACAGATCCTGCAGAAGCAAGACCTTGAAGTAAAACATTCTGTTCAACAAACATCTTAAAATTGAATGCTATTTTCTCTTCAGATTGTGTTTCAGATCTGTCTATGCTCTGGAGCAATCTCTGGAAATACTTTTGCCTTCAGGTAAGTACTATATACACACTCAGTAACACAAAGGATTTTTCTAAAGGGAAGCAGTACAATACTAATGGTGTAAACAATTCACCTCTACTATATTCTTTGAAGTATGTGATACAAAATGCATGAAAGGAGTTCCAGAGAAGAAGGTGGCACCTAGGCAGAGTTCTGCTGCACCTGATGTAGCTACAGCTGGTGCATTTGGCCAAGGAGGTTGCTGGATTAAGAAGTCAGTCTGGATATTTTATAATCTGACCACAATTCAGTTTTTAATCTGGCTTCGTGAGAATGATGCATCCACGAGGCCAAGGAGAACATTCTGTCTGCTGAGAGTCCAAGAAGCTCTAATGACCGTAATTAGAAAGTGAATGGGTCAGAAGTCTCACAGAAGGGCTGGAGTCACACACACCAGTGTGTGATCACTGTTTTGACAAGCTCAGTGTTGCCTTGTCTGGTTACTCGGGCTACACTGTAAAACATTTCATGGGAAGGATATTCAAAATGGTTTCACCAGAAAAAAGAGTCCATGCTGATACAGAACTGCCTGATTTTTAGGCAAAATGACAGGTTCCTGGGTCCGCAACAATTTTTCTGTCCTAAATAATACAAAATGTAAAAATGAAGCTCTTGTAATAAGATTTTCCATAAAGTAAGTAGAACTGATTTTTAAAAGGGAGCAGAAATGTCCAAACAGACTGAAAAACATGTTGGCTAGAGTGTTAGATAATAACTTGCAGTCAAGCTCAACCAACTTCTAGCAATATCTCAGACTTGCCCACAAAGCGGATGCTGACAGTGACAGAACATACATTGTGGAAAGCTCCTAAAGTTAATACAAACATCTGGTTTTGACATTAAAGATTTTGGTACGATTTTGCTGCAAAGTAGCCATCCAAGGGGAAAAAGGATTCACCTAGATGCACAACTGTGAACTGGGATTTAATTAACTAGCAACTAGCGTCACCACCCAGCACACACTCCCACCTCCTCTTGCTCAGTATGGAACCAAACCAGCGAACCACTTCTGTCTCCAGAATTGCTTGAGCATGTAGGTGCAAGCCTTGACCTCATAACTACAGACAGAAGCAGGGGAAAATGGAATCCTCCTTCCAAAACATCCTCCAGAATTACCCACATCAGAATGGAAAAAGTGGACTCAAAACAAGAGCCTAGAGATCAACTATCCTCAATTCATATGCAAGTACATGCACCAAAAGCTGTATCTGAACCCAAACATCCTGACTTCTGAGCATGTTCAAAACCAGGATTTTTCCCTCACATGCTCCAAACAGAAAGAACAACTTAGGAAAAAAAGAAATTAAAATTACTTTCCTGTCTCATTCATGAGGCAAGGTTCAAGGAAGACAGGTAATTTATTTTTCCCCTACACACTTTATACCAAACTGATGAGCTCTTAGGGACAGACACTACCTTTTGGATCTGAGAGAAGAGGCTTGAGAAAACCACAAATGAAGATAGACTCCAAAAAAACCTGTTTCAATACCTGGTATCATCTTTTCCTTTTCCCTGCTTCTGAAAAAGTCATCTTTGGTCTACAGCAGACCCAGAAATAAGTGCTGTGGACCAAAGCATTTCAATGATCTATGAACCCCCAGGTACACTCAGAGTGTGAGCTTCAAAGCTCTTGCTCTAAATCACACAGGTACATACATTTTCTCCAGGCACTGGAGATGCTTCAACCTGAATGTGTGATTATCAATCCAGAACAACAACAAATAATTCATATACGAGGTCACTGTGAACAGGCTCCTGTGGAGTTCCACAGACTCCTTATTACCTTGTGAATTCAGAGAGCAATCACAAAAAGTGCATAGTTCTGATTTGCTGGTATTTGTTTTGATGCCTTCCATGACATTCTGCCATCCTAGGGATGGGGTGAGAAAGCTGGATAAACCAGCTTAAAAAAAAATACAAAGGCAGAGAAAAGAATGCAAATCTGTGTACACCAGATAGGCAGTCCTGGAAAAAGCAGTTGATCTGGTACCAGTGACTCCATAGCATCACCTTCTAGCCCCTGTTGTTTAATCCCCTATTTTCATCCTGCTTGTTGCCACTGGTACCTCTGCAATGGTAAATCTGGTTCGGATGATTTATGATGGCATTAGACTGATAACAAATGAGATCACAAAGTAAACGCTGAGCAGCAAATTTACTTCAGTGCTCTGCTTGGCCACATCCTTTCCATTAAGTGCCAACCTATTTGCAGAGAGGAAATTCTGTGCAGCTGACCTTGGGTAAAAACATCTTGTTTCCCTAGAGCAGGTTTGAACAAAATTGTCTAAAACATTTCTGCTGATCTAAACAGCTGCAATGGCAGCTTTAAAGAAAAAGAAAGGGGAAGAAAAAAGAAAAATGTTGAAGCTGGCTAAGTCTTGTTAAAATAGCAATGGAAACAAGGAGACCTTGAAGTTTAGCTAGAGATGACAACTGATATTAATACCCAGAAAGAAAGCCGAGCACTTATTCTGAGCTTCTCCTCAAGTCACTTACGAGATTACAGATGTATTCATTACCTATATATATATATGTGTGTGAAAAAGATGAAACAAATTTTGTTGAAGTAACTAGGCTTCACCATGCAATGTAGCACTGACTGTAATGGGTGCTTTGTGCAAAAACCTGTAAAAATTCCTCATGCCATTTGAACAGGCCATCTCTGCTAGCTCACCTCCTTTGGAAGAGGCCTGGCCACTCCAGAGGTGCTGCTGGCATTAGGGGCACTGAGGTTCTAGTGGTGCCTGTCTCACAGGTACTGCGTGAGGAGACAGGCATTCCTACTTCAAAAAACAACACAGAAAGGGTAAGTGTGCAGTTGTGGGGTTTGACAAACATCAGAGGCATTTGTATTGGAACACTCCCCGTTACCTGACACATCCAGGTGTTCCAGGTTTGGGCACAGTGACACGACATCAAAGACTGCCTCGTTGGAGATGTTGTAACAGCCAGACACCTCCAGCCTCCTCAGTTCTGGACAGCACTGGGCAATGGTGTAGAGTCCTCTGTCTGTGAGCCGCCTGCAGCCACTAACGATTACTGTCTCCAACATGAGACAGACGTTGGGAGTATCCTGACAAAGCCTCCGGGTCAGCACTTTGAGAGCCCTGTCCACGTTGATTGTCTCGCCGGTGAGGCGGATAGTCCTCCAGAGGCGCGGGTCCCAGGCCAGGTTGTACCAGCGGCGGCACACGCGGGCGCAGCGGCACAGCTGGTTGGTGGGCAGGAAGGAGAAGATCTGGATCATGGAGTGGTCGGGCAGCCGGTCTATGTTGGCCTGCTCCTTCTGGTGCTTGGATGCCAGCCGGATGAGAGGATGGGTGAGGCGGGTCGGAGGTGGCGAGTGGACCATGGCAACAGTTTCCCCAGTGACTGAGGACGAAGACGTCGATGAGCCTCTGCCATTTTGGAACCCAGGGGAATTTGGTGGAAATATTAATGCTGGACTGGGTGTGCTGAGCGTTCGCATGCTCAGGTCGGAATCTGGAAGACAGAATACACGATTTCAATAAGCACTGGACAGACACAGAGGTTTCTGCATAGCACCCTGAAGAGGAGACAGTAATGGAAGGATTTTTTAAAATTCAAGGATTTTAATTCTTTATACTCCTAATTAAACACTGCAAGAAATTAGTATGTTTGACTCGCAGGCTTTTGTTTGGCAGAGAGCAACTGTCCATAACCCTAGCACAGCTGTGAGCTCCTAGGGGCAGAGAATACTGTGGTCCTTCACCTCTCAGCTCATTCAGCCATTCAGCAGGAGGCCAAAAAAGAGCTCACAAGGCAAATATGGCTTCCTTCACCAGATCTGAGGAGACAGGAAAAGCACAAGTCCATACACTCATTTTCATTGTGTCATTAGGGAAGTTAATTTTTCAGTCATGTAAACTGGAATTCAGAAGTTCAACCAAGAGCCCAGTGACCAGTTCTTCATATGCACACAGAAAACACTCCTTTCCAATGGATTAAAGTGAATTTCAGTCGGATTGGGGGAAAAAAAAGCTCAGAAAAGTAAGTGACAAAGTAACAGCATAGCTGGAAACTTGTTGAATTGTTATACAATATTTACACACTTATTTCTAGGGCTATTTGTCACACTGGAAGCAGTCAACTCAACTCCCCTCCCCAAAACAATTTGCTACTTCTTTACCTTCTTTAGTTCATTTTAGTGCCACAAATCAGGCACAAAAATTGAGATATTTTGCTACTAAGAAAGGTTACCTTTGCTGTAAGATTATTTCAGCTGTTTTCTCTTTGTGCTGATATTGCCTACAAGTGACTTCCATTCCTGATCCCAGTTTCTCCAAGCAAACCAAATAAAAGACTAGAAGACAACTAAGATATAATGTTGATAGTCAAGCAAATGCCATGGGCAATACATTTAGAGACTCTGAGGATATTTTAGTAGTATGCTACACAAGATACAACCAATGAATGAGCGATGCATCCTGCTGCTGCCGAGCACACTCCCTCCATCTCAGTACTGATCTCAACAGAAATCCTTTATAAAGGAAAGCACCATCCAGAAATGAATACAGTAACCACAATTTAGTGACCAGTAGAAGAATAACAAGTTTCACAGACAGAGGGTGTTTTTAGAGCATCAAGCTTTTCTCCCCATCACCTCTCCTGCTGTCACACCAATGTTCAGGCATTTCAGGGAAGTGTACAAAGGCAGCCCCTTTAATAACGCTGACTCTGCAACTCTCTGCCTGTGACAGCACAAATAAGGGCTAAACAAGATACAGCCAGAAATGCATTCAACAAACAGGCCCAAACCTGGATTTGGGCAGAGATTTTAAATTAAGTATATTTTTGATGAATTTGATCGTTACACATAAACTTCCCCATCAAGCTTTTACTCAGAACAGCACAGGCCTGCTCTGATCTCACTACCTACAACAATAGCAACCATAGGTCTGCATTTTTACAGTGTGTCTGCAAGGGAAAGAGGCACAAATATTTAGCTGAAGAACCCATGAGACAAAGTCTGATGGCTTGCTCAAGATCACCTAGTTGAGTTGCAGAGAGATCAAAACCATCTTCTCACACCGTGGGGGAAAAACCTATAGCACCCAGCTCCTTCCTCTTCTGCATCTTGTTTTACTTCAAAACTCACTATTTCAGCAAATGAAAGGAAAAAACATTTTCCCCAAGGCTTCTGAGTCCATGCTATGGCTATGTGGTCCTAACACAGGGATTTGTGTATTTATGAGCAAGAACAGTATCTTCATGCTGAGTGGGTTTTGCAGACACCCTGCTCCCTTTGAGACCTCCTAATACCCCCCCGGTAGCTATTGCAAATAATTGCATCGAGGAGTGTTATTTGGTAAGCATCTGGTATATGCTGGTATTTTAAAAAGGAGATTTACAGCTGGAGAGAAAAACCTCCCAACCCCAGCAGCAGCCAGGCTCCTGCAGACAAGCACTGACTCCACAGGCCTCTTAGGCAACAGTCCCTGAGATTAATTTTCGCAAGGACTAACCATATGTTTGACCTCCCTCACATTATCACCAAAACCAGTGACAGTGCCTGAAGTTAAACATGTGCAGAAGATGTGTCGAACTCAGAGCCTTTACTTTTTTCTCTTTTTTGGAGATTTTAATACAAGAATGTTTCTAATGTAAGAGAACATACACTTTTTCCCAAGTGCTGGATGCATCTACTATTACATGTATTTGATATTGTCAGTTCCTTTCCTTTTTTTTTACTTCTTCATTAGCTTTGGGCTTTTGGTTGGTTGGTTGTTGTTTGTTTGTTTTAGACAAACCAGAACAAAAAGGAAAACAAAATTATATAAATAAAAAAACCAGAACAAACACTTGTTTCTATTCCACAAAAGAGAATTAAAATCAAAAGCAAAAAGTTGAAATTGTTAACATCTGCTTTAAACAATTTTTAGTCCTGTGGGAATGAGTACCTTCTGTAAGACACAGCATATTTGGAAAACATACGTTTTTAGTCAGTTATTGTTGAAAACACCTTAAAATTTCTGTAGGGTTACAGTCTTCCTTAGTTTCCATTTCTACTTAAGCATAAAAAAGCTGTTCATAGTCCCTGATTCTCCTCCCCTCCCCCTGGTGAGCAATACACCAAGCTAATACGGCTAATCTCCACTCCTTTTGGATCAGAAGGGGCATTCCTTCATCACTCCTGGGCACTGTGAATAATCAATACCTTAGACGTTCTCCGTGCATAAAGAATTACTAATACGTGTTTTTTAACTTAGACCTCGAGTTAAAAAAGGCCTGACCTTCTGTTTTATGTGTATGCTCCGTGCTTTCTTTGTGCTCTCTTAATTCTCTCATTAGTATAGCAGTTCCAGATGTGCATCCTGTATTTCCTTTCCCTTCAGTCCTGGAGGTGCATCGTGTAAAACTTGCTCCCTCCATCCTCAAGGCATGGACTTCCAGACAGACACATACACATGCATACACATGCAACCTGTCTCTGCACCACAAAGTATTGTGGAAAAAGACCATGGTGTTGTCATTGTGTTTAAAAAAGGGAGTTGTGAGCACATTACTGGTCTGCTGGGCCCGTAACGCAATATGCTCTCAGACAGGAATTTTGCTGGTAGCTCAGCTGAACTCCATACAGAGGTATTCCTGCTTACTGTTCGCTGCACACCCCTAAGGGGAAATGAAAAAAAAAAATAGCAGGTGAGTCCAGGAGCCTTATTGCCAGGAAAAACTTGGAAAGCTTTTTGCTAGCATTTTAAAACTTCAGCCAAAGACTTAGTCTACTGTACATTTTCCAGACTTTTCTAATGTTGTTGGGAGGGGCTTCCAACAGCACTATCTCAACCTCTAGGAGTTTCCTTTGAATTTGTTCTTCACCATTTACTGAGCGCTAGCCATCAGGCTGGGGCAGTCTGAGAAAGAGCAACTTAACGATGTGACATTAATAAATGCAGCCCTGTAAGTACAAATGAAGTTGATGATTACAGTTCTCAAAACACGTCTTTACACACACACACACACGCCCTATACAAGCATTTCTCTTGTAAACTCAATTGTTTACAAGCCTGAAATGCAACTGTAATTTTGCTGATCTTAGAAAGTAAAAGCAAATTAGAACGCAGCCCTGAACTTCCCTCCCTACAACCTCTTTTGCCCCTTTGCCTCCAATCTTTTGTGCAAGACGCCTTTTATTAAAACTTTGATCAAGCTCTGAAAGTTGTTTGTTGATGTAAGAAAAAATTTCTTAACAATCTTTAAAGAAATCTCAAAAGATGCCTGCCAGAAACAGAACCATAAAAGCTGACACAAAGGGAGAAAATGCACTAGAGGGAGTTTTCTTATTCCATGAGGAATCTGGTTTATTTCAAAGGATTCTTTCTACCTAGTTTACTTCCCAATTAATACATACATCTGGGAACAAAAACCCTTTAAATATATAAGATTTAAGCCAAGATCTAGTCTCCATTCCTTCTGCCATTGACAATAATATGCAGTCTCTGACTTCAGAACCAGAGAGAGAAAGCAACGTTGTATTTCCATTACTCCAGCAATGCACACTAACACGGAACACTCGATGTCCAGATCCCAGCATGGACTTTTTAAGACTGAACCATTTTCCATGCTTGAGGCTTGACTCCATTCATCCACACCTTCCACTATGGTATTGTGAATGAGGTTTTTTTGAAGTGAATAGTATACTGAGCCCTTCAAGCTAACAAAATTAAAATGAAAATTTTGCAAATATCAATCAGACTTCAGATTCTTATCTGACAACTAAAAAGGATCCTCCGTGTTGATCTGCTGACGCCACTGATGTTTTTAGCAAAACTAAGGCAAGAAATAAACCAAACTGTGCTCAGGCTCTGAAAAGTCAGTATAGCTGAGAAAAATAAAAAGCAATTGTCATTTTTGTAAACATTAGATGCAGAGCAATGTTCACAAGAAGCATTTTACAGAGTGCCAAATCATCACTGACTTAGTGTCTCTTCAGTAAGTGTTGCACAGATATTACATATTTTACTAACTACAAGGTGTATAGACTTCACATTTTTACCACAATACCATCAAGCTCAGGCATGCCAAGTCAGTACTCCTTTTACAGAGACTGGGGAAAGTGGGAACCTAATGGTTGTAGCAGCCACAGTCAGAGGAGGTTAGGCTTCTACAGAGGCTTCTACAGAGGGTACGGTGTGGCCTGATTCAAGAAGAGACTTGAAAATTTGACAGACAGATTTCCAATATGGCTGTGTGCCCTTAGAGGAGAGCAGGAAAAGGAGTTAGCTAGGACAGCAGGGTACAACACAGCCATTTTCTTTCCAAGGCCCTGGGTACGGACAAAGTTCCAGAAAAAGTGATACCTACAAGAAAAAAAAGAACGTCTTCCACATCACAAACATCCTCAGGCATTTCTCTCAGGCTAAGTTACCCTACTGACCTCGGCTCCTCCCAGTCCCAGGAGGCTGGGAGGAACTGGAGAGTCTGAGATAGCAAAGAGGCAGCTGGAACAAAACTCACGTGCAAACTCGTGTGGGACTGCAGCAGTCAAGAATGTCAGAAGGAAAGGGTTGCCCAGTGGAGATACCTACACGATTTTTCAGCCTTTTACAATGAAGAACATATAGAAGGAGAAATAAAGTTGGATGAGGTCCCTCATCTTTCTCCAAGAACACTAAGTACCCTTAAACCATCTCTGATGTGCATGTCTGCCCTGTTTTTAACTGCTAGGGGCAGCTATTACTCAGCTTACTGAGGTGCCTGTTCCAGTGTTGTCACTGTATCAAGTTTCTAAATTTTTCCTCTTATTCGGCTCATATAAGGAGCTATTTCTTGCCCCTTCTCCTCATGCTTGTGAAGAATGAGGTCTTCACTCTCCCAGTAAGGATTTCTTACATGCATTTACTTTCTTTTTATTAGCCATGTTACTAATATTCTCAGTTTCTTTTATCTTTTCCTTTACATTTTCTCCAATCTGTGTGTTTTCCTCTCAAAGCACAGTGCTCCAAACTGAGCACCACACACCACCCAACCTCACCAGCAGTGGTGAAAGTGGCGTCCTGCGCACCCATATTTCATGGAAGCCACATTTTCAACCTTCCAGATTTCAACAGTCTCAGAAGGCTGATGTATCTTCACTTATGTGACTCGATATATATTGCCCAGATTCCCATGTGCTATACAGTGCGTGGACATTTATTTTCCTCCTCAGCGTTTATAGAATCCATTCATCTTCCCTACACCTGTATCCTTAGAGAATGCTGTGTTTTCTCTCTCCTTAATCTACTTTTTCAAGCGTATTTTTGAGCACTGATCAGCCTTCTCAGATTGTGTTAGTTTTCAGTCTTCAAATACACTGCAGCTCCAGTGCCGTAAATTTTAACCCATTTCTCTCTATATTGGTAATTTTGTGTCTCAATCCAATTCAAAGAGGTGGTTCCTAGACAGAAATGGAAAGTCTGGCAACCTGTTAGCAAATAATGTAAGGCATCGCAGATGAGATCAGCTCAGTTGGTCAGAGCATGGTGCTGGTAACACCAAGGTTGTGGGTTTAATCCTTGTATGGGCCCATTCACTTAAGAGTTGGACTTGATGAACCTTGTGGGTTCTTTCCAAATCAGTGTATTCTGTGATTCCTAAAGGATTCCTCCTGAAACATCATCACAGTTGACAAATACTCAGAGTGATAACTACACAAAATACTATTCCCCTCCAGTGGCCACCTTATCAGGATTTCATTTACTCCGGCTTGTTTCCAGTACACACGTGCAAAAGTCCTAATAAACCTGAGATGGCTTACAGCTACTGCTTCCCTCTCACCAGACAATTTATTTTTTGCCAAAACAGAAAATTAGATTGAAAACTGAGGTCAAAGGGACAAAACCACTTTGGCAACAGTGAAAACTACTTTCTGATCCTGTGAGATTCTGTTGGTCATGCAATTCTCCTTTTGAGAGCAAAGACCTGCGGCAAAGCTCGATTTGTCAGTGCAAGAATGAGCTACCTTGGAGCTCACAAAGTAATCGCATCCACATGGTCTTGGAAGCAACAGCTCCACAGAACTTGAAATAACCTTTCATGGTTTTTAAAACCGTCCTTTAGAATGTAATAAGAAACTGTACCTATTGTATAAGACTAGAGGCACTGTGGAACAGGGATATGTTAACTTAAATCTGAAGCCATTTCATAGTAGTTTCTGTGTGACACTTTACACCTTGGATTATACTGGTGTAACTTCCCTGTGATGTTGAGCTCCAGTTTTCTTTAGCCTATAAACTCCTCCACATACATTTGGAGACCTGATCTTGCATTCCTGGCATACTCACAATAGATGCTTAAAGTCAAACAGCATTGCAAGTGAAGTAATCATTATAGTTTTATTAAGCAAATAATTCTTCCTTACAATGTATTTGTCGAAAGCTGGAACTAATTTCCCCCCTACTGACTTTGTCCCCTGCCACTTAGCAGGAACTCATTTTATCCCCATATTTTTGAACAGAGCTAAAAATACAAAGACTGAGGGGGAGGAAAAGTAAAAAAGTAATTCACTATTAGTTTAGGAAGTCAAAACAACTTGATTTTACCTTCAGTACCACTGATGATACTAGCACACCAGCTCTGAGAAAAGGCTTTCACACTGCAGCATTGCTGGGAATTATATAGAGATGGACAGGAAGGTGCATTTTTTCCATGTTCAGTAAATATGTATCCCAAAATGAATTCCACACATGCTTAAGTACAAGCTCTACTTAAATCCTTCAGGTCAGATGCTCTCACAACTCTTTATGGTGTGCCAGGGAGCTCCTCCAGCTGAGCTAGTTTATATTTACGTTAGCAAGGAGTGTAGCCCAGAAAGAGGAGTTTTGTGCAGCAAAACTAATATTGCTGGAAACCCAACAACCACAGGCCTGGGAAGTGGGTGTTATTTTTTTGCCAATATTTAATTTAATCCCCAGCCCTGAACGCTCAGTAGGGGTTGCCTTTGGTGCTTTAGGTGTACTGCCAGAACATATATTTTGGCTTTAGTTTTGCCTGAGTGTAACTGGGTTTGTGTACCTCATGGTGGTTACTAAAACAGAGTAAGGAGAGGCATTTCACAAGCGAGCTTTGGACTTGAACAAAAGTGCTAATGTAGGTAAACCCACTGATCAGAAGAAGCCCCCATCTACCTCCTCCAAATAATGAGTTATCATCTCCCAAATTATTCCATAGCACTTTGAGGAGAGGCATCCTGTGCCTTGCTGGATTTTCAGTGCTGGATTATCAATGGATTGGACATGTTGCATTTCATCATCCCCCATTTTCAGGATTATCACACCTATGGGAATCCATCCTGCTCAATGCATTGCTCTGAAATGTGCAAGCCAAATGTAGTTAAAATGAAAATAAGCTTTTTATGAGATGCTTATAAATAAGCATCTTTAACATACTTCTATAGAAAGGTTTCAATAAGACAACAAAAAGATAGCAAGTTTGCTTAATATCAAATCATACTAAAAAGCCTGCCATCATCTCTCTCTCTTCTCCTCCTGAGTTTGACAGTCTTAATTAAGCCATGAACCCCACCCTGGTGAATACAAAAACCCTTCTCAATTCATCCAGAGAATGACTTGTTTCAGTGAAACAACTCAGGCTTACATCTACATCCTGCTTTTTCTTTGAGTTACTCTAACATGCTCCAAGGTAAAAATTTTTTAAGGTAAAACATTTTTCCACCTGACTGGACAGCATTTTCATTACTGAGTTCTACTTTTTAAATCAATTGCTCTTTATTTTTCATTTAATACAAAGTTTACATAAATGTAGAGAAGATGAATACACACTGCTTGATAGTGGCTCTCAAGCTACATCAGTCACTTAGAATAACACTGAGATGGGAATAAACAAATAACTCTTTGTTTTTGAATGATAAACATTAAGTTTTTGTTGATGTAAATGTATCTTTGCAATTTATATAGAAAACCGGAACAACTGCTTAATGGCTCCCAACTTCAAAATGCGGAAATCCAGTCAGTTGTTCCAGACAATTGTTGCTGTTCCACTATTTCACCTTTTAAAAGTGAGAGAATTTGGAATGAAAGATGTATCAGTTTACATTACTACAGAACTTCAAGACAAGTTGCTAGAATAAATTTATGGGAGAGAAACATTTTCAAAATCCCAGTCCACATGGATCAAAACCACAGGGACCTGCAGAACTCTGAAGCATAGTTCTGGTGGATGTGCATGACTCTAAATGGAAAATAATATACAAAACAGAGGAATGTTTGCCTCTGGGAAAAGCTGACAATATAATCACTTTGTTGTATAATCAAGAGGACTTCCATCCAGTTGGTAGCAAACGCTGCAGCAGACAAATAATTCCCTCGAGAATGGCTCTTTCCAGCATATTCATCATAAACAAATTATTTGTGTAAAAGAACATTGTTTTTCATAATCAATGGTTAGCATTTCAAAAGCATGCAACTCTCAGAAATTACTGGCTTTCAAATTAACAAGGGATCTGGGATTTGACCTTCAAAACTGGAGAAACAAATGGTAAGCAGTATGCTAAACAGAAGAATAAATGGTAATGAGAGATTTAAAGCCATAAAATTGTGCTTCTCTCTTATCCCTTAAGTTTAGATCACAGAATCATAGAATGGGGGTGGGTTGAAAGGGACCTTAAAGATCATCCAGATCAAATCCTCCTGCTGTGGGAGGGACAACTTCTACTGGAACATATTGCTCAGAGCTCCTCAACCAACCTGGCTTTCAACATTTCCAGGGATGGGACATCTACAACTTTTCCGGGCAACCTGTTCCATTGCCTCACCGCCCTCACAGTAAAGAATTTCTTCAATATATGTAATATAAACATATTCTTCTTTCACTTTGAAGCCATTTCCCCTTGTCCTGTCTCTACACGCTTTTATAAATAATCTCTCTCCAGATGCTAATGATGCAATAAATCAATGTAATTTAGAATAGTACAAATGTCCTTCCTAAAAGAAATTTGGGTTTTGAAAACATAGTGTTTGCTGATAATTTGGAACAGATAAACCTGCAAATTATGGGACAGAGCTGTACACAGCACAAGAAGAGGAGAAACCCAAAACCCTATTGGTAAAGGCAATCCCAACTCAGCTTGGTTCAGCCCAGCTTGCTATGGATTGTCCATGAGAGATACCTGCAAGTGCTCACTTGGTGTTGCAGTGGATGAGTCGTGTGTCAGAGCAGCAGACACAGCCCTCTATCAGCTAAACGACCAGTACATGAGTGATAATGAAACAGCGACAAAAAATGCTGCCAACAGACAAGAGAACTTAACCTTCATCTAAAAAAAGTGCTTAGTAAGTTACCATGCCACTGCTCACTCCAGGGTGAGTTTGGCGATGCCTTTTCAATCCCACAAGAGAATTACACTGAGGCAGTAACAGTTTTCCTGACTTTACAAATGAGGTGTGTTTACTCCCAGACCACTGCAATTGCAGACTAGGAGTCCTGCCTGCATCCATCTGTAGGATACCCACGGATCACAGAAAATCAGTAGAACTGTGCAAAGGGTAACTAAAGGCTGACATGCAACACCTGCTCCTGATCTGCTCAGATCCATTTACACCTCAGTTTTCAAAGTTTGTTTTCTTTTCCAGGAATGAGATTCCTTCAAAAGCACCTGCTAGTATCCTGGCAAGCACTCTGATGTTTTGAGGGTAAATACCTTGTTTCTAGGGCTGCATCCCTCCTCCCTTCTGGCACAGGGCACCAAACCGAGAAAAACAAAGCTGGTCTCCAGGGCTTTTTGAAGGAATGGTAGAAAACTTCACTTAATCCGCAGTTTTGCATTTCTTACAAACCCACCACATTGCCACTACACGTACACACAAAGGAACACATTCAGCAAAGAGATGGCCGCTTCCCCAACGAATCACCTTTGGTGAGACCCGAGTGAGAGGAACACTCTGGAAAGGATGAAAGAAAAGAAGCATAGGCCTCTAAAGCAGAAACCCATGACACCAGCTCAATCTAACTTATCCAGCATCTCTCCAACAAAGATACATAAACTGAGGCTTTTTCATAATAAACACGTCACGTCGTGAGAGCCCTGGAGTGACAGTGAGTAGTCCCCTCTTGTTACAAACGCACACAATACACACGCAACAGTGCACTGAGCAAGCATGTAGTGCTTACTCAGGACCACAAGGATTAAAATTTTGTTTATGGGAAATTTGGGAGTTAAGCTGGGAAAGAGACATGGCCACTGGCAGCTTGAACCAGTTACAGAAAAATGTAACTGGCTCAAGCCCAACTGCACTAAGTTACATGGATTCCTGACCACCAGTGTGAAGCAGTCCCAGACTGTGTCAAAACAGACGGTACTTTTGACTGCAAAAGCATTCAGAGGGCATTAGCCACCCTCTGAAACCCAGCCCTGCCGTCTGAGATCCCAATTGCTGTGTCTGTGACTTGTGCTGTATAAATTGCAGATCGCTATTTATACGCAGCAGCATATGGTACTCTGACATTTGAGGAGTATCAGATGTACATACATGCAAGTAAATCAAGAATTCAGCACTCAGTATTTATGGCAACTTCAATAACTTCCCAGTCTACTGAATGCCACAATAAATAACTGCTTTATTGTGCATAAAATATGAACTGACTGTAATTATTCCTTTTCAATTCATTGTGATTTCAATTTACCGAAATGAGATAAAATTATTCACTGACTCTTTTAATGTCATTTTAATTTCATTAACTCAAAATCAATGTGCAAAAAAAGAAAATGTGATGTTTATGTCTACACAATTCTTGAGTTATTATTCAAAGCAAGAACTCTGGCACTATCTAAATCTTTTAGTGTCTTTCATGTTAACCTAAGCTAATTATTTAAAACATCATCACTATCTCTATACCGAATTTTACGTTTATCTTCAGATTTATTATCTCAGATTTATTACCATCTTATGGCAGTGTCTCAGGGAGTAGACTTAAAAGACAGGACAGCAGAAAAAGCAGCATGTGGAATCAAGAACTATTAGACATCTTGACAAAGAAAGAGGAATGTGAAGAGAAAGGCTCTTATTTTTCCAAAGCCCAAGAAAAATGGGAACCTGTCAGGGTGGTCTCATGAATATGTATGTACACCTGATGGGAAGTTGTACAGGAGTCCCTTCTAAAAATAATTATTCCGTGTTTACCAATTCAGTTGAACTTAACAATACTCCTCTTTTTAAGGCCTTCCACAGAAGAACAAACTGTGCATAATTAAAGCAAATCAAACCCTTGTGAAAACGTCATAATAAACGTGCTAACTCCCAAACTCTGAGTGGAAAGGTTAAGTGATCTTGACCTGTGCAGCTGAAGATCAGAAAGGATATGCTAATATGTACCATTATCTCCAAAGTAGGTAGATAGAGGACAGAGGTGATGGAAAGGTTTCTGTACTTGCAGAGCTACGTAAGAGGGAGCAGTAGCCAAGTTTGACTAAGAAAAAACTTTGTAGTCGAGGGTTAAAAATTATGTCACAGTACACAAATAAGTCAAGGCATAGGCCAAGTGGGTTATGATTGACATCTAGAGCTTTCTATGAAGCAGCAAGATTAAAAAAAAAAAAAAAAAACAAACCAAAACACCAAAACAAACCAAATCTATGAAGAAAATTCTGCTTTAAGCTGTTGTTTATAGAGGATGACCTAAGAACTTTCCCACCCTTTATCATCAGCCAGCCCTGCTATGTTAACCATCTTGGTCTTCCTAAAACAGAGAAGTAAAAATCTTACTGAAAGAATTTGTCAGGGGGGTGAAAAATGAAGGAGCAATTGATGTTTATTTTCATCATTGGCACAGATGCACATTCTGGGCTGAGAAGCAATGCCCTTTATACAGCTTGTTCAAAGTTGTTTCAGTATTCACTTTTACAAATTTTGGTCTCTATTCATAAAATACAGACCATTCTCCATTTTGTGAGGAAAGAGGATGAAGTTCACTGCAATGCACATGATACACAGGAGCATATTAAACCCTGCTCATGTGGACTCTGATATGTGTCCTGAACTTCAGTGAAAATTCCTCAAGACGGTCTTTTTTTTCCCCTCACAATACAATGAATATACCAAAGATCCTTGTAACTTAAAACTTGAGTTTGAGACTCAGCATTCACTGGCCTCACTGAAACTCCTGAGCAGCACACTCCACTGCCAGTTTTCCTCGGGGCAGAAAAATTAGCATGTGCTCTCCTTTTGGTAGAGTTGAGGCTACAGATTTCTTGGTGAGATGCACTGTGCTAAGCTTGGAGACAAGGACTACCAGAACTACTCAACTGATACTGAAATCCTAGCGAATCCACCCTCAGACTACCTCCAGTTGAACTGACACTTATCCTTATAAGACCTGTTTCAGAAGTGAAACTGATGGACACAAGGCACAGGGGAAAGTTATACACTTTCAGAGAGAGAAAAGCACTGTCCAGCTGCTGTACTACTATTATATTTAAGGAGTGAAGTGATGACAAGGTTGTATTTACAGGATGTGTGATGTAAATTAAGGTGCACGTCATGAGGCTCAGGTTCTAGAAAAGACATTTAACACTGTGCTATAGTTCCACCAGGTACTGAGGTTTCAGGTGGAGATATTATAGTAATGACTTACTTCATCATCTCCTTCCTAATTGCACAAGATTTCAAGCAGAATACTAATGCAAAAAAAAATTTACAAAAATATATTCCTAGCATTCTTCAGTATAATTTGGAAACATGGAACACAGCCAATAAAGAGGGATTACAAAGTCGCATTTAAAAACTTTTAATGAGAAGGTAAAAAGTTTTTATTAGGAAACATTTAGAAGCACGTAGTGACTTCACATTTTCCAGCTCACTGAATTTACAAGCGAAGAGGCTGATGCTGCAGTACCTGGATGCCAAGTAGTACCTAGGATGTGCAGAGTATCAGAGGCTACTGTAAGTTCAGAGCAGCCAGCACCTCACAGGATCACAACTCCTCTCACTACACACTAAATCTGAAATACTGCCAGGTGAGTTCGCTCTCTCTCTTCTATTTGTGGCAAAGAGATTTTTATAACATCAGTTACTGGCTGGAAAGTATTGCCCTCATTTCACCGTACTGAGTTACACTCCACTCATGCTGTATTCATTGACTATTTATAGCATGAACCATGTGTAGGAACATGACACTGCAAAAGTGTCACTATGAGAAATGCTGAAGTAAGAAGTGGGATGAGATTACAAACTCTGGGCCACTAATCTGTTATAATCCAGTTATACATTTACTTGCTCTGTCATTTTAATTCCATTTACAGAACACATGAGCTGTGTGCAAGGCAGTGATACGACTGGTATTACACACAATTTATGAAAATACCTGTGTAGCCCTAAGGGTGATTCAAAAACTAATACAAAATGTTGAAATTTTCACTATTTAATATCTTGTCCAGCCTGGGAGACAGCAAAATCTGTTGCCAGTTCCTGATCACCCTATAGTTTGTGGGAATAGGTTTCTATCACAGGACATCCCTTTTGTTCAGTTTGGACTGACTGTTTTGACATGATAAATGGAAGGAAACAGAGGTGGCAAAAGCACTGAAGTAGTACATTTTCAGTGACAGGAGTACATGTGGCTGCTTATGTCTACAGAGCTCTATACTAGAGCACTGAAGTCCTTCCATTTGAATCTCAGGAATTAAAATTCTCCCTAGGACCATCTCCATAACACATGAAATGGGTCTTTTGTTCACTACCTGCTGAAATGGGATGTCTGTACATCAGTGTGGATATGGAAAACAATTTCTCCACCAAGCTGCTTCACATGTGACTTTTGCAGTACCTGAATTCCTCCAGTGCAGCATCAGGCTGGGATTTAACTCATCAAATCCTGGCACAGAAGTAGCTCCTACCTTGGAGAAAGGTGTCTATTCACAAAGGCCGAAGAGCAGAGCGCAAGCACAGACTGTACAGTGCACATGGAGCATCACCTTATTGAACAAACCCTGGTCTTCACCCTCCCACATTTTTAAGGAAAGATCTCACAAAGCTTTGAGTTTACTGAAATGATGTAACAAACTCATATGCTGCTGAAGTGATATTTGACTCACAAGGCTTTTTTGTTGAACGGCCTCAGCTGATTTAGAAATCTCTATTTTATAAGCTCTGGAAGGTGACAACGCATTCCCAAGTGATCTACGATGTTATAAACCAGCCAGAAGCCATCTGAACACCACAATAAGAAAAGGCTTCAGAGAGGCATACAGTGCCTGCAGCCATGAGGGCTGACCATGAGGCATGGACAGCTCTTCCTCGCTCCAAAACACAGGTGGGATGCCTGCCTTGGGACTGAGCCATGATTCCTGCACACCCCAGTGAAGCAGTCACTTCATTACTTTCTATATCAACAGCACTCACCAGTGATGCTGCTGAGTCTTCTTTACTGACTATAATGAGTTTCATGCAAGTGAAGCCGTATCTGGGGAACAATTCAGGCAGAATAAGTTATTTTAGCTGAGACTACAGCTGGCAGAGACTGCCCCTTAGGCAAATTGCCTTGTAACACAACAAAGCCTCATCTGTCTGTAGTACATCGCAGCAAGCTTGCCAGCCTTTCTCTGAACAGATATTTGCTTCTTGAAGGGAATTCAGATTTTTGTTTATAGAAAAACTCCAAACTCTCAAGAGCAAAAAGCAACCTCATCACACTTAAACTGCATTTAGCAGCCTTCTTGTACACAAAGGTATGGGTGGGGTCTGTGCTTCTATACCCTGCCTATGCAACAGAAGATTACTGATGATAACAAGGTGAGATCTAGGAACAGATGATGATTTCATGGCCCAACCTTGGCAAATGGGCAGGGACACCACCTTTTAAGACAGGAATGTGAGTGAACCATTGGTGGTGTGCAGGTGTAAAAAGAACATAAAATCAGTGTGTGCTTCCCAGTACTGATCATGTTAATGTGCATGAAAACTGTCATCTCTAAGAGTCACCTTAAGAATGAAGAAAATCATCAGCCAGACAGAGCAGCCTCCTAGTCAGAGGCCAGAAGTTGCCTGCTTTCAAGCAGGCTGCTGCAGGCACAGACCCACAGATCATGGGGTGCACTCGAGCTCATAGGTGCTGCCTCACCAGCTGCAGGGAGCAGCACGGGGTGTCAGGAGGTGATAACACCCACATCTCCTGCAGGATATGGGTGCACTTCAGATGGAGTAGCGGGGGAGACTATAACCCCCACATGCTGGTAGAATATGTGTGTGTACTCATGGAAGACAGTCTCTAACTTTTGGTGATTAGTTAAAGCTGTTTTCTGTAAGAGCTTATTAACATTAATTCAGCGTTTAGTGTTGTAATTTATCTGTGGCATTACTGGTACTGATCCCAAATGAGCAGTTCGTTGACTACTGATTAAATTCATGCCATTATTAAACTGCTTTGATCCTAATTTTAGTTTAAGCTATGCGAACTGAATAGCACTCCACTGCCGCACATGTGATTCATCACCCACTGCTGTTTGTTTCTGTTATACTTTTAAGGATGAGAAAACTGATTTATATCAGGTGTTGACAAGAATTTCAAAATAAAGCTAGGGATTAAACGGTGTTGTTCAACCAGCTGCAACAAGCCATTGCTTAGAAAAGGTGTGGACAAACTCCAAAAGCAACCTAGATGTCACAGTGGATTTGTGGAGCGCTGGTAGTGCTGCATAGTGGAACAAGAGGGAGATGCTGAACACCTGCACTGAGGGATCATGTTCTGCCTTGGCAAGGACTGCAGCTGATTCAGACTCTGGTTTCTCCTGCAGGGAATCACAACCTTGGTATAATCTAATTATCTCTCCACACATATATGTACATTATTTCCATATATGGCTACATTTGGCTGTACCTATAGGCAGTTTACTATAATTACAGATGGCCAGAAATGAAACAGCGGCTTTGAATTTTCTTACTAAGTATGGAAAGTAATGGAAACCACAGAAGTGCTATGACTGAATAAAAAGCTTACCTTTTATTTATAAAGGTGTGTGCCAGGGAAAACTTAATAATATACACCTAATATAATTAGGAAACCAAATTAAAGACAATTAAATAATTTAAAACATTTTTCTAGGAAAAAGTATCAAATTCCTTATGAGTATATTCTAATCACACAATTAAACCAGAATGATTTTACCCTATTAACTTTGCCTCTTTTTTTATTTTTTCTGTTAAAATATGTTAAGATCAGGAATTGGCATGCTACAATAGATGAGTATGAAAAAAAGCCAAGCACCCAGTGGCACAGTGGTAAGGACTATTTTTTAAACTGGATTAAATTTAGCTTATTATGCTGAAATGAATGAAAAATTAATTAGGTGAGCCACAGAATACAGCTTTACAATAAGGGACACTTGCAGAGGTGTAATCTGCTTTGTTTAAAATGGAGATGCTACATGATAGCACTGTTCAGAAAACAGATGGACACAAGCTGTAAACTTTAAGACAAACTACCAAGATATTGTAACTGTGAAGTTTACACTGCAAGGAAAATAGCTTTTAGTGTGTGTGCAGCAAATCCTTGTAACTCAGCCAGGCAATGGCCCTTCTCACTTTCCTGGGAGTAATTCTACTTGGAGCTGTATTAACTTTTGAGAGGCACCAACTGCAGTACTGTAGTTTCCTTCAGGCTCATATCAATGTTTTAATCAAATTCTCCCCTATTAAACACTTATTCTCCCCTTTCAGCAGAGTGGCAAAAGCACAGACACAATAAACCATGAGAGTGACTTTGGGTTGTACCAGGCCTTCAGGTGAGCTGCAGTGCAGCCCATGAGACGATGCATCCTGGGGATGCACTAATGCTGGACGAGAACGCCCAACCGTGGAAAACATGGAGCATGGCCCGGAGCTGGGGACAGCTGCAGCAGTGGGAGACATGCTGGGGAAATGGGACCCTTTCCCAAACCATGGGAAGCACTGTGGTTTCGGAGGATACATACACTGAGCTGTTGTCAGCTAGGACGAAGTAAAAAGTGCTGCCGTTTCACTCTTTCCCCTTTTTTGCACCCTCTTAAAACCCATAACTCCACTGCACAATATGATGTCAAAAATTTCATACAGATAATGATGAGATGAAGCCAGACATTTATTCTTATGTTTTAACCAATATAAACTGATTAGGAAATTCAGTTTATATTTAATTGTATATTTTAAAACAAGACCTAATAACCGTTGCACTAACATACAAGGAATTCAGAAGCTGTTGGATGTCCTGGTAACCTTGATGTAAATTCATATTCTGCTTCTTTTAAAACACTGTATCCAAAAGAAACACTGCATCAAATGTATTGTTGAGACTTTCCTCAGAACATGTTTTGACATCTAGGCAAATCTTATGAGTCAGGGGGGTTGAGAAGCTCAAGCAACAGACCTGACACTGCTGCATCTGACAGATTCACTACTGGGAGAAAGTAAATTGCCTGTCTTCTTTTGACAGCTGAACAGGAGATCTCAGCCACTTGGCTTCATGCTCCCCATCAGTATGGTCCAAACTCTCCAACTTCAGCACGTGGCCAGCCAGGGCATGCAGCAGGGCTGAGCAGCCTCCTCTGCAGCTGGCACTGAGGTCTTCCTGGTGACATGGACGGAGCACTGAAGGAGTTTGAGGGCACTTTGAGACACCCATGCTCTCAAAGCAGCTGACAGGCACCTAAATGACATCAGTCACCTGTGAGCATGCTACAGAATGTCCCCCTGTGCTCACCAAAGCACTGGCAGCTTACATCTATCACATCTAATTAATCACCAGGAGTCATTTAGCAGCCTGAGGGGCAGATCTCAGACAGCAAAACCAACCTGGTCACAGAACAGGTCTGCTTCCTTGCAATTGCACATTCTGGTATTCAGAGCATTAATGGCAAGTGGGGTTCACAGAGAAGCATAAAGATTTCTTTCTTCACAGCTATGTTACACATTGGCATGACCACGTGGTGCTGCCAACCTGTGTTAGGCATCCCATGAAGATCACGCAGGATATGACATACTGCAACACAGGTGCTCAGGAAAGAAGCTAATGCATGGTACAACAAAAACTTCATTAACACCTCAAGTTAGAGGTGGTAGCAGACTTGAAATGCAGCCCTCTGGACACATCACCATGCACGGTGTGGAATCACCAGATTCTTGCATGCAGCCCTGAAAGACCTGGCAACCCTAAGGTTCATTATTTGAAACAGTTTACATTTTCAGTTCAGGTTTTGTTTACCTGTATGACAAAATATATCCAAGCTGAGACATGCTATGAGTATTCTCCTAGTAAGTCGATAATCACAACAAAACTCTGTTTGACAGGAATACTGCTTCACATTCACTCATTAACTGTTTTGAAGTCTTATGAAAAAAATGTTTAAAAAAAACCAAAAGAGCAAGAAATCAAAGCAGGTAAATTACCCAGCCTTCCTTAAGACATGGAGTTACCTACTGTCAGAGGCTATGGTGAGGTTAAAGCCTTTATCTCTGGTTTCTACCATCTGGCCAATACATTTTAAGTTTCTATACACTGTACTGTAAACACATTATAGATTTAGGCTTTTTACATGAACCTTCTACCTACCAACCCCAAAATATCATGTTGCACACTACACCAGAGAGTTGCCATCTGCAGGATGGTTTGGTTTTGCCTCTAACTGCTCTCAGCCCCGGTGCCCTCCCACTCCCAGGATGCTCCGCAGAGGACCTCCCAGAGCTTGCTCCTCTGTGAAGCTATCAGCACACAGCACAGCCCTGCTAGCAAGGGAACTTGGCAGAGGCTCACAAAATACACAACTTAACAATCAAGGGCCTTGTTGAGTTAGACCTTTTATTGAACACAACTCTGGCCCTTGTCTCCTCTCTCTGTTTATAAGGATTACCAAGTATATAAACTATTGCTCTTAAATTATGAGGACCCACATTTATGAGAGCAATTATCCTTTGTTTGTTTAGAAAGGCTATTTGTCTTTCTCCTGCCTTTTACATGCCTCCCTGCCTCCTTTGCCCAAAACAAAGAAAAATGTTTGTATTTTCATTTGAGGGTGGGCTCCCATGTGAAGTTCACTTAATGAGAGGAAATCTCTGCTATAACCATTGGGTGAGGGGAGGAGCTGGAGGAGGAGATCAAGCCTTGCTTCAATTCAAATGAGAGTTAGGCAAGGGAATTGTCTGGAAGAATAGATGAAGTTTTTGCTTTTATACCTCTATAAAATTAATTATAAGTTGGGGTGCCGTGGCTTTAAAAAATAATTTAAAAATCACAGTTCA
The DNA here is from genome assembly GCA_013396875.1 of Vireo altiloquus. NCBI lineage: Eukaryota > Metazoa > Chordata > Aves > Passeriformes > Vireonidae > Vireo > Vireo altiloquus. The sequence continues at coordinate 605,628 of VZRF01003322.1, read as the reverse complement.
CATCAGATAGTAAGTGTCTTGCTGTCATTGTGCACTCGAGCAGGGCAGGGTTTGAACATTGGACTGGCATTTCTGCAGTCTGTTCAGATGTGATGGAAAGTAAAAGCTCACTGCTGGGGCTTTAAGAAGACCGTGCTATCTCTGGAGAATGGATTAAACTATAACTTCCAAAAGATTAAAATATGTCTCTGTAAGACTGCTGTATTTGGAATTAAGACTGCCAACATAACACACATTTGAGCTCTGCAAGCGAGCACACTTGGCTGTCCGACAGTGCTTCCCAGAGAGTTGTCAAGTACCAAGCATAGACGGATTTCCTTTAACAGTTTCAGAAAAATGATCCCACATATCAGCTCTGTCATTCCTCTAACTCCAAGAAGAATCTAAGACCTGAACAGTCCGTGGCCTGCAGCCAGGCAGCTATTACCCTGAGGACCTCTGCTCTTCCTTCCTCTCCAGAATTTCCAATGTGCTCTCTGCTACAAAAGGCAACACCCAGACTGAGTGACTTTGAAATTGCGGAAAAAAAAGAGCTTTGTTGCCTGGAAAACCATAACAGTAGTAGGGAAAGGAAACAGGCACCTGATTTAGCTCCTCCTTTCCTCAGGCACACACCTCCTCACTGTGAGTAACACTGAAACTGTTCTAAGAAATTTTCCCAGGTAGGGGAAATCCTCCAGTATCCTTTCAAGTGTGAAAGCACAGAGGTACCTTCTGAGAGACGAGGATGGGAGAGATCTAGTGTAGCTGAGCTTCATCTTGGAATTTTTTTAAAAAAGGGAAGATATGTTTGAAACAAGTGCTGCAGAACTGTCAACAGAAGCAAAGACAGGGCTGGCAGGTGCAGGGAAGGATGCAGATGGGCAAAGCCACTGCACAACCAACAGCTGCTACAGAACAGAAATGCAGCACAGAAAAGTCTTCCAGGAAAGTGGCTGTTCTGTTCAACAAAGCTGAGCACAAGATACTTCAGAAGTGAAATGTGTTTTCTAAATTAGGGATTCTTAACACTCTGGCAGGAAAAACACTTTGACTAAAGTGTTTTCAGTGGTCATTTTGCTCTCCAGGTACCAGGCACTCATCCCCTAGATGACTTTCATTAACTGAAATTCAATGTTTCAGTGCAGAAAGCAGATGCACCAGACACTTGCAGGCTGAAAGTACATTTTTCTGTTTATAAGCCAAAGTCACGAACACTCCCTAACACAGCTTCCATATTCAGATATGATTAGAAGGGATCTTTTAATGGGACTTATTGACACTTACAAAGTTATAATAGGATGTTATATTTCATGATGCAAGATGCATTTGCACTCTCAACAATGTAGCTCTGAAATAAAATCACAAGTTTCCCTTCTTGTAGAACCTGCTTTCAAGGTTAAATGAGCAGTTATCTTTAGGTGTAAATATGAAGTTTAGGTTGGAAAGAACCATTTAGGTTGGAAAAGGCCTCTAGGATCATCAAGTTCAAGCACAAACCTAACACTGTCAAGTCCGCTACTAAACCATGTCTCCAAGTACTACATCTAATGTCTTTTAAATATCTCCAGGGATGGGGACTCCACCACTTCCCTGGGCAGCCTGTTCCAGTGCCTGACAACTCTTTTGATGAAGAAATTTTTTCTAAACCTCCCCTGGTGCAACTTCAGACCATTTCCTCTTGTCCATTCACTGGTTGCCTGAGAGAAGAGACCAATCCATACCTGGCTACAATCTCCTTTGAGGCAGTTGTAGAGAGCAATAAGGTCTAAACACCCCCATCTCCCTCAGCCACTCCTAAAACTCATTCTCTTAATTAATCATGAAAAGCATAAAGATGAGCTCATGCAAGAACTAAATGCCATTCTACTTTCCAGAAGCAGACTTTTTTCTCTCCAATTCTTTTTTGTGTTGCTTTTGTTGTTGTTTTTTGAGGGTTCTTTGTTTGTGTTTGGTTTTGTTGGGATTTTTGTTGTTGTTGTTTTGGTTTTTGTTTTGTTGTTTTCAACCATCAACAACCATTTTTACGGAGTAAGTTTATGCCATGTCCTAAATATGCCTTTTATGGAAAGCTTTTGCTGTAAAAGAGTCGTCTGGTTTGATTAATAGTCATCTTGAACAGGAAATACTTGCATAATGTGAATACATCTTGGACACAGATCTGGCTCACAGTAGGTCTTTTGTGCTGCAGAGACTAACCTGGAACTGTTCCCACTGATACTGCTTTAAACAATCCTGCTGGACTGCAAAGTGTGGATACCAGCACCTCCTTCTGCAGGTTTCAAGCTATCCAGCTGGAGAGGGAAATTTATCCAAGTTCCACCACATAGAGAGGAATAAGAGAAACCACCCGATAACTGAGCTGTATAACTTGGCCTTCCAGTCAGAAGGCCTCTGATCCCTATTACATGGCTCAGCATTTCACACTTCAAGAGCTTGGAACAGAGGGCCAAAATATTCAAAAACCTAAAGTTACTTGTAAGCTGGCAAACAAAACCACTGCAGGCAGCAGTCTCAACCAAAAAAAAATAAGTACCAAAGGACAGAGGAAGATCTCATGGCTATAGTCCACTCCTGTTTCCAGAAGATACTTAATTAACATTGAAGTCTACATTGAAGGTCTTGAAAGAAACCATGCAGCCAAAGCAAGTGGGAAGATCTCAAAGGTGAACTCCTTACTTATGAGGACAGGAAAAAAAGTGGAAGTTATCAGTCAGTTCTTGTCATTCAGGGAAGGATCCAGACAGTTTGATAGGCTCACATGTAGTCTAGACAATATGTTTAATAGGAAAACAGTAAGTATGATAGTTGGTAAATTAAACTATTCAAGGAGGTAAAGATGAGGGCTTGCTCTGGAGAACTTCAGAAAAGTCTTAATTGCACTCTATTATTGGACATTATGTTGTCAAATAATTTAATGTAGGTATGAATGGAACTCATTTGGATAAACTTCCAGGCATGCTCACAAATATATATAATTTTCCACATAAAGTGAAAGAGTTTGATCTGACTATTACTATTGACAAGTAAGATCTTGGGATTGCAACAGACAGTTACATGCCATAGTTTCAAGTATACATAGTCTCAAACAAAGAAGGGCAAAATCAAAACTCTCACAAAGGAATAAAGAACAGGAAATGAGCAATCATCATCATAAAGGAAAAATACAACTCAAGTTCTGCATGCAGTCCTGGTTCTCTCCTCTCAAAACACTTTAGAATAAGCAGAAGCAGTTCAGAGGAGCATGTTGAGGACAAGCAAAAATAAGAAACAGCTTTTGAATGACAAATATTCTTCAGTCAGAAGAAGAGACAATTGAAAAAGAATATGATGGAGATCTGTACAGTCACAAGAGGCATTAAAAAGCTATATGTCACTTATTTTCTTGCACTAGAGAGCAGATGATAGGAATCAAACTAACCACTAACAGGCTCAAACAAAATAGACATGAGAAGGCAAAAATCTATATCTGGAGGAGAGCAACATTTGCAGAAATCACCTCTTCTCCTATCATATTCATAATGCTTATAGTTCTTTTTCAGCTCCATCAACATGTAAAATCTCACTCCTGCCTCTCCCATGTGGATTTTTAAATCCTGTAAGAATGCCATATAAGCACTTCCAATAAATATAGGACTGAAAACACATTATACTGTAGAGTGTTAAGAGCCACAGTCTCTTCTATATAGAATATTGCAAACATGATTGAAACTGATGAGTGTTCTCAAGCCCTAAGGCTGACTGGAAGGTGCAATTAAATTCCTCCTTTTATAAGGACAGCTGGAGCCAAATGGTGGTGAAAAACTGGTGAGGGCCGTAAGTCAAGAAAGTAAGCTGTGAACCAGGTCAAGAAAAGGTTAAGTTGTAAACAGGCAATCTGGCACTTAGGACTGAAAAAAAATAATGTGCAGCCAATTGCTCAAGTGTGTAACTATTAGGCTTCCAAATAAACATGTCTGAATAAAAGGGGAAGAAAAAACATAGCAGGAGATGAGCATTTTCTGTCAACAGCCTTACAAAGGTAAGGTAGACCTAGGGAGCACACGTGGGAACAGCAATGTAACTCAAAAGGCTGGTGGGTGCAGTGCGTAAGCAAGCCCCTCAGCTTGCTAATACCCTAACACTCTACAAGTCTCTCTGCAATTCCCTGAAAAGACCTCATGATCTCAGAGGACATTCTAAATGATTCTGTGATAACTGCCTTCCTGAAGTTCAGAGAACCATGAGAATAATTGTTAGCCTAATTTTTGAAATTTTGAAAACAACCTTCCCAGTTCCCTTGCTGTGGCCAATGGCTCAAGCTAGCATTACTCCAAGTAAACTTGGAGTTTTTCAAAGTTTTACAGAGTTTTCTTGTCAAATTGTTTTTTACATTTCAGTCAAATACCACCTGCAAAAACTGAGACAAGAGCTGTGATCTATGTCTGACCACCTGCAGTGTTGTACATGAATTCTGGTGATAGAAAGAAAAATTTTGTTTCCCCAGAAAGATCCTGAAGGATAAAAACATCCAGAAAATGGTTGGTATTTGGCAATACAACTATTAAAATGTAGTCAAGGAAGAAAGGAGAATACTTTCCCCACTATCCAAATTTCAAGATGAGTAAACAGAACTATAGTAGGTATATGGCAAGAAAAGACCAGGTTTAATGCTGTTAGGATCTAAAAGTTATTGCTTGTTTTTATCAGAGAAAAAAAAGTAATACTCAAGAAATAACTCCCCTCTTCAGGGCATGAGAGGCAACAGAAGCTGAGGAACAGCCCCACACAAATAACTCATGTACAGAAATCCCACCCTGGGAGTGCCTGATGTGGATAACGCAATTCATTTCCAGTGAATGAAGCAGCAAAAGCTGCTGTGTTCACCTGAGGGAAAGGGAACAGGGTACTGGCACGAGAAGGAAGAGTGATCCTCAGTGTTTGTGCACAGTTTACAGATAACCATGCACTGGCATTTTCCCTGAATATATTTTTCCCACTTCAGCATCTCTCCACTCATGCACACACCTGAACCTTCTGCAGTAATTAGGGACACCCCTGCAGGGCCCAGAATACCATGGAAAGGCTCACAGGCAATTGTGTGGCTTGATCTCTATTGCACACTCCAAACAGTGCCCCGCTAAAGCGTGATTAATCTTCCTTGAGTGTATTGCTGTCACTGCGTCCTTTATTCACGGAGTTACGACATCAAGCAGCCCTAAGCAGGGCCCAAGTGCAGCAGCAAGCAGCTTTCTCTGCTTCACATCTGGGAGTGCTGCTTTGGATTAGAGCTAGATTGCTAATAAAGCAGCATAAGCGGCTGAGGGTGTGCCGAGAGCCAGGGGAGTGCATGCCTGTACAAATGCTTTAATCCCAGGAAGGAAGAAGTCAACTTGAAGTGAAGCTTCAGTGAATTGTTCCTGCTGACCTTCCAGACTGCCCTAACTTTGCCTGTGCAGAAAGGTCACCTTTGCAACAACGAGCAACTCTATCAAAAACATTATTTTAACAGTAATGCTGAAAACACAGTGGGTCTGTAATTAATAAAACAAGGAAACTCCACCAAGGTGTTTTTAAAGGGTTTGGTTAGAGGAAGAAGGTGAGAAAGAAACTTAATGAAAAAGCAGCAAAACAAAAGACATAATGCTGAGAGTTCACTGGGGTTCAGTTTTCATATATTTAATACATTCTTTTCAACACTATTGCTGTTTCTGAAATAGTCTGCTGCATGGGCAGCTGCCAGGGGTCTGTTGGTCTGACCTAGGATGCCACGACTGTCCCAGAGACAGCACCCCATGAGGGACAGCTTTATAGGAGTCTCTGGCAATCCTCCAGCCACCAGGGCACCTCACCAAGGGGACAGCCTGTGGCAGCAGGCATTCAGCTCTCAGCTGTGATTTCAGCGAGTGATTTCAGCTCTTGCCTTGCGAGGTGACCCCAGGCTGGCTCAGAGACAGAGACAGGAGCTTTGTGTGGCAATGCCACAGAGGCAGCTTTATTGTCCAGCAGCCCCATGAAGGGGGCCAGGGATGGAACTCCCTGCCATCCAGGGTAGATGCACGGGTTTATATGGGAAAAGCAGGGGGTGGTATCAAAGGGGAAAAACCAATGGGTTACAAAGAATCTACATGGGCACCAAAGCATGGTGGGATCTCCCCAAGACCAGGAGGTCTGCTTCATCCTAGGGTATCTCTCCAGGGGAGGCTGAGATAAGCTTATCACAGCCCATTCAAGGGAGAGGCCTGGTAAGCTTATCTGACTCCACACTGTTGTACTTCAGGAACAATGAAGAACTATAAATAAGCTAAGAGCTAGGTTCCCCTTAGGCTATTCAAAAAGGAACAGGTATCATCTGATAGCTTTATTACAGGTTCTTAAGTGTAGTAAACACCTGTAGGGAACAGCAGGAGCATTAAGAAACAAGGTAGTGAACTAAGCAGGAACAAAGACATTCATGACAGTATCGAGACAGGAATTACAAATAAGTTTGGATGCTCAGTCTGAATCACTAGATACACAGTACCTGTAGTAAGGAGGCACACTGCCACAACATAAAAAAAAACCCCAAACCCAACTCCCTTCAACGATTCATGCAATAAATTATCAGTGAGACAAATCACCATGGTTGAGCTGATAACTGCAGAATTACCAACACCCAAAGAACAGCTGTACATTGAAGGAAAACCTATGCTGCTGTCGGGGGATGTATATTGAGCACAAAAATATTATTCATCAACTTTTCTGCTGTAAAAAATAAAGGCAACTTTACTGAATCCTCATTTTTTCTCATGCAAACCTTCTGAAGAAAAGCTTCTCCGCCAAGCTTTCAAGAGCTGTGGTGGCCAGCCTGCAGAGGCATTCAGCTGCTTAGTAGAGCAGGAAGAACTCATCCAGCCCCATCCTGTAGGTTGGCCCTGCTCAGTTGCAAGGGTGGTTATAACCTGTGCAGTCCCACACAGGACGGCTGAGATCTCTGCCAGCACACCAGAAGTATAAGCACAAAAGGATCTGGCATATATCTATATCTACCTCAAGGAAGAATGTCACAAGTTTACCTGCCATTACTTAATTACAGGGAAAAAAAAAATCAATACTGCTAAGTTCCCTCTCACCTCTGAGTCACTCCTTTCATTTAGCCTCACCCTTTCAGTTTAAGGCACTGGTAATCTTTATTCTGCATAGCTGTTTATAAATAGTTTTCCATTTAGTCTGTTTATCGTGGCTTGCTTCAGTTGATTAGTTTCATCTTTAGAGCTTCATGCTACTTGTTCTGACAGTTCTGAAAGACTGATGTCATACTGTTATAGTGTCCACTTCACCACCCAGCTTAAATGCCTATGCAAGAAAGTACCCTAAAGGTGTGCTTATTAATACAACTCTGCTCAGTACCATTTGATTTCCATCCCTTCTCCATGACCAGTGCATCTTTTGAAGGATCTCACACTAAGCAATTCTTGCCCATTGTCTTAATCTTCTGTAGTGTTTTCTACCATATTCCTCACTTTTCCTAGCACCACTAAGACCTCTGCTTCAGGATGCATATGTGATATGCTTACCTTTAGCTCCTGATTTGGAATGGATTGTGGAATAGTACACCACACTGTTTAATTTCTTTTAAGGGTTACAGATGCTGAATGCCATTGTTACTGCAGTAGTCTTATCGCTGACATCTCTTTTTCTTTCTTTGGGCAGCAAGTAGGTCATCAAGCTTCCCTCATGTGCTCCCCTAAGCAATTTCTCCTACCTCATGCAAAATCCTGTCCTCTTTTTAGCATTTATAATTTCAGTTCTTCTCTGAACCCAGGCCTAGCTCATGGAGGTTAACCAATTCACGGTTTAGGAAAACAGGTTACTCTCCATCCTTTGCAATGCCTCACATCTAAAGGAGATCTGTACTGCTGCTTTATATTCCCCCTTCTTTACACTCTATTAGGCTTTTTATAGCCTCCATCACCTTTGCACATTCAGGAAGGAAACAGTACATTATGGATTGGAGAAACAAAATTACGGAAGAAAAAAGCAAATGCTATCCCAGCTTATGCAGCAAACATTTTTAACAGCTCTACAAACCCTGGAATGGCTTGAGTCAAATTATAAATCAGTTTTAAATGAATGAAAAAAGAAAAAAAATTTAAAAGGGGAAAGAAAGCTACCCTAAAACATTCTCAGTCTGGCATTATTCTTGTCAGACAGAAAAAAAGAAGGAAAACAAAGCCAAAAAGTGTGTGGTCTGAAGTGGTGGATTCAAAGTGAGAAGCTGTATCTAACCAAAACACTCCACACAACGCCATGCAAGCCCTTGGAGTTTGACTCTTCTGTGTACCTCTTAGCAATAAGAGATGGTGATATGCAGCAGTTCTAGTCACCTCTATTCTTATTAAAATAGCATCTTTAAAAAGGCATGCTTGGAGTTGCAGTTGCTAGAATCAGAGGATTTTTTTTAACAAGTCATATTACATTAAAGACTAAAAGTATAAAAAAATCAGGAGTTTAAGGTTGAGAAGAGTTAAAACTTAATTTTTTTTAAGAACAAAAATCAGGGATTTAGAAGGAGAAGCTCACAAATTTATCAACAGCACAAAATTTAGACATTGTGTTGCTTTATATGATTTATCTTCAAATAATTCAGACTCAAGCTTTATTTGAGAACCTAAAATTATATGAAAATATTTAATGTTTTTAAAATTTTTACATATTTACACAAGATGTCACCCAATGTCAACGTAAACATGTTTTAATATGGATCTCAATATTTATACTTGCAATTTCTTCAAATTCTGACATTTAGATTCATACTGCAGAGCATTCTGAAAGCATTGCTTGTACTAAAGAGTGGCAAAACTATTCCATTTTCACTCTAATTTGATGTGTCTGCAAAGTTTTCCTGAACTTAGGCCTTTGCTCCAATACAGGAACTTTTCATCTTCATGAAAAGGCAATTGAGGAGAGGAAAGGACTCTAATGTATAACTGCCTTAATCCAGCCAGACCAGCATTTAACTTCTTACGTGTTTTACTTAAATAAAATATAAGTGACTCTAGGGAAAGCAACATTAATAAAGATGATCATATAAACTTTGCAGTGAAAATTCAATTTTATCTTTAATAGAGTCTCTCAAACAGTAAACTTTATTTTAAGACCAACAACTTAATCAGATCCTAGCACCAAAATCAGGTGTTTCATTTTCAATTTTTAATGTTTGTTCAATTTCTTCTTGGAATATTTCATGCCCCAAATAAGATAGAAAATGCCAATGAAAATGTCAGATTCTGCTGGAAACTGGACTGATGCCTCCACTCTCCTAAGTTCCAGGAAAATCTTTCTTGACCAAGGAAAGCATTCCTCTTTGGTTACTGCAAGATTCCATATCTGAGAAGCAGATATATTAATGTAAGAGATGAAATACTAAAATTTGTTCAGAATGCTATTCTAAAGCTTGGGTTAGTGGCGATTTCAGAGTCACACTGTTCTGAGATGATGGTGCAAATTACATCCAATGGCAAAAAGAAAACAATTGTGATACAAGCTGATCATAGATCTTTATATTTCTTTGGTTGTTTTAAGTCTCAATAACACTCTAGACTGTTCTCCTACGCACTATCACCCTCAGCACTTATTCCTAGTATTTCCATTGAAATTTCCAGAAATGCTCTAAGGCATTTTCCTCTCTGCCCTCATCACAGCATTTGCAGCACACAAATATGCACAGCCTGGCTTGTCCCATAAGTATACTTTCTGTTTTAAGACACTATTGTTCTTTACATGCAAACATATAATTTGCCAGACACTAATTTCTTTCTCAAGCCATAATGTCTTTAGCATATTTAAAGGCAATTCCACAAACTTTATATGCTAGGCTAGCGCATCATTAACTTTTTCAGGGATGCTATTTACATCTCTTTCCCAAGAACACATGGAAGAGCTTTTTGCCCATTTGGAAATTCTTTGTGGAGCCAAGCTTTCCACACTTAGTGGAAGCACTCAGGTTTCTGGGAGCCTGCAGCTCTGCATGCTCAGTTTTGAGTGATTACACCCAGACTTGCCATAAACAGTTGCTTCAGCTTCTGCAGTGGGGCAGAGGGAAGAGAATGACAGTGCATCCAGAATCTGCTCTGACATGGCAACATTTCCACCAAAGTGTGAAAAAAATAAACCTTGACTTTCAACTGCTACTTTGTGTGGCTGAAGAGTGTAATGAAGAATGGTAACTTATGGTCTGCAAGTGCAGTTTGAAGACAACTTTGCTGCAAAAGCAAAAAACTCTCCTGCCCCTGCAGGGTCCAGGCTCATCACGAGCACTATGAAGAGAGAAGAGGTGCACCAGTTCTGTATATATATATATATATACAAAAATATTGGAAGGGAAGTAAAAACTGTCTTTCATATGCAAGGTTAAGCATCACAGTTCTATGGAATTTTATTAAATAACAAAGGGCAAGAAATTCACAGGGAATACAATTTTGTTACTGAATCTTCTGCACTTTTGTCTCACTATTTGTTCTAATGGTGTTGAAAAAGTCTTGCACCCACAAACCTGCCCTAAACTCAGTACCTATCCTATGGAAAATCATTTATTTGCAAAGATGCATGGTGGCTATAAAATACGTACATTTTTGTAACATTGTAAAATTATCCTTTCACGTACATTTCACTCAGGCACTCATTGAAAATTTTTAATTACTGTAATAAATTTTGTACCTATAAAGGGGAAAAAATGCAAAGCAATTGCATCCTCCTTCTCTAAAAGCCAAACAGTTCTAAAAGCAGACAAAACTTGTGCACAAAGTATTGTACTGATGGGCTTATCTCCCAAGTATACTGCATCACACATAGGCACAAACCAACACTTTTCACACTCTCTGGAAAGAAAAACATGAAATTCCTCCACTCTACTACCTGAGTTTCTGGATGACTCAGACATATGTTTCCAGGACTTACAATAACTTGACAGGCTTGCAGGTTTCTGCATTCTTTTAAGATTACTCATACTAGGGAAACTATATGACAAGTTGAAGGAACTACAACAGCATTACTTTGGCACACATGGGGGCAGAAAGGGTCTCCAAAATCAGGAGCATTAAGGAACAGAATGAAATTATTCTTAGAGAAAGCAACTCTGTAGAATTTAACGCAAGCTCTGAGGGACAGAAGAGGTGAAATGTTCCAGGGGATTTCTCGCTGTTTGCAGAACACTTAATTACTTCAAGGACAGCTTGTTTCTGCTCTCGTAGATGCTGCAAACCTGCCACGCCACAGGACAGATTTACAAGATGTACTTCCCTCAGTGCCAAGCCAGATGCAGGGGGTTCCACCCTGTCAGCTGGGTTGATCTGACTCCACGAGTAACGGCGTCGTTCCCTGGATTGCCGAGATGCTGCTGGAGCATCCCGTGGTGTGACAGCTGCGCCCGCCGCAGCCTGGCTCCGGCTCGGGCAAGGCAGCGCCACAGCCTCTCCTCTCCCGTGCCAGAAGAAATGGATCCACGAACCCCAGGTGGGATGTGCTGTGCCGCAGCCAAAGTGAGGCCAGTTTTAAGAGGCCAAGAGCAGCCCTTTGAAGTGTCAATAGATGCAATGCTCTGCATCATGTCATGGAGTTTTCTGCCACGGGTCACAACGAAACCCAAGGTTTGCTGCAGAGAGATGTGATCTCGGGCTCGAACGAGCTGTGACAGCCATCCTGCCTTCCTCACTAGTGAGGCATGCTGCAGTTGGGATATATGAAGGAAAAATGAGAAAGGACACGAGACACAAATCATGCACCTAAAGAGACCTTCGGAAAGCCAACTTATGACAATGAAACTGTTAACGTGAGGGTACTTACAGACATCTGGAAAAGGATTTCCAGTGCTTAACCTTTGCTTTCAAAAACAGAATATGCAGACATTGGGAAAGAGATGAAGGTATAGGTTTTGAGCCACTCTCAGCCTCTGCAGGCTTGTTAGATATATGAAATAATATATTTTTGTTCCCCAGCAAATGTCTTTTAAATGAATAGTGTAGAACCACTGCAAACTATCCACAGGGAGAAATACCTAAGTAGTCATTCTGTTGCCATGTATCTACTCCAGACACTATCCTTGCTACTCACAGAAAAATTCAATTGTTTAGTGAGTTTAGAAGACTGTTAGAAGGAATAATTTCTGCCATTTTTTTCTTAATCTTAGTAGAGTCTTTTCCTCTCATGCTTCCTTCTCATTTTAGTATAAAATATACTCCCATGTTAAATGTGACTGAAAATTATATGATTTAGAACTGAATTCAAGTTACATTAATCTTTAAATTCTGTTTCTTGAAACTTGGTATATAAAATCCCGATTGCTTCTCAGAATTAAAAGAGAAAATGTACATAAAAAGCTTAGCACAAAATGCTTAAATCCAGTCTTATTTAGCAGGCATATGTTCTACACAGTTGAATGGGTTCCAAAATGAAGCTTCATATTATTTCCAAATAATCTTTACTGTCCTATAAAGCAGTCCATCGTATGAATTTTTGGATTGGACACATAAGCAGATAACACAGACACATTTATTTAATGCTGTAACTGAAACCAGGCATATATTCAGTATAAAACTTACCCCAAGGATCGAGGATTGCCAAATGCCTAGGCCAATGAAATGGGAAAATGGGGCAAAATATTGGGAATCCTGGGAAACTAGACCTGAAGACTCCCACCCCATAAGGCACAGGATGTACCAAACTATATCTTAACACCAACTCTTCCAACTCTGAGTGGGGCTTTAAGACATCAAATCACATTTTGTCCTGCTATGATGGGTCATCTCACCAGCCTTTCTTAAAGATGCTGCAGAATAATGCAGCACCAGTTCCAAACATTTCTGCATACTTGATGCTGTGAAGAAGGCTCTTGGTCAATAGGACCAAACAACTTTATGTATAGCATGATCAGGTCAAAAAAGAAGAAAGCAAAAAGTGGATCTGCCACCCTCAAGTCCATCAAACAACTACTTGTGTGCAAAAATGGGGGTACAACCCAGTCATTCAAGTGCTCAATCAGTCTTCTGCCTAGAGTTCTTCCTGGGGTTCTTCTGCCTGGGGTTCTTCCCATTCTTTATAAGAAGTAAGTCACGTGCTTGATCAGTGGTAAGGGGGTACTTGAAATAGTACTTCAGAAACCAGAGTACCTAGCTTGTTTATTTATCACAAATAGTGAAATTTTACCTTCCTGTTCCACAGAAGAAGACAGAAAAGAGATTACATAGCACTTGCATTGCTAAAAATGGCTTGAGCTTGCTCTCAAAGTACTGCCACAGTACCTGCACAACCCAAAGGAGGTGCTGGCCAAGCAGAAGCAGATTGAACATTTGACCCCTGACTGGCAAAGTGGTGGTGTACCACCAATTCCCTTCAGCTAAGTCCAACTGAAACAAACCTTCCTGGCCTCAAACCTTCCCCCATCTCTGGGAACACTTTGAATAAAGCCCTTGGTTTGCTAAATTCACACAACACCAGAAATGTATTAATGCTGTTAAACTCTATGTGTCAAAAGGAACTAAACACCTCTTGGGCTAACATTTTTTCGAAAACACTTTCACAACCATGATGGTAAATCCCACTTGCAACACAATCAGAAACACGACAGGAGCAGAGGTTTGCACCCCCTAATAAGCAATACACGTCATCTGATGGGCAAAATGCCCTCTGGGAAACTGGGGTAAGAAACCACAGCCAGTAGATGCCTGAATGAACACAGAGTTGATAAAGGCCAAAAATATCTAGTTACCAGAGGGGAAAAAAACCCAAACAACCTTGTGATTGCTCAGTCTGGAGAGAAGCTGGAAATAAAAATTCATATATGTTCCACTGGACACCAAAACAAAAAGTAAAAAAAATTAGACTCAAGGGGAATAATGATCTTAAGGTATTTCCAGTGCCCCTCCCTCGTCCCAGACAGCCTCTCTACAATCCAGAGGCAATGTAAGTTTCAGGTCACACTGTTTTCCATAAGAACTCCGTATTTGTCCACCTCTCCTCCTGCTTTATAGTCACCCATCACTCCTGTTGTCAAGTGGCTGGACCAACAAGCTCCATCTACACTCCAAACAGTTGTTAAACTGTTAATGAACTGTGAAGACTGCTGCAGGCTATTTTGGATCTACAGAACAGCTTGTGCATCCAGAAACATGTATTCCTCCCACCCATTATTATTATTTGCTCCAAAAAATAAATTACCTCTCCGTACAAATCCCTCCTGTGAAACTTCAAGTGCGCTGCTCACGTAAAAGTGGCTCTGGCAAAGCTGCATCCAGAAGACACTGCTCAGTGTTGCCCTCCAAGCCAGCAGAAGCCTCACCTCCATCTGCTGACAGTCATTTCTAATTGTTTTCCATCCCTGACTACTTAATGCTGCCAGGCAGGCTCTCTTCAACCCCGTGTAATTTACTTAAGCAATGCTATGATTCATCCTGCACAAGGTCTTTAAGCAATGTGGGTTATTTTCCACGCTTGTATTGACACAAAAAAATTCTCAATTGTATTTCCTTTCACAGACCCCAGACTGTGTATTAGGGCATCAAATATCATCAGGGTCCTTCAGGCTGGTGGTGCTCTTGGCTAACCATGCTGATCTGACCATGGCCAAACTGTGACTGAACCGTCAAATAAGTCAGTGGTAAGAAAGATTTTAAATCCTGTTGGGAGATATGACTTATCCAAAAATTGCAATAAATATGGGGTTTATTTTTATTTTTTAAAAATGTATTATGTGGTTGCTTGGTTTCACTTAACCTTTTAAAAAAGGTTTAAGGAAAGAAAAATGGATGTATTCTGCCAATTCTCTCTCATTCATCTATTTCCTTGTTCTATTGTGCTCCAAGTGTCTGTTTCACTTGTTAACAATTAAGCTCAGAATTTCTATGTTTTTGGATGCCTATGCACTGAGGTAGTATCCACATACACCAGGAGAGAGTGAATTGTACTGTGACAGCAAGCGAGGCAGTTCCCACCCAGCAAAGCTCATATAATCCATTTCTCAGGTGCTGCAAGTCCTTCAAGGCCCAGGTGAGGTAAGGCTGAGGTGCTGCCACTGATCCAGCTTAGGAACCTGGGCTCTAACCTTTGCTCACCTCTGTCCTGGAGTCTGTGCAGTGCAGATGCGAGTGACTGCGTCTGTTCCAGCTGCTCAAAACCAAAAATGTTTCTAAAAGGTGCAAGTGAAATTAAGTGCTGCCTTCGTCTGCCCTCACGTGGGACATCACATGAAAACATCACATACCAGCATATTTTCTGATGTGCAGGAAAAACCACTGCTTTTAGTTCTGGAAGTTCCCTGTCTCTGTCATTACACAAGGCAGCAGCTGTTGGAAGTGGCCTCATAAGGATTCAAGATACATTGCCTCTCATATATCTAACACCCTTCTTGGGATGCTCATGGAATACAATCCAGTAAGGAAGCCTTACAAATATCCTTACAAGACACATACAAGACAAGCATCTTTTACATAAACAATTTCAGGGGATCTGCTGTTCAACCAGAAGGCAATTGCAAAGGTACTAGATTTTTATTCCTGTTTTGCAGGGCAAAATGTATATAATCCAATATTAACATTTTCCATGAATAACTGCAACAGAGTTGTGGTTTGGTATGAGGATAGGGAAATACCAGGCTGGAAGATAACACTGTCTCTGTTGGCACTAACATAAGTTTGGCTAGCATACCACTCTGCTCTGCCGTCCACAACACAAATTTGTATGGAAAAACTGGAGAGAGATCAGTAAGAGCCTCAAGAATGACTAAACCATATTTCAGCAGACTAGGAAATTCAAGCAGCTGAGGATATTTATCTTACAGAGAAGGTCCAGGATAATCGTATGTAAGTGCCAGTAGGAAAACACAGATTTGATAGAGGACCACTCAACTTTGGATATAAAACACATAATTATGTATAACATTTGGAAATTGCAGTAGACATTCTTATTGGAAAAGATATTTATGTTTATTTATAAAAACCCCATCAAATCCAATGAAGCTCTGGAACAACTTATGAGATGGATTCCCTCTACCCATTTCTTTTAGCTGATTTTTAGAGTTCTAAAAATGATATGCTTGTACATAAGGAAGTAAAGGTCTGTGTTTCCTGTCCATTCAAGAGGTAATAGGCACTCATTACAGACCCTTCTGCAGTGAGAAATTACTAAAATCATAGAAACTTGAAAGATACTTTGCAACCTCTTCAAAGAGTTCATTCGTCTTTTAAAATCACTACCAGTCAGGTCTGGAAGTAATTAACATTATGCTGATATTTGGTTTTAACTTTTGAAGAAAAATTTAAGAAAAATTATTCTGCCACCATCTTTGCAACCACTTAAGCAATGTCCCTGAGTAACTACAAAGAATGAAAGAGGAATGACAGAGAGGGGAAAAGAAAGCAATATATTACCTTATTATTCAACTGCCAAATACAAGAGCTGGAGGGCATCTCCCACTAAACCATTTCATTTGCTGACTTAAAAAAAAAAAAAAGGAATGAGTACTATTTAACTTGCATTTTAGTTCAGTAATATCTGGAGCATTTGGTTGCAGGAACCAAAACATTCCCAACACAGATCACAGAATCATTTAGGTTGGAAAAGGCCTCCAAGATCATCAAAAGTCCAACCTTTTACCTAGTACCACCACGCCCACTAAACCACATCATGGAGTGCCACGTCTTCCTGTTTTTTGGACATTTCCAGAGATGATGGTGACCTCACCATTTCTCTGGGCAGCCTGTTCCAATGCTTAACCACACTTTCAGTGCCGAAACTTTTCAAAACATCCAATCTAAACCACCCCTGGCACAGTTTGAGGCCATTTCCCCTTGTTCTATTATTTAGCTGCCTGGGAGAAGATGCTGACCCCGACTCTGCCACAACCTCCTTTCAGGTGGAGGGCAATAAGGTCTCCTCCTTTTCTGCAGACAGAACAGCCCTACCTTCAGATGCTCCTCATGGGACTTATGTTCCAGACCCTTCACCAGCTCTGTTTCCCTTCTCTGGACCTGCTCCAGCCACTCAATGTCCTTCTTGTCGTGATGAGCCCAGAAATAAACACAAGATTCAAGGTGTGACCTCACCAGTGCAGAGTACAGAGGGACAATCACTGCCCTGGTCCTGCTGGCCACACTATTGCTGATCCAGGCCAGGATGCCCTTGGCTTTCTTGGCCACTTGGGCACATAATTGCTTATGTTCAGCTAGCTGCCACCAGCACCCGCAGGTCCTTTTACAATGAGCCACTTTCCAGCCATTCTGCCCCCAGCCTGTAGTGCTGCCTGGGGTTGTTGTGACAGAAAGCAGCACTTCACCTTGTTCAGCCACACACCACTGGCCTCAGGCCATCACTCCAGCCTGTTCAGATCCCTCTGCAGGGCCTTCCTGCCCCGCAGGAGATCAACACTCCCACCCAACTTGGTGTTGTCTGTGAACTTACTGAAGGTGCAACTCAACACTCTCATCCAGATCATGGATAAAGGTATTAAACAGGACTGGCCCCAGAATCTGAGCCCCAGGGAACACCCTTGGGGACCAGCCACTAACTGGATATAATTCCACTGGCTCCAACTCTCTGAGCTCAGCCATTCAGGCAGATTTTTACCCAGCAAAGAATACATCAGATGCTCTTCAGCCAATATGCATCCTCTCATCTCACCGTGCAGAGCTCTGCCTTCCCCTCAGTGCAAAGCCGCCATTCTGGAGTATCTGAAGAGCTGTGGCTGCTCACACACGCAGCACTCACCCAGCACCACCACTCACACACACAAAAAAAGTCTGCTCTTCTGAGCTCTTCTCCTTCGACCACACCACAGCCTACCAGTGGGCCTCCCTCCTCCACGGCCTGAGATGTCACTACGTGTGTGGCACAGGAGCCAGCTCACCACAGCCTCTGGCAGGGAAGGGAATCATACCACTGCTAGGAGATGCCTAGGGACCCAGGGGCTGTGAGCCAGCAGATCCCAAGAGGCAGCCTGCTGCCCCTGCCACAGCATGAATCGCTGAGCAAATGCAGAAACTCCAGCCCCTACAGCTAGTGACCACTGACAGGAAGCTGTTGTCAAATGGTACCTCATTAGCCCCACGTCGGATCTTATCCTGGCAAAACCCAGAGGGCTCACCAACAGCCTGGAGAGATGATTTTTATAATATTTATATATACTTATGTTATTAAATATTTAAATATATTATTACATAACTGTGAAACACGTTTCATTAATACTTATCACAAAAGTTACTGAAATCAAATAGACAAAAATCCAACTACCTCCTAGTTCTTGAACTAGTTGGCCTTTACATCTAGATTGCATGAGGTTTTGCTTGCATTTTAATAAAGACTGAAGTTTGATTATAAATTATATTTATGATATATCATGCCTGATAAAATTATATATAACAAACATATTAAATATTATAGTCCAAGTATTATATAAAACATATTCCTTATAAAATAGAAAAATAATATCCATTGGACTTCCTTTACAGCAGCAAATTTATTAATTATGGTACCCAAGATATCAAACTAACCCCATGAAAATTTTGAAACCTAGTTATGACAGAAAGGAGCACAGAGAAGGAAAAGTTAGGATGATGAAGGCTCTGCCACGCACATTCCCTGACAGGCTGCAGCTGCTACCCTCCATTCTTCCCAATACCTGGGGAGAGAACCCAGTTTGGCACCCCTTTCCACTCTGGGGAGCTCTGCTCAAGCACGAGAAAGGACAGCATCACTCAGCGAGGCTGGGCTGTCTTTGAAGGCAAGTACAGTTATATAAACTAAAAGGAGACTCCACTCATGCCATGCAAAGCCAGAAGGAGCCATGTGAAGCCAGCTCCCTGCCAGCACAACGTGGAGCACAACCCAACACCACTGACTGAGCAAAGCAGGAGTCTGGAAGAGACTAGAGAGGCTGAGCATGCTGCTGGTTAGTCACTTGCTTACAGTTCCACTTGTTAATTTACTTGCAGGAATCCAGAAGGGAAAAGCAGGCTCATGTATAAAGGCATGAACCATCTGCATGTGGAAATTACTTCACCTATTCAGAATCCAGGGGATAGTTTGAAGAATACAAACTTAAAAAAAAAAAAAAGGAAAGTAAAAATAAGACTATGAAATAATCTGGCAACTTTCTGCTATGGAAAAAGCTGGGGGAAACATATCCCCGCTGATTATGTGTCTAATAGCTCCAAAAGCTGTGTTCTGTATCAAACAAATCTGCACAGCACAAGCTTATTTGCAAAAGGGAGGGCAGCTCTTTAATTGACCACTTTCAGAATGATGTAAGAGTTTTACAAAGGAGCACACAACCCGATTCATGAAATTAAGACATGGCAGTTCATAATATAAAAATATACATGCTGTTAAAACCTAGTCCTGCTCCTGTACTACAGAACTTATATGTCCCAAAGTGTGAGACAGTATGTGATATGTATATATCACATACAGTATGATAGTATGTTGAGCCACGTGAGAAAAAATATTGTGCCACCAAAACCAAAACTATGACAAGAACAACGGATGTTTCCCTATTACTGACCAAGGGACTGCTATGTTAAGGAAATTACTGACCAAGGTCAAAGGCTTCAGAATTTACTTTGATGGCATAATCAGCAAAAAGCCAGAAACATTTATTCTAACCCCAGATCTGACAAAGCTCACTTTATACTTTGGCTTGGCATTTAAGTGGCTTGTCTAGCATTACACTGTCTAAAGCCTGGGTGGTGAATCAGAATTTACCTCACATATATCTATATTTGCCTTAGAAGTCAGGCATAAATACCTAGCCTTTGAAGATATAATAGGCTAATTTTTTTATCCCATTTTAAAATGCTGTAAAACAGAGAAACTCCATGTCTCTAAGAAATATGTGGTAAAAGAAAGACAAGTTTTTGCAAGTTTAAATTTCAGCTTCTTTTCATATTTTAACAAGATGTAAAAATATTCTCTAAATAAAGCGGTCCAAAAAGAGATTTTTATAGACTTAATTCTAATTTTGATACTGTATTAGAGCATAGAACAACGAAAGCCATATAGATTTTTCAGAACAAAACCAATTTTGTGTGTTGCAAGTATTGTTAAAAAAATACATTTTCCAGTGTGGCTAGAAACTTATTTGCATTTGTTTCCCAAATCAAAGTGAGGTGTGGGGAAGCAGCAGCACTTAGCGCTGCCCTTCGCTTTAAAGGGAGCAGCACTGTCCAACAGGGAAGGGGTGTATCAGTGGGAGTAGCACTTTAGAGGAACACATGGTTTGCTCCCAGGCAGGATAAGGAGGCCTCACAGCTCATTAAGCAGCAGCAGCAGCACTGCTGCTCACCTCAGTGCTCTGCTCACACTCACACCACACGTCTGGGCATTACCAGCAGCGCAAAGATGCCTCACTGGGGGTTCTAGGGACGATGCAACCGGACCTCTTGCACACCCAAAAATGCAACCCCAAAATCCTTTAAATTCATTAAGCAGTTGTCTCCCACAGCCCTTGGAGAATTAATAAGTTGCCAAAGTCAGTCAATCAACACACATGCGGTTCTGCTCCAGGTGGACTCTGGTCAGCTGGACTGAGAGGGAAGATTTTCATCTGGATCCCCAATTCGGCTGACAGGGAAGCACAACCCAAAGTCTTAAAGCAACTGAGGTGATATTCTTTCCCTGGTGCTACTACTGAATTGCAGAAAAAAAGAGCAAAAGCTGTATTTTTGTGTCCTGATGTGCACTTTTGGGTGCCGGTGACTACAGACGTGCCCCAGGGGCTGTCCAAGCCATGTGGGGGAATGGTGCATTTGAAGCAGCGCAGCAGGATAGCCAAGTATGTAAGAGGAGTAAATGTCAACTCCCAGCTTCCCTCACCTCTCCTGCTCCCACCAATTTTCGGTGTGTTTCAGGGGATCAGGTGTTTCAAACAAATTTCAGAACCAGCCTGATGAGTAGCAGTCACCAGCTGGATCAAATGTGACCATCTACCTGCGTGTGGGCACTGCTGCAGAGAAAGGGTGCTCTGACAGAACAAAGCAAAGGAACTTCAGCAGGCAGGCTCCAGATTAAAACTGAAGTAACAGGCAGCCCTAAGAAAGATTTGTACATCTGTTGATCACCAGATCTTTGATGAATGAGGACCAAGATCTCCATGTTTTCAATATTTCCATGATCAAGCCTGCAGTTAAACTATGCTAAATGCAGTGACATCAGTTAAGAGTTCCACTGAATATTTTTTGTCTACTGTATTTTAAACAAGTCCTGAAAACAACAGGAAAAATCCTGTTCTTTTCATACTTAACGTTAAATACATCTTAAATGGCATCCAGAAAAAAAAATTAAAAGCCTTGTAACAACCAGTGCAACTTTTCGTTTAACAGATTTCTGTAGTCCTGGGGACAACTGCTTCTAAAACCAGATGAACAAAGGGGGTTTAATCCTTTATTTTAAGAACAAAGGCAGTGTAATCTAGTCATTAAATATCTGACGATGTGGTTTAATGACATGTGAAGAAGTGCCTTGGAACAGGCTGGGGAACATGTGCTAGCAAGAGCACAGATTCCCATGTTGCTGTGATGGAAATAAAAGCCATGCCAGGCCACTAAGGCACTTGCAATAATTAAGCCTTTGGCAACAGAGATCAGATAGCTGGATATCCTAAATTACAAAATCTACTTTAGCAATAATAACATTTGTGAAAAGTTGCTAGAGAGGAAAAAAAATGAGGCAATGATACATCATAAATGCACAGCAATCTCAGAGACCTTTCCCACCAATTTAGTGTAAGCTGAAGTTAATGAAAATGGGGGATATATGGGAAAAAAAAGTTATTGTTAACCTACTACACAGAGTGGTACCTACAGGCTCAATTCTGCAATAGTGCATTATGTAACACTTGAAATGCTAATATTTGGATAGTAAAAACTAGTAAGCAAGAAAACAAAGAAAGTAAATATTGGCCACTGAACCATAGGCGAACCTTCTATTTCATTAGGAAAATCGGAAGGAAATCTTCTAATCATTGATCATGCAGTTATAATCACTTTCTATTGCAGTTGAGTGAGTGTGGAAGTGAAAATTTTGGTGATGCACTAAAAACATGATCAGAAATGTAAGCAGCCACCTTCTATAACTCTTTACGTACACACCCACACACACACATATTTACATTTGGTAAATATGAAAACACTGAAATGCAGAAATATTTAGATGATGAAGCAGGGGTAGGGACTATTTGCTTGCAAAGCACGAGAAGACTAGCTTCCTGCATCGAAACCTGCCTAAACACAAATGACCACCTGTACCTGAAATAAACTGTTACCATCTAATTGCAGCCTTTTATTATATTCTCCTTCCCCTCTCCATGTTAAATATTCAAAGGACATCCAAGGGAAGCACTCAGAAAAGTTTTAGATACAGAAAAATCACTGTGTCCAACTGGTGTTTCAACCAGCACACTAAAATGACCCCCCAATACTAGAACTATCACCGATGCAATTGATACTTTTTTTTTTAAGTTAGCCACAAGAGGGAGTCAACAGTACTTGAATGCCAACACCACACCCTCCCCCCAGCAGAACCAGGACACGGTGCTTAAAAGAAGAGTTTAAATAAAGCGCATTCTAAAGATCCCACCGAGATATTTCAAATGCACTCCAGGAAAATTAGGAGCACTAGCTATGGTGTAAATGGGAAGCTGCAGTTTCTTCATATGTGAATTCACATTCACTTCTTCATACATGAATTTGAGGGTGAAAAGGATGTCCATAACGCATGATGCAATGACCCAGACAGCACCTGATGGGATGTTTCAGTCACTTCACGGCTACATCCCACTCCCAGCCTTCAGCAGTGGTACCAATGGTTTTAATTACCCAGGCCACCCTCGTGGCCACTTCCACTGACTCCCAGGACCTGTGCACAAAGAGCCATCTCTGCCCTGGGTGACACTGAGTACCTCGTATAGAGCACTGTGCTTTTGCTCAGCCCCTGCAGTGTAAAATCTGTGTGTGCTTGCCAGGGCATGACCAGGCAGGCCGGCAGGCCCAAGCAGGAAATTCTGCTTTTTGAATTGTGTAAAGAGCAGGGGGCCTCTCTAAGAGGAAAGCTGGGACACCTCAAAAAATTTTACAGTCCACTGTCTCTGCACCTTCACAACCTGAGCAACCTGGAGGCTGACTACAGGCTGTAGATATGGTATCCACCTCTATAAAGTAGCAATATTTTGGAAGAAATTAAAATAAAATTAATTGAGTCTGAATGAAAATCAGGTCTGTTCCTTTTTCTTAAGGTAAGGTCAGGACAGAAGTTTACTCCTTAGCCTCCTTGCCACCTCCTTTTCTTGTATTTTGCCTTACAAATCAATCTAATTAGATGTAATTGACCTTATTAAAGTAATTTTAATCCTCACTAAAAAGAACTGAGTTCTGTGGATAGCTGCTTTAAGCTGGAAACAATACTACCAACAAAGCTCAAAGATATGGTATATTCTCTTCCTAATTTGCCTACATAAACAAAGTTTTGTTCCATCCATTCCTCCATTTACTTAGGAGCTCATAAAACAGAAAACCAAATCAGAAATGGTAACCTTTGTTTCAATGACCTTTCATTTCTTATACTTTGCTTCTCCCATATTCCATCTCCCCCATTATATTTGTGAGAAGGGTAAAAAAACCCACTATTCTTTTTATGAAGTGTATTTCTATTCATCTGATAAAACAAACTATTCATCTGATAAAACAAACTGCTTTCTCAGAATGCCTTGTATGACTTGAGCACGTCATGCTCAAGTTCTGCATTTCTATTCAGATGTTCGTTTCATCCTATGAGTACGCAAATGACCACCACTGACACAAGCACTGAAGATGGGTTTGCTTTAAATGTACCAAAAAAACCCAAACAGAGAAACCAAACTGCCTCTCATGCACACAAAACAAACAAAAACCTGTTGAGAGTTTCTGCTGGCTGAGGCAATAGAGGAATTTCATCACTAACAATGTTCACAGCACCCAAAATAATTCTGGACAAAATTGGTACTTTGAATTGTCTACTAGCCTGGTGATTTATGATACAGGGTGCTTTTAAGTCCAGATCCCACTGAAAGACTGATTTCATAATAATGATTTTGTTTGTTGAAACTTCCTAAGCTCCCAGCTACAATGAAGCTACAATAAAAGCCTTGAAAAAGTAAAGATTTATCGTCATTAATTGCCATAGAAGATCTTCTCTCTGTGGCACGGTAAGGCCACACGACACAGCCCACAATGAGCCTTAGGAGGCCAGTGAAGAGAAAAGAACAGCTGGTTACCCACATTGGAGCATCCATTGCATGTAGAAAGTCCACGACATCCTATTCAAACAGGAGAGGACCAAACAGGTATGAGGCAAGATACGGGCATTACCCTTTCCACCTACATTTTTCCCACTAGGCTTGTTTCAGATTTGATTAGCATTTGAACTAGGAAACAGGCTGCCAGCGTTAAGGGATTCTCTATCACCAGAGTTTAGCCCTTCTAGGAATGAACTTACCTACCCATTAATGCATTCCTAACACTTAAAGAGGAACACTCCAAAAAATACTACCAAGTCGTATGCTTGATGACATCAAATGTTCCACTACCTCAGCTAGGAACAGCTTTTTCCCCAGATCACAGCCAGGCATACATACTGGGCACGTTCTCCCCCTCTTCCTCAGACCCATCAGAACATGTCAAGGCTGGGGATAAACAAGCACTCTGTGCTGGGGACAGAAAATCCTTTCACTCATGTGCCTGGATAGTGGTCTCTGCTTATACAGTCATTATGGCTCAAAGAGAATTCCACTCCCATATCCTGTGATGCTGGAGAACACATACTGCAACAGACAGCACAACCAATGGGAGGGTCAACTCACTGACCTCTCCTGAAAAATCTGCCCTTAGTTGTCCCTCCCATCTTCCCTGTGATCCGAAATAATACCCCGAAAGGCTGAATAAAGACTACAATTACAGATGTCTTTGTGTGCCATACAGAAGATAAGTGATGAGCATTGTCCTCTTCTTCAGGGACCCAGTGCAAGGCAGTGAAACCTAAATCAGCTTAGACAAGGGATAGGACCATGTAGACACAATGCAGGAAGCAGGCCATCATTTTAGCTGCCCAGCTCTCTTGGAACTTAATGCAACTTTGAATTTTTGCATGGCTAAAAAGCTGAAACCACATAAACCCATCAAGTTTTATGTATTTCCATCCACAAAGAAGAACTGACCTAGATTCTCTCATTCTTAGATTCCCTCACAGTTCTGGCCAGGTTTTCAGAGGGTTGCTAACCTTGGCTGAGTTAAGGGTTTATAATGAAACACTAAAATACAAGTAAGTTTGAGCTGGTTTGGATTTTATTATGGATGTTTTGGATGGCTGTAATGCTAGAGTCAATTCAGACATTGTGGGTACTTTTCATCCAAAAATTTCTGTTTGGAAAAAAATCCCATGTTTACAATAAATTAAAATCAGTCATTATTTTGGGCTTGATTCTCCACCATTCCAGCACAGCATCTGGTTTAAGACCAGGCTCCTGAACTTGCAGTGAATGTACCTTGGTTTTATATCCTCTTACTACAATAATGAAAATAAACCATTTGTGAAAATATTTGCAACTTCAAAAGAAGCAAAAAATATAAAGTGGCAGACATGAAGGAGATGAGTAAAAAAATGAAATACTAAGAAATAAAATACTAAGAGAAAAATCAGAAAAACTAAAGCCAGAAATTCAAAATATATCAAAAGTAGTGAAACAAGACTTTAACAGTGTAAAAGACAGCATCTTCAAGCTTGTAGATGATCCACTGCCTTGAGACACATATGAAGATACACCATTAAGGTGAGGCTCATGTTAATGTCTTCTTAATTAATTTGTTGATTTAACTAAAAGCTTTATTCTCAAAAAGTTTAAGCAATGACATACCTCCACTGCCAATCCCCAGCTCTGGAAGAAGTTGAAACACACTTATCTGAGGTACTGGCAATGCAAGGCAGCACTTTTAACATTCTGCTAAAGCAGTACAGACCCTTCTCAGAGGGCTCAGAGTAACATGACATTGAGAGCATGAAGGCAAATGAAAACTACCATGAAGACCCCTTGCTATAGGCTAAGTAATGAAGGAAGTATTTTGAACACATGGAGTTTTTTCATACTTTGCTTGATAAGCTGTCAGTTGTGTCAGGATGTAGCACAGACTGATTTTTGCCCTTCAGTCAGAACAGTGACTTCAGGCAAGGATGCAGTAGGACAGAGGGAGGTAAAAAAAAGGAGTGAACAATGCTGATAAAACACTAACTCTGGAGTTCTTCAGAAATCAGGCTGATGTCTGATGCTATCTTCAAAGCCTTTTTGCAGTTATTTTAAATTCTTCTTAAGAAAGCAATATTTTCTCCTAAAGAAAAACTTAAACCCAGTTTTCCACGTTAAACTCCCCTAACCTGAGGTCGCAAAAAGTAGTTCTACAGCAGGAATAAAATACTCTATACTATGCAAATACAGTGCATACCTTAACAATAGAGAGTTCAGAGATGCCTGTTTTCACTTACAAAGAGGGACAGAATAATTCTCCGTTAATTTTGTCTGCACTTTATTGAAATAGTTATGAAAGGAGGAAGAAAAAGCATGCCTCAAGCTTTGCCAATATCCAAACAAAACAAACAGCAGCAGGGTTTTGTTTTCACTTAAGTTTCATTATAGTTCATATATAGAGCATTAATGCAACTTAAAACTGGTTTGTATTTAAACCCATGTGTATGACAAGACTAGCCAACATGCTCATTTGCTAGTGGAAAAATTTTGTTCCTGCCATTGTTTCCTCGTGTAATGTGTTTTCATATATTCTGGGAATCTTCTTCCTAAAACAAAAGTAGATCTTAACAAATTAGCAGAGCTGAACCAAAAGCCCAGTCAAGAAATCTGAACTTTCAGGAGTTTGCAACTGACTTTACAATTCTATGGCTAAAGTTCCTCCATTATGATAACTGAACTTGGATAAGGATGGCAAGACAGCACCAGTCACCCAATGGCAAAGCTTTGGCAACACTGAAAGCCAAAGACACAGCCAGGAGCGAGCTTTGCTTTCCCCAAATCAGAAGAGGTTACTCAACAGAAAGTTTCTGCTATTCCTCGTGCTGCTTGTGCAGTTTGGCAGCTGAGCCGTTTCCTATTAATTCATGTTATGGCTCACTGCGGGCCACCAACATATACGGCCTTAATGACAATCAGCAAGAGAAAATATTTAAATTCAGCAAAGGCAGCAATTGTATGCATCTCAGATGCAAGCAACTCCCAGCCAATATGTGACTGGTGCATTACATAACACATCTGCAAGAGCTTGGAAGTTATCTAGAAAACACATACAGGCAGAGAGATTAACTTTGTAAGTCTTAGTCCCCACATGAGGATTCAAAGTGTTCAGTCATTTAAGGGTGATGTTCAGCACTTCAAAAAAAGCATCTTAGAAAGAAATAGCATCACATCTAGCAGCTAATTAACACATTTCAGACAATTCATGACAGAAAATGCATGTTGAAACACTATGTTTCAATTCTTTGATACCTGCTCTAGTTGCGTGATCATTCCAGTTTTACACTATCCAGGGGAAGATGCTAAGGAATAAGATGTAGGAAAGGGCAATTAGGCTTCCAATTAGCAGAGGGAGTCACAGATTTTCTTACTGAAGCGGAAAATAGAGGAGAGCACTCCTGAGTCAGTTTTCTATACTGTGTGTATGTTGTGGTTAAGGAATGCTATTCCCCAATTTAGTGTTCCCACTGAAACCCTCCAAAGCACATGCCATTTGCTTGCTTCTTGCTTCCCCTTCTCCCTCCCACTATGGCAAGATGGAGAGGAGAATTGGAGGCACAGAAGGCAAAGATCATGGGTTTCCAAGAACAATTTCCTGGAAAAAGCACTGAGATAAGAAACAGACACTAGCAGCAATAACATTAATAACAGAGGGTACCAAGAGAAACCAGGACCGTGTATTAACAATAATTCAAGAACTTTTAAGACCAAATCAGTGAAGAAGGCTCTATAAATCAACCACGACCTCAGGTAATCTGACTTAGCAAGGAATCAGAGGACAGAATACAACAATTTAACTTGAAATTGTTCAATGGTGTTTATGCCATAAATTCATTGTTGAGCCATCCAACAAATATTAGATCTCTGTTCCCAGAGCTTTCATGCCAATTTTCAAAGCAAGCAAAATACTCTGCCATCCTTTTCCAAACTCTGGTCATCTTTTCACCAGAAATTAGACAGCAGTTAGCATAGCCAACTAATATGGTAGGCAACACGTGACACTAATCATCACCTGCTGGTTGTAATGAAAGTTGTGACTGTCAGCCTAAAAGTCAAAAGGTCAAAAGGCTCCGTGTTTCAACAGCACTTCTAGAGCAGCTGCTTCCTGCCTGATTGATTAGCTTGAAAAGAGCAATCTGGGAAGGACCTTCCATGGGCAGAGTTGACCATGAAATTTCCACCACACACTTGCTCCAGAATGATGCCTCCCTCTCCTAGCTAAAAGGAAAATCTTGGGAGCCTTTTTTTTTTTTCCTACCCCAGGACTAGTATGGGAGGAACTCCTGAGGCTTTTGGAGGACTGAAAACAAAAAGAGGTCTTCCAGTTGGGAAGCAACAGATACACTCTAAGGTGGATGGATACCAGAACAGACGTGAAAGTGGCAAAGAGTTAAGACAGAATTGAAATTGCCAGAATGTAATGATTTCACAATTTCTTTTCAGAGATGGGAATAAAAAAAAAAAATAAAATTAGAAGGGGTCTTAAGGACTACTGGAAGCAAAACACTGAAAAACATTGCTTAGAGCCCTGGCACTTAAAGTAAAACATTCAGAACAAGAACAAAACCATCACTTTCGAGATACTGATAAACTCTTAAGAGAAAGCAAACTCCAACTAAAGAAACATGCAGGTGATATTCTCTAGATCAGCATGTGCCATTACAGCCTATAGACAATTTGGTCAAATTTGTTCCAGCTCATTTAATCTCTAAATAGAGAAGCTTATCTTTTCAAGCCAAGACTAATGAAAAAGGAATGTCTTCAATCAAATAGGTCAAATGTAAACAGGTTTAAAATCAAACCAATTCCAAGATATTAGAAATTACACTACCCACATGACTGTTCACACTCCTCTTCCTCATCTGGAACAGGAAGTCCAGACCTGCCTCAGGTCTCCTGCCCAAGTTTTGTTCCTACTCAAAGCAACCACTGCTTAACTGAGTACATGTAATCAATTTACTTGGCAGGGTTAATAACACTCAGTGGTATCACTGTGACTGAAAAAGAAGCTAAGAGCTGTGTGTTGTTTGAACAGCCTTAGACAGCAAGATTCTTTCCTGCTAACTGAATGATCAGTCTACTACTAGTGGTGTTTCCAGTCCTACTCCTGCTCCTCCTTTAACATTCAATTCTTCTCTACAAGTTTCTGAAGTTTTACCAATAGCTGGATAAAAAGTGGTCCCACTTGAAGGTCCTCCAAATATTTGTATTTAGATGTTGTGTCTTGCCCCCAGTCTCCTTCCTTTTGTTTTGTTTTGGTCTGGTTTTGCATAACTATGCAACAGTAACACATTGCTAGAACATTAGCTAGAATGAAAGTTCTTGAAATAAAATCTAGAAAACCCCCACCCCAGCCCACCCCAAAACCCAAACCAAACAAACACAATCCCCCCAACCAAAAACCTCACAAGCTCCTCCCTCTCCCTTGCACCCCACTCAGATAGTTACTGCAATAAGTACTGAATCAGAATCAATGCACATAAGCTCTTGGTGACAGGAACTAAAAAAAGTCAATAATTATGGAAAGTATTTCACAAATAAATTTACTGATCTGAATGTCAGCAGAGACAAGCTAGTTTTCGAATTAAATTTTAGCCAGAAACTTTCTCTCTGTAATTTTGTACAGACCGATATACAAGTACTTGGGTCATACTATTGCTCCCAGAAGTTCAAAGCCTGCAATTTCATGGCCGCTGAGCTCATTGAACAGCACAAGCCATGAGATGCCAAATCCCTTCTGTGAAGCAATGAAGGATCTCAGATTTTTCCTGAATGGCCACTGTACCCTCAGTGTATTGCTGGATAAGACTTCCTATTCCGCCTTCATTAACAAATGGTATGACTTCGTGCCCCAGCAAATCTGGCTTCAGCAAGCTGAGCTACAAGAATGCAAGCTGTATGCAAATAGCCCAGTTATTTTCCTCTATCCATTAAATCTAACCTAACCTGAATAAGTACTGATCAATTACAACTTATTTCAGTGTTTTCAGAGGACTTCTTCTGTTTCTAACCAAGACTTTATGTTAGAGCTATCCTTTCATGCCACAGATACACAAGTGTAAAACTTTTTTGCACTTAATTTTGAAGAGTTGAAAGCTTACAAAGAATTGTCTAGACCATCAACTGAATCTGCAAACTTCCATTTGAATTGTGTGAAAATATCAGATGATGATATACTGCAGCTACTTTTATGACTAAATCACTGAATGCACCTTTTGGTAAAGCTCAAAGTACTTCTGGGGTTGTCAGTACCACACAAGTATTGGAAATAGTGATGGAAAGTTGGGCAGTGGCACTTAACTTCTGCTACTGAGGAAAGAGCAGCAGGGCCAAGCATGTTCATCAAAGAGCCAGTTCAAAGGCACAGATTGAGGTTAACCCACCTTAGTCAGCATGGCCAGAGGAGTCCAGCTTAATCTCACCTTTACTCTTCCACTAAAGTAGCTGAAGGCAGCAATACCATCTCCCCAAGACTGTTCTGCAAGCGAAACAAGCCCTGTCCTCTCAGCCTTTGCTTACAGGCAAGTGCTTGAGCTCTCGACCTTCTTTGATCATGCTTCATTTGACTGACTTCATTAGGCCAATAACTTTTGTGGTCTGGGGAGCTCAAACCAAACACAGTAGAGCAGGTGTGGCTTCACAGGTGCCAAAGAACTACTTCCCTTAGTTTGTTGACCACACTTTTACTAATACGGCCCAGTCTCAGGCCATTTTCTCCAATCAGTTGATATTCCCCTTGCCCTCAAGTACATCAGTCATTCCACTTCGTTTGATATTATCCATAAACTTGCTAAGAACACACTCTAGACGATCCACCTGGGTTATTAATTTGGAGTTTAAACAGTGTTGGCCCCAGTATCAGTGCCTGAGGGATACCAGTGGTAATTGGCTGCTAGTTGAAATTTTTGCAGCTGTTAACCTGCTGATTCATATTGTAACCAATAATCTCACTTCTGAAATGCATTTTATAGTGTGGAAAAAAAAATTTTAAAAAAGTTAATTAAAAACCTTATTTATGAAAACACTTCCCAGCATTTATCCTAACAGAATTTTTTCCTTGAAATATAAGTTCATGTGGCACAAGTTCACGAATTCACGTTGCTGTACCAGGAAGCATCTCATACTCTCAGTGATGCCACAGTTCAGGGAATTATTTACACCAAGAGCTGCTTGGAACTGCTTTGTCAGAAGTGCAAACTTTAGGAGAGTCTGTCAAGCTTACCACCAAGAGATGGACAGCATGTCTTAGCTTCAGCTGAGATAGAGTTCATTTTCTTGCAGGTAGCTGGTACAATGCCATGTTTTGGATTAAAGATAATACTGATAACACACTGATGTTTTATTTGTTGCTGAGCACTCCTTATCCTAAATCAAGGACTTCTCTGTCTCTCAGGCTCTGCCAGTGAGCAGGTGCACAAGAAGCCAGGAGGGAGCATGGCCAGGACAGCTGACCTGAACTGGTCAAAGGGATAATTATACCATAGAACATCGTGCCCAGTGTATAAACTGGGGGAATTTGGCCAGGAGGGGATGATCCCTGCTCTAGGATGGGAATTTGTCAGTGGGTGGTGAGCAATGGTA
This sequence comes from Vireo altiloquus, assembly GCA_013396875.1. Classification (NCBI taxonomy): domain Eukaryota; kingdom Metazoa; phylum Chordata; class Aves; order Passeriformes; family Vireonidae; genus Vireo; species Vireo altiloquus. The sequence continues at coordinate 573,800 of VZRF01003322.1, read as the reverse complement.
TTCTGCATCACTTGTTTTTCTTTGGTTTTATTACTCTCTCTTTTTGTTCTCTCTCTCTTTTAACTTTAATTATGCAACTGTTCTTAACCTACAGGTTTTATCTTTTTCTGATTATCTTCCCCGGTCCACCACGGAGGATGGGGGGAGTTGTGAGGAGCCATGTGATACTGAGCTCCTGTCTGGGGATAAACCCAGACAAGAGCTTCACAGTCATCCCCCAAAATCATTTGAGTACAAAAGATAAGGATCCTGACTGTCCAGATTCCCAATTGAAGTTAGCTTTTTTTCCACAAGAAGAATGCTGCATATGCAGAATTTCAGCTCTCAGTTCCATCTGCCATGGAACATTGCTTGGGAGACCTGTAACTTACATCAAGTATGAGAGTTCTTCCTGAGAATAAACTGATTTAATAATGCTTGAGTTTTTAATCTTCAAAAATTGACAGACCATGCCTGCAGGGAGTAGAGAGAGCTTATGAATTACCTGGTTAGAATGCAAAGCCATTCCACTTCAGCATTAAATTAAATTTTTTAATCTAACTGCTCATATACTTATCCTGCTTGAGAGTTTCTTGATGGGATGAAAGCTGTTAACATTGATTATTGCCTGTAGTGGATGTTTCTACAGAAATACGCTTCCACCATGTACAAACAACATTAGTTTCAGAATTTGTGCTATTAGCAAACACTGCTTCAAAGTGCAAAGAACGACTTCTTTGCAGTCCTTCTCAGAGTACCTCCAGCAGCAGCAGCACATGAAATGTGTTTGTCTTTGTGAGTCTGAGGGCCATGAAACAGCAGAAGGAAGCTGCAAGGAAGACAGCTGTCCCTCAAGCTGTCAGCTTTGGGCAGTCAGCAACCTTTGTTTTGATCTGTAAAATGGATGTGGGCAACACCACAGCTTGTGGTGGCACAGAAACAGATCGAGGCTCAGCTTCACCGCGCCGTGCTGCAGCTCCCAGGCACCACGGAGCATGACAGCTCCACTGTGGCTCCACATCTGCAGCCCCACTGCAAACCCCCTGAATGTCAAACACACACAATGTGCCCCTGCTGAGGCATTTAGAGGTGTCTGTTTTCCTGCAAGTTGCTCCTTATTTTCTGGATACTGAGTAGTCACAGGAAATTGTTTAATCAGCAGAATATCCTACTTCTCACTAGGAAAAAAACCCCATCTCTTCAAAAAAGTTTTTCTGAAAACCAAGACTGGCTTTACTCAAGGAGAGACTGGATTTGGGTTCATGTCTCAAACAAACTGAACTTCCAGCCATTTCAAAAACAGATGTTCTGCTGTACCTCTTCTTCCCCAGACACATGCATACCTATTAAAAAGTTTTGATTCCAACAAGTCAGCATTTTTCAAAGAAAAAACTCTGATCAAAAAGATTCTCAGTTTCCATAGACATAATAATGCCTTTGACATCCATCTCTGAAAATATTAGGGTATTTAAGTGCACTATCATCCCTCATGAAACTTCACATGAGTTAAAGGGAGAATAAAGGGAATGGAAAAACTAGAACCTGGTCCAGCTTTCTGACATGTCTCTCCAGACATTCTCTCTGGAATCGAGATGCTCGGCTTTATCTTCATCCATGCCTTTGAGTTAAGCCCTAGGATCAAGTACCACAACTTCGCATCCAAATCTTGTATTGTTAAGTCCATCCAGAAGGCAAACGTCATTTCAGAGTGAACCATCTGCTCTCTTTCATCTCCAGTTCCACAGTATATCACTGACAAATCTTATTGATGAAATTCCATAGGATAGGCAATTAACATATACGATGTATGTGCATGTAGTATTTATTTAAAACATACATACATGTATGCACACAGTTTAAAAAGATTATGGTGGAAACAGGAAGAGAAGAAATCAGAATACACAACATTCAAGCAGCGTGAGACTGGATTATACAGAAGACTTTGAATTCATTACCTCTTTCAGTCTGTGCCATGGCAGATGTGGAGAGGGCAATGGAAACACGATTTGCAAGCAGCTTAAGCTCACCTACTGCTGTAAAGAGATGAACTGTAGCAACCACCTGACTTCCATGAAAATAGTGATTGACAGAAAAATATAACTTAGAAAAATGAACATTAAAGTTAAAATTAAAAAAGACCCATACCTTAGAAGCTATACTATAGGAAGACCTGGCCCAAGCATAAACACCAGCCCAAACTTCCCTGTGAACTCAAGCAAACTGGAGACCTTCAGATGTAGGAGCAGATGCATTACATGCTCTTTGAAGCCTGAGGGAAGGCAGAGCAATACATGCTTCTCACCAGCAGTGCCCAAAATGTTGGGAAAGAGGCAAGCATTAAGGATCAGTTTTATATATAGTCCTATTTTCTCACTTGTGACTATCTTAAAGGCAAGTGTTCCCACACTCACCTAACACTAAATTAATATCTTTCACCACAACCATCTTTTATTCCTTCATTTATTTTCATCCTACTTGCTGGCAGGGACACTTAAGGTATACTCAGTTGATAAACCTATTTACTGCACATTTAGCTAACAGAAGTCTGCAAGCTCTTCGTACAGCTCTGAAGGAGATATGACCATATTTCTGCACTTACAGGAAAATACAGGATCTGTAATAAGCCACTAACTGCTTTTATGGACTCTGCTGTCCCTTTTATTATCTGGGAGATTTAACAACCAGGCTTCTATAATAAGTTATGCTAACAGCACACTTTGCTCCTACTCAATAGAAGAATCTTCCCTCCCTTGCATACCAGATTTCTAATTAATCAATTTTCTGCTTTGCTTAAAATATGCATTTAACGTGCAACAGGTACGAGAACACTGTTACTTAATAAATACACTGATGTCTAATTCCTTTATCTCCTCAGATCCTTACAGCCTCCTGCAAGAAAGCAACGCCTGCCATGACTTCCACAGCAATGCACAACATCAGGCATCCCACAGGCTCGAGCCTTTTAGAGAGCTTAACAAGGTTTTATATAATGAGGTTATTGAGGAATGCTCTTTAGAGAGAAGTTATTCCTCATCTGAAAATAGCTTTGTGTTGCTAATTAATGTTTTCTTGCCTTTGAGGATCATCTCACATTCTTTTCTATTTATTCACAGAAGAGAAGAGCTGCAGTACTTCTGAATGCCAAGGAAGAAAAAATATCTCTAGACTTGAGGTGGGGAAAAGACCACGTGAGGATCTAGGGACGGAAAGGGCACATCCAGCACCACTAGCAGAAAGATGTTGCAGCAAGAAACTACATGTAGCTTTTCTACACACATCTGCACATTGGTGCGAATTATGGACACATGAAACATGCTCCTATGTGTCATCCAAGATCAAACAGTTATCAACTTATCAAACTTATCAAAGCAGATGACTACAACACAGGAATATTCAGAGGTGACTCTGCCTTGGGGAATGCAGCATGGGAACAGCACACCACACCCACACAAGAGACATGGAAGGGCAGGGGTCAGGGTGCTTTGCTTTTATTTTGGTTTGGGCTGTTGGGGATTTTTCTTAGAAACTGTCGACTGAAGTTGCAGAAGAGAAGCAGGATCCTGTAACAGACTTTAGAGAAGATTAGAGGGAAAGAACAATAGCTTAGGGAGAACAGAAGAACTGTTTTGTCTGATGCTCTGCCAAGCTTGTGTTAAATAACAAAACAGTGTCCTAAAAGAATTTGTTAATATGGCAACGAGTCTCTCCTGGACTGATGAAAGATAAGGCTATGTAAAGCATTGCTAATCTATTTGAGCACCAGTTTCTGCTACTCAAGTTAAAGCTATAGATCTTGGCTGTTGGAAGACCTGCTCATTTGCCAGTGAGCTGGCAGTAGTCTTTGGTGTGCTGTTAAGTTCAGCCAAGTAACTTTCACATCTTTTCAGAGGACCAGTTTTTTCTAAAGTCACAAATAATTATTTCCAGTAATTTCAGCCTCCCAAACAAACAAACAAACAAAAAATTACTAGCTACCTACAGAAGTCAAGATGTATAGACACTTATTAAGATCACACATTTTTTTCAGAAGAGCTTTCAACTTGTTCTGATCCCACTAAAACCCAAGCAAGCAATTAAAAACATTCCTTTATTAAGTCCCCATTATCCTATAAGCCATCCATCCATACCTACCCTCCAGGTATTTATGTTACTTTATGGCACCTCTTAGAGCAGAGTAGATTAACACAGACTCTGGCCCAGATAATTTATCCTCTTATTTTAGCCAAGACACAATGAAGGGAGAGGTGGAAAAATAACTGGGAATGTGAAAATGAAGCTGTATGGCTATGAAAAGGAGTAACATCATGAAGACTGGCAAAGAATTTGGAGGAGAATGCTGTTTTACACATATTGTGATACACTAGATTGAAAAGATGAACACCATTTGGGCATGGCAGATGAGAAATAGGCAATTTACATTACTTAGCTGGATTGCAGTGACTTGACGTTATGGATCAAAACAAAGAGAAAATCCTAGCTTGAGTGAAGCTATGCAGTTAGATTGGTACCATGAAAAGATTCATTCTAAGTTTCCATGAACTGTCAAGAAAAGAGATTAAATACAACTTCAGAGCAGTGCCTGATGAAGGATTTTTACATGCAATTGCTTTCCATGATCTTCAACATATGGTTACTGAAAATCAGATTGCTTTGTTCCCTTCCTATAACACAGATTTATGATTATGTTTGTTTTCCTTTCTCTTCTAGAGCAGAATTTTTAATGCAAAAAGTAATGAAAAAAGAATCTTGCCGTTAGTGTTACATGCTCCAAGCAGCAACTCCCTCCTCTCCTGCAAGCATCCCAGGACAGCTTGTACTTATCTCAATCACCAATGTACATATGCAGCTCAAACCAAGGCTGTGAGGAACTTGGCAGCATTTACCTTTACAGGCTTGCCACTCCCAGAATTTTGTTGCTTTCTGACCTGCATTACAGCACAAAAGAAGAAGCCAGAAATGCCTAGTTGTGGCACATAAGGGTCACAAAGATATGAAAATTGCAAGTTTGTATGGTTAAGGTGGAAACCAGAACCTGACTGAGACGTGGATCCTGTAAAATCATTTTGGAGAAATGGGTATTTTCTGTTCCTAGGCCAAGTTTCAGGTTAGGATTGGATACCAGACTGATGTTTGTATTCAGTCCCATGACTGCAGCTCCTTTCCAGCATAAGGAGAGACAAAAACACTCAGTGCTACCACATTTCGGTAACCTTAGCAGAATTTGGGTCTTTAGTGTTTATAGCTTATGAAATAAAGCTAGAAACTGAAAAAGCTTTTTTATTATTATTCTCCTTTTTTCCACCACATTTCATTTTCTGATTTCACAGAGTATTCTGAGTTGGAAGAGACTCAGGACAAAGATAAGTATAAGATTTCAGTTACACACTCCTTACACTTGTAAACTTTCAGTGCTGCTGCATGACCTTCAAAACTCTAACAAACCAAAGAGATTAAATAAAGAAAAAACAATATAAAGTTGCAGTCAGCATTTTACAGAACCACTCCTATCACAGGTCACTAAATGCTTTTAAAACTTTTCAAGAAAGCAGAGATGCTGGGAACACATTAAAAAATAACAAGCCTGGCCCCCAAATAAAAACAACAGTACTTGATTGAGATTAATCAATGCAGATACCTCAATGTTCGTCATCTGCACGCAAAAGAACAGGGAATTATAAACAGGGCTAGGAAGGGAATATGATAGGATGAAAAGAAGCATAAGACCAAGGAGCTCCTGTACTAAACTGTACTTCTATGAAGAGAGAAAGTGCTTTAAGGCAGAAGTGTGTGTATGTGAATTCTTGCTACATCTGCTGCCGTGTGCTGCAGTGTACAGACACTTGGGGATCAGCCATCAAAAATAAAATGAGCACTTTGCCAACAACATACCGAACATTAGTGGTCTCTTACACAGCTACAGGTTTTGCTCACGAGAGCGTTGCCAAATGACAGCAGGGTTTTGTTCAAACACTTGCTTCACTTTCACATTGCAGAACAGCTGCCTGCCGAGCTATTGAAAATTAATCTGATAGATTTCTGATAAAAACGTCTGTTATAGGCGTACAGAAAACCCACAGGGTTTCAGTCATTTGTGTGTCATTACAGGGCCTTTAATCACACAATCACTTGTCAAAACAGTTACTGTGTGAAAAGTAGAAAGAAAATGCTATGGTTTCCTGCAACATAATACTAACCAACCCAAAACTGGAGTAAAGAGTTCCACAGTACTATTCAAAGTGTGTTAAAAAGGAAATTTCAAATCTAGCAGCTCATCAGCTTAATTAGCTTGCTTTGGTTATCATTTTGCAAGCCATGAACTTTTAGATTAAGTATGATCTATTTGTTTCCACATGGTCGAGCTGTACAGGGTCACTTGAAAGTACTAAAAATTGGAGAAGTAAAAATGCCTAGAGATACTGCTAGCTTAAGAGGAACAAAATAGCACCCCTTACCTATCTATGACTATACCACAGTTCAAGTGAAAGCAGATAAACTTTTCCATTAATACACACAAAGCAGAAAGACAGGTGCCTTCTTTAGTCAGCTAAACCACACTATAACCTTGTTAAATTGCTGATTAAGAGCACGATATGGTCAGAAGAGGGGGCAGAAGATCAGCATCCATGTGCAGTCCGTTCAATCATGAAATGTAAATGGTCTTCTGAAAACCACTAACAAAGGAAACTCAAGGCCAGTGCAGCTTACAGACAAGGTTCATTAGTCCACATCCAAACTAAAGAGCTTAGCAGGACAAAATATCAGAATCTTGCCCTTGTCATTTCTAAGACAGTTGGAAGTAAAATCTTTGCCATAAAGCAGTATAAAATGATCCAAACAACTATTCTTTCCAACTGCTGCTCAGACTAGTCAGTTGTCAAAAATCAAATCAAAACAAACAAAAACAACAATAAAACCCCTCCCAAGAAACTCAGCTGTAGGAGATATTCTTTCAGAATTGCTATAAAGTGTAGAAAGTTTTTGCTTGTGTTATAACAACCTTTTTTCTCTTACCCAAACAAGACTGCAATGGCATGTCACATATAAGTTTCAGCAGGTGAGATAAGCTCTGATGAGTCACCAAACTTTACTATCCTTGAAATAAATTTTAACTGTGGCTGGAGGAGTAAAAGATCAAAAACTGAAAGCTGTAAGTAAAAAAAAAAAAAATCAAAACTTTGAAAACTTGGAAACAAATAGCAGTAAAAGAAGTGGCTGATACTTGACTGTTGCTTAACTGCTCTTTGACTAGCTTGGTTTTTTTTGACTGTGTCCTGAGGACCATTCTCTCCTCTTTCTGTGCATCCCTTCCAGACATCTGGATCTCTCATGAAAAGGACAATGCTTGTCTGTGCTGGAGTTGTATTCACCTGTGCCTATGACCACCCTATCAAGTCTCAGTCACTTCCCACGCTTTTTCAAAACAACAGCCACTTATGTAGCGCTGCTGTTCTGGGCATTGCTTTTCCCACCAACCACTTCACGAGAACATACACATGCTGCATGACTGGCCTCATGTTCCCATTGCATAGTCCATGCCAAAGGTGTTTCTGGACCAGATTAAAAACTAACATTGGAAAACCTTGATCCCTCCTGGCCACCCCCCCAGTTTATATACATGGCACAATGTTCCATGGTATGGAATATCTCTTCAGCTGGTTTGGGTCAGCTGTCCTGGCCATGGTCTCTCACAGCTTCTTGTACACCTACTCACGGGCAGAGCCTGAGACATTGAGAAGTCCTTGACTTAGAGTAAGTGCTGCTCAGCAACCACTAAAACATTGGTGATATTAGTGCAGTGTTATCAAAATTTTTTTCATTCTAAATCCAAAACATCGCACTATACCAGCTCCTGAGAAAAAATGAGCTCTACCCCAGCTGAAACCAGGACAATGTCAAATTAAGTCATCTAAATCCACATTCCTGTTTCAAACAGGATTCAGCTCTGCTGAAGGATGCCCAGTCTCCCCAGACAGTAACAGAGCCAGAAAAGGAGAGTGCTGTCCTGTTGTCTCCTCCAGTCCATATGGAATCTGCCAAGAATTCTAACCACAAACTGACTCTGCCTCTCTTGAACAATCAGCTTTGCCAATGCCATGCACCAGCCACTCTTAAGCTAAGGGGGGAAGTGATACCAGAATGTTCTATTTATCTGCATCTCCAGCAGTCCAGCTGAGCAAGAGCTGACATAGGAAGATATCAGACAGCTTGGCCTCCTGCTTTTGAAGGGAAGTTAATCAATACCTCATGACTTCTACTTCCAGAAAACAGAACCAACAGGTATATCCATCATCACTTGGCTTATCACAACCCATGAGGGACACACTAGGACTCTCTGACAGTCTGGGCATAAGCCAGACACAGCCCCCTTCATTTGCCTCTACAGTGCTTGTTGCTTGCTAGCTGGGCTGGAGATTACATCTCAGCATGATGAGAAGCCATCCTGGTTCCTACTCTTCCTTCTGATACACATTTTATTTCAGAAGACCTTCCCTATTCTCACTTCACTATCCTAAGGATAGATTTGTGAATCTCTACCTCAAATTCCTTTTGGAATTTCAGACTACTTTGGGTTTTCAGACTACTTCCTAGAAGGGGTCCAACTCTTCTATTTACAAGTTTACAGTGTTTGAATATAAATTTCAGCATAAATTTTCTCCCTGTCTTGGCTACTTTGTTTCCTTCTGGAGCCTGCCATCAACTACCTAAAAAGACTCCCAGCTTTATTGTATTCACCAGGAATATTCAGGTGATGCAGCATGTAAAGAATAGAGAGTCCAAGCTCACTTCTCCAAAACCTAGGAAGAAGAGCTTACGTAAGTGGCTATGGGGGCAAGAGAGAAAATTGAAGTCAGGGCAATTGGAACACTGGAAAAATTGTTCTGAAAGGTTTCACATTTAAAAAAGCTAAAATTTTTTAGTGCAGCAAGCATATCAAACAATGCAACTCTATTTCAAGGCATAGCGCTGATCAGCTGCAGCTCCTATGAAACACAATGCTGCCAAAAGTCATCCTGTATTTATTGTTTCAATTTCCAAATACTTTCTCCCACAGCAGTGGAAGGACCTGTTTGCGACACTGGAACAAAGTGTGTTGGTAAAACCTTTTTACACGCAACAGCCAAGTTATTGATGCTCTTAATAAAGTTCTTCCTTGAATACTTCTCTGATGAGGTATTACCACCACCATCACCGTGTATAATGAAGCATATCCATTTGGCAAGTTTTCCTCTGGAAATGCAAAAGTCTTCATTATTATGCCATTATAACATTGACTCTATTATGTCTATTATGTCAATTTCTGGTCCTTGTGGATATAATACTCATATACCATATCAAAATGAATATTTTCTGTTTTTACTGTTAGAGAAAACAACAAGGGAAAGCAACCAACATATTTCTAGCTTACTTGGCAATGCAAGGTCACTTGCAATATTCAGTATGTTTGACAACATTTACAAGAAAAAAATAGTCAACCTTATTTCCTAAAGCTATTAAGGCAATATTTTCTATCTGGTAATTAAATATTCCTCATTTTTCTCACTGTAGAAGTGGTTAAGTCCAGTTTCACTAAGAAATAACTGATGGCTGCAGACTGCCCATAAAGTTGTTATTACTCCCCATGAAATAATATTTTTCTTATGCTTTCCATGTAGTACATCTCCAGGAACAAGACACCTCTTACCAAGCTAGTGCAAATCATTCAATAAAATTTACTTTGTGCCAGAAGGCAGACTGTTAACAGCTGTTAAATACAGGCTCTGCTGAAGATTGTATTACCTGTTGGGCAGTTGATTAAAGCCACAAGTGATCTCATCTGGAAAGGGAAGTGTCTACATGCAAATAATACAAGTGTTTGCACAAGAAACTACAGAATAATTATTTCATCATTTATGCCATATGTTATATATGTGTGTGCATGTACCTATCAATATGTATATTAACAGTAATATAGATTTACAGTTTGCTAATACAAGCTCTGGCTCTACACCAGACAATGCTACTGACAGCAGAATTAGGCATAGTAAGAGTCCAAACTGGCACCGGTAGCAGGTCAGATGTAGGAAGGTCAGATGTTTCTGTATATGCTTCCTCCAACATGTAGCACAATACTGAAGTTGCAATCCCACTGCCTGGAGGTGATCCTACAAGTCTCCACACCCCAAATTACATCTCTCCACACACATAGCATAGCTCAAGCCTGCTACAGAACTCCTTTGAACAGAGATGGGGTAAGGGAGGATATGTTACATCTGATATGAAATGGGGGGAAAAAAAAAGTGTCTGGCCACTCTTTTTCTGAGTTGTGTTGACACATTAGATTTAGCATTTGAGGTATTTTGTTCCATCAATACCTTTCAAGAGTGGATTTTCCAAGAAAAGGCTTCATAACTTAATTTACTTAAGCAGAACCTGCCTCCCAGAAAGGACTAATTTGTACTATTTAGTCTACTTTGGCAAGCAATTAAGTATTTTCTAACTGATGTATTCTGTTCCTAACAAGTATCTAAAAGGCTCTCAGTCTGCCAGAGGAATGTACACACACAAAGGCACGGTTGCTCCTCCACTAGAATTTAATGGTTCTAAAAACTGAACTGTAACACAGCCTGAAAAAACCAAAAGTTTCCAGTGCTAGATTACTCATATCATCAGCTTCCAGTCAGAAATCTACTCCACCTGATTTTGCAGTTGTAGCACTAAGTATCTTCTCCAGTCATCAGTAAAACAAGATGAAACAAAAATGCAACCTGTAGAAGCCATTCCCAGCAGATAAACTCCTCGCTAGCTCTCTCCTGCCTGCTGCTAAGTCAGCCTTCTATCTAGAGGAAAGACCTTTGTGATTTTTTCCTGCTATAGTATTACGCTGGAAACAATGGCCTTTTTGTTCTGTGGCAAGAATACAGGAGCCGAAGCTCCGTGCACAATTGTGTGATCATCGCGCAGCCCTGCATCCCAACCTTTCCGAAACACAGCAGGCACAAAGCTACCCAGCTGACTAATGAGGAGATCCAAGGGAAACAATGAACAAAACTGTCACTTCCAACAATGCAGAAGGCCACTTCAGTATTCCCACAACCTCTTGCCAATTTTTCTTTCCGTGTGCCATTTCCTACATCAAATAACTACTGTCAGTTTTGACTGCTTAAATGATTAATTATCCTGACCATAAATATTAAGAGAAATGAGAACAGTGACCTAGACCTGGAAAATTTATTTGCAATAATAATCATAACTTTATGTCCCTGAACATGAAGAAGGGTCTGAGACACTGAGGAGTTTACTCCCTGGGCTCCAAACCCCAGATGTTACCCTGCTTGGCATCTCTGAAGTAGGTCCAACACACAAAAGCCCAGCTCCAGATCATGTAGTCCCCGTGGAAGACACATGTGTAACAAAACTATGCTACAAGCCAGGGTAGAAGCACCATTCCAGAAATGGAGACACTTTTCTGGTAGTGTTTTTGCCTGGTAACAATACAATTAGAGCCTTCTGGGTGCACAGCAGTAGTGGCTGTGCAGATTTTCAACTGGTTTAAAGCTGCGCCTCTTGTCTGAAGCACGAAAGAATTTCAGTTTGCTGTCTCACCCCACCACACTAGCAGATACAATGGTCATGTGCTATGCTTGTGTCTTCAGTGGGTCAGAGACACCCAAGCAAGTAGGAAATTTTCATTGTGCTCATTCATAAGAGCACATTGTTCCACTTGGAAAACAGAAAAGGGAGAACCAGATGATGTCCACCCTTAGACAACTTTTCACTGTCTCTGCAATTCTGCAAGTAATTGAGCAAATGTAGGAGCAAGGCTGCAAAGTGCTGCTAGCAGCCCTACTCCTTCACTTTGCAAAAGTAACCTACAAGCCACACTTAGTGGTAACTCATCACCACAATTACAACTCTTGGCCAAAAAGTGCATCAGTTACTTAGAGGTAGTTCCACGATTTAGTCATGGTCTGTTTTGCACATGGTTACCAATCATGCTAAACCCTGCATATTCCATTCAGCAAAGCCATACAGATTAAATGGCCAATGAAATACCCAAATATACTATGAAAAGGAGTGGCTTGCTTCAACTCACACTGCTCTAACTTGATGGCTCAAGTCCCAGGGATCCAAAGTAGTCTCTGATTGACATGCTGGGGAGGAGAAGATTCATCCTAAACTTAGTACAGCTCTCATCCAACCTCAGTCTTGCAGTCCTTTGAACTCCACACTGTATTCATTGTATCTGGGGGCCTGAGGGTGTTGGGTGTGTCTCTTCCCTCATTCTTGGCGAAAAAACCCAAGAAACCCCCAAAAGCCAACCAACCAACCAACAAAAAAGAACCAGCTATTATTCTAGTATTTTCATCACAACTCATTTCTTTCCATTGCAGTCCTCCTGCCCTGCAAGACACAGGCAGAATTTTTTTTAGGTAAAAAAAAAAATTCCATATTCAGAAGGCGCTCCTTAATTTTCTTCAGATTATAATAAAATGGTAGAAGGTGTTCTGCTATGCATTTACTCGACTAAAAATAGACTTTGACTCACCTGGCAAAACTAACAATCAAGAAACAGAAAAAAACACCCAAATATCGTTTAAAAAAAATGTATTCCAAGTTATTCTAGAGTACTACATAATATATTTTAATGTGTTAGAATAATAGATATTATGATATTATAGTGATATATCAGGATGACAAGGAAATTGTAAAATACTTTGGTTTTAAAATTTAACATCCAGTTATTCTCCAGAGCCCCATCCAACCTGACTTTTAATGCTTCGAGGGATGGGGCATCCTCCACCTCTTTGGTCAACCTATTACAGTGTTTAACCGCCCTCACAGTAAACAACTTCCTTCTAACTAGTCTAAATCTTTAGTTTAAAACCATTATCCCTTGTCCTAACACAACAGGCCCTTCTAAAAAGTCTGTTCCCATCAGAGAGAAGATGTACACATGGATGTAGAGATACATGTGACAGGAAGCAGCTGGCAGCCACATGAACTGAACTCTGAGTGTAAGGATGCCAGTCTTCAGTCCTTCACCCACCACACAGGTATCAGACACCCTTATTTTATGTCAGAATTTTAACAAAGTCTAAACACAACACAGAACTCTTGAAGTTTGACAGTGGAAGCTGCAGTGTCCTTTGTACAGGGACTATTAAGTCAGTTTAACTGCTGCCTGCTAAAGAAAAAAATTAGATTCCTTATATCCTCCTGTGTAAGTCAAATGTCAACCTGTCAAAAAAAAAGCTAGAAAGCCTTCCCAATTTCACCAAAACTTCATGTTCTACACTCACCTGCAAGGATAGGAGAAAGGTTTACTAAAACCCAAAAGCTGTAGGGTTAGAGAAAGAACAGATGAAAAAAATCATATTAAACATGATCTTTCACTCTGGGGTCTTCTCTCAATCTGACTGCCCCTGGGTTACAAACAGCAGTCATTTTAATAGGCTGTGGCTGCTAGAGATGTCCTGCAAAGTATTTGTAGTGCTTGTGATGCTATGTTAGCTTGTGCTGATAACACAGGATACACAGCCATCCTCCAAACAGCACAAAGCAGTTCTGACCATTCATGACATATGTTTAACTGTGCTATCAAATTGCAAGGGTTTCTCTCAGGCTCATCAGCCTAAAATTTAGTGGTTTGACTGTTCTGCATTGGATCCCTGAGCACACCAGCTGTAGCACTTACCACTGCAGTCTAATAGACAAAGCAATAGAAGGGAGTTGGCAGGCAAAAACAAAAATGTGATTTTATGGGCTAGCATATACCCACAAAAACAGTGGTGGAACACAAGCCCAATCAATATAGGACCATAGGGACCCCTGTTTATGTAACGTGAAGCCAGAACACATTAAACTCTTAAGTTCTTTCCAGTGTTAGAGGTTTGCAGCATGCTTTGTACAGACTTTGGAACAGTATCTAGTCTACTTTGCCAGCAAAAACATTACAGATGGAACTGTCAGATCTTCTTGTTTAGTGGTGCCTGCTTTTCTAACACGTGACTTTTTAAATAACAACTGTCACTCATCAGATAAGCTCAATGTGTTTTCCAGCACCTGCAAAAATGTTTCAAAGACAAAGAATAGATTTTAACAACTGACAAACTACAAAGTGCCCGTCAAAAAGCCATTCTAGGCCGTTTTAAACTTCGTGCTTTTCACTGCTATAATTCTGGTTTATTGTTGATTTGTAGGATCTGCCACTGCAAGGATCTGTTGTAGATCTGACGATTACTTGCACATATTGTGCTATTGTTTCATTTTTTCACAGTTAAGCAAAGAGTGGGAATGTAAGTAAGATCATCCTCAAGATAAATTCGGTGTGCAGAGGTGTAAAAATGGCTACAGCAGGCCTAAGACTCCTGTCCTACAAGTCTCATTCATAATTTATTTTTTCATACCAATCAGGATTCAGAGAAGGCTTAAGGGTACTTTCAGTCATGTCAGTGGGAATAGAGGAAAGCCAGCACAAGGTGTATGTGAAAGGCAGCCTTGGAAGCAGGACAACACTAATTTTCACTGGTATCAAATCCCAAAACCAGATGCTGAAAATGAGTTCAGAGTTCAAACTCAGTCTGGCTCCTGTTACTTTTCTCACTTGTCCTTAGGAGTGATGACTAAAAAAAATCATTACTATAGGGTATTGCATAAAGCACTCTTTTTGTTTAAATGTTATTACCAAAAAAAAACCCAGAAAAGCAACAAAACCCAAACCCCAAACAAAGTAATTTCATAAAAAAGAACACTTTATTATTTCATGATAAAGAAACCATAAAAGAATGCTGCAGCCATACAAGCAGAGAAAGGGTTAATAAATACAGCACAACCAAGCTTTTGGAAGCCTCCCAAAATTGCCTGGGAAGTTGCAGAAAATCACTTCTACCAAATAAAATCAGCTAACAAATAATTTTAGACCATAAACTTTCCATTACAAAAACATCAGTAACAAACACTATAAAAAAATCCCTCTCAAGAAAAGTTAGCAGAGCTGTAGTTAATCAGAATACCAGGAAGGAAAAAAGGAGACTTGGAAGACTGACACTGGCACAACCCTTGCTGATAAAAAGGAAGAAGCAGGAAGCAGACAGCTCATGAGATATGGCTTAAGCCATATGCAAAGACTTAAAGATCTACAAGCTGAAAAGTTAGTATGAAGAAGATACACCACACAAGCAAAATAGAAGTATATATAGAAAGGTTTGGTCATGACAAGTGTTTTGGGGTTTTTGTTTCTGTGGAATGCATGTTTTTGCTAATTTTGGTGGATTGAACTACAAGAAACTATTTTACAGTTCCTGCTTCACTACAGGTGCAGAATCAAGACGGGAAACTGTATTTTTCTTGTAAACTTAGAAGCCTTTAAAGAGTGCCATTAAAAAAGCTAAGAATTACAAGGAAATTCCTTTAAAAAGCTTTTCTAATGCCAAGCTACATTGACTGTCCACACTAAATTTAGGGAGGGATATTAAAAAGATGATGTTACTTGCTCAGGCATTTCAGTCTCTCCATGTTCAGTCTAGACTTCGATGCATTAGGAAAAAAATTCCCATTTGCCAAAACCCCCAATGGCATTCACCATAGCCATTATTAGAAGCAACTAAAACAAATTTAATACCATCCACTTCTGTCAAAACAGGTAGCATTTAGCAACACAGACCTGAAGTTTACTCAACAAATATAGTGTTAATACATCTATTCTAACTCTAGCATTGAAAGAAAACTGTATCAACATGTTTCTGTAACAGAGATAATGATTTAATAGGAAGCAACTGCTGACAGGGTTCATTAGATGCTTACATCTAATTAACTACACACACTAGTCAACACTTCCCTCAAGTGCTCAGTATTAATCTGAGTGGCTGGCTAATAAGGTCCTATATGCATATATATTCACATTTATATAAACATGTGGTGTTTAAATATGGTACTGTCAGTCTCCTTTAAGAGAAGAGTTTAAGTTTGTCAGTTTACTCCATGTTTCTTGCAGATGTCTTTGACTAAGTGGTTTCCACCATATTTTGGGGGATGAGCATCTTTCCTAGTGAGAGTTGTTTGTTTTGTTTTTTAAGACTGTTCATTCTATCAAGATAATGTTGAGAAACTCTGTTCTGTGGAAAATATGCATAACAGCCTAAACAGAGACGGATCTCCCATCTTTTCTACATCAAAATGACAGCAAAAACTTAATCACAAACCACCTGTTACTCAGCCTGAATGATGGTTTTCTATTTTAATTTTTAACCAGCAACACAAATTATTTGCTTTCTTGAAATACTGCATTGCATGAACTCAGAACATTCTTGCTTCTCCCTCAGGTTAAATGTAACATGTAGCTGATAGGCAAAAGATAGAGGACATTCCTATAAGATTTCTATTTCAGTTAACTGAATTTCAAATGTTAAACTATGTTGCCTTAACTTTTTGTAATGAAAGTGGTTGGAAAGTTTCACTAACCCACAAAGCATTTCCTGAAGGCCCAAAATACTGAAGATTTATCAATTAAGAGATCTGTCAGATCTAAAATATTTGTGAACACTGCAGTTTGACAAAGTTTTGCAGTGTGGCAAAGTGAGTAATTATATGTCCAAGAAGGCACTGCAGCAGTTGCTCTGCTAAGTCCTAAGGTCCTAAAAGTATTACTCACAATGCCGTGGGAAGGCAATGCTCTCAGGCAACCTAGTGCCCATTTTGCTGTAAGGATGCAAACACAGGACAAAGCCACAGAAGAGGAAGGAAGGACAGCACAGACCTACTGCTTTAGCTGCACAAAAGGCAGCAGAGGCAGTGAAAATGGAAAAACACCTGAAGCCATGGCTGCCTCCAGAGGAGGCTGGAAATCTGTCAGCCAAGGGGCTCGGAGTGTCTGTCCTGCTTATCTTGTTGAAGATCAGAGTAGGAATTACCCATGAATATAGGCTGGCTTCTGCAACTGCCTTCCTTAAAGAACACCAGATTTTTAACATGCTCCTGTGCCAAAGCTTCTCTGATAAAAGTTGGGGTTTGAGGGTGGGCTTTATGTGTAGGTTTATTGCTTGTTTGGATTGTTTTTTTTTTCAGGGAGAGAGGGACTTTTTTGTTTGTTTTCAGCTCATTTAGTAGGTTTGGTGAGAGCTTTTTCGTTTTTGTTGTGAGTCTTGGAAGACAGACTTATAGCCAGGAAGAAAAGTAAGGAGTCTTAGGGCCAGTCTAGATAATACTTCATAACAAAAATACTGAGAATGCCCCATCATTGTATGAGACAACAGAAATTAAAGTGGTGTTTTCAAGCTGTCATCACAGCACATATTTCTGTGGGTATGAACAAAGCCTAACATCCTATGACAGATTTAAATTTTCACCTTCTTTCCTACATGAAAGGCAGTAGCAAAGTTGTCCTTTTAAGAACAGAGATTATTCTTGGGATATGGGTATGTTTTCATATATGCAAACAATAGATTTTTCACCTATGGAAAAAGACACACATAGTACTCAATTTTTGCTTCATTAGTTTTAATTTCTTTTCTCCTGTTCTCATAGGAATCAGTTCCTGACTGCCTCCATAGGGTCAAAAGAAGACAGGCAGATATGTTAATCATCGACTACCAGAAAACTAACTCAGTGGGATGTTTGGTTTTGGTTTGGTATTTTCTTTTCCTTTAAAAAGGGTTTGAGAACCACTGAATCACAGATACCTAAGTTACCCTGTTCTGTGTCAAAGGAAGGACAGAAAACTGTCTTTTCAACATGTGTGTTTACATGAGACATTGGAAAGGCAGAGATGCTCTAATTCCTCTCCCCTCCCCTTTTGGTCTCGATGTCTTGGCCACTGCCTGATAAAAAACATATGAAAGAAGCAATTCAACAACAAAAAATTTTTGCATTCCAAGCATTAACATCACATATGCTGAGCACCAGACTCAATTATAGTTTTAAAATTCTTTACAGATGTAGCTTAAACCAAATGGGTGCAAGATGTACAGTCAGATATGAATTTACAGACAAGTGTTAGGAAATAGCTGGCAGAAGACAGGCAATGTTGCTTGCATTTTGCCAGCCCAATCTTCTCCCCTTTCCTTCCACCCCTCTCTTCCCTTAGGAGTTTTGGCAGCTGTGTCTCAATCTCTTCAAATTACTCTTCTAATTGGGTGTTTCTATGGAAACAGACTACAAGACACAATACCTCTCCATTAACGAACTATAAAAACAAGAGGTGTACCATGAAAAAACAAGAAGGATGAAGAAGCATAATACAATGGAAAAAGTTCTTACCAACAATGAGGAACTGTACAGCCTTTAAACAGTTTAACAGCACAAGGCAAACCAGGACCACACTGATGCTGCCAAGTCACCACATAACCAGCCGTGACTATGCAAGGATGGCTTTTGACTGAAACAGCAAGCATTGTGCAGTTTTTCACATAAAATCTCTCCAGGCCTCAAGTGCCCATTCCAGTGGCCTGATATAGTCTGTGTCTGATCATATTTCTCTATAACACAAGATAAAATTCTCTTGCAACTTCATCATCTGCAGCCATGTACTTTGAGAGCCAGTGCATTTAGCGTGATCTCAGAAGGGAGATTTCCTGATACAGTAGAGCATTCCAAGGGGAAGAGCAGAGAATGTGCTAGACTGTGACCTAGACTGTGCACCATTCCTTAACGAGGTTGCATGGATTAGCACTTTGATTGGTATGTTTTGTATACTCGTGTGGGCTTTGCAAATAGTTGGGAAAGCTTACCAAAGTCAGCAGTCTACCAGAACCATCAAGAAGCTGCAGCACGACACCGAGAAAACATGAGGTGCTGATACCCAGAAAGGGAGTACAAGCTGGAGCAGCTGTGCTTCACCCAGTGCCTGCCTCCTACAGGGGCAAGACCTGGCATTGTTCAGTCTCTTAAGGAATGCAGTGATTTGATCCTGGCTATGTGCCAGGTGCTCACCACAGCCACTCTGTCACTTGTCCTTAAGTGGGCAAGGGAGAGGAAATCTAATGAAAGGCTCAAAGGTTGAGATAAGGGCAGGGAGAGCTCACTCAACAACTACTGTCATGAGCAAAACAGACTTGACTTGGAGAAATTAGCTTAACTAATTACCAGTCAGATTAGGATAATGTGAAAAAACCCAATACTTAAAAATCTTTCCCCCAAGCCCTCTTTTTCCTGGGCTCAAGTTCATTCCTGATTTTTCTACCTCCTGCTCTCCAGCAGCACAGGGGGATGGGAAATGCAGGTTTCAGTAATTTCATTATCTATTGTCTCTGTCACTGCTTTCTCCTCAGGGGGAGAACTCCTCACACTCCTCCTCTGCTTTGCTGTGGACACTCTTCCATGGGAAACATCCTCCACAAACTTTTGGAACACCTTCTCCCTTTCCTTTACTGGTGTCCATAGGGCTGTTTCTCTCACACCTTCTCATTCTTCTCTCCTGGCTGATCCTGTGCAGTAACTTTTTCCCCTTTGAAAATATGCTATCCCAGAGGTGCTTCCACTGTCACTGATGTGCTTGGCCAGTGATGGGTCTGTTTTAAAGCCAGCTGGCATTGGCTCTGTTGGACATAGCAGAAGCTTCTCGCAGCTTCTCAAAGATGCCACTCTAATAGCCCCTGAGTATCAAAACCTGGCCACACAAACTCAATACAGGGAGTAATCACTTCACAGAACTTAGACTTAGTTATGTCCTGTCATTGATACTGAAAAATTAAGTCTATTAATTACAGAGCCCTACCTCAGAAACGCCAGCTCACTGGGCCCAGCCCACCACTTTAGCCCACGATGAGTGAAGGAAATCAGCAACAGACTTTCCATCACTTCAGATCCTGTGTCTATTGTGAATCAATTAAAAGGCATTGCCTACTAGTGAAGGAATTTCACAGCAGCCTCACCTACAAAAGAAAGTGCATTCGAGATTTAATTAATTTACAGCATTCCCTTGCCTCATAACACATAGCAGGAAGAAAGACCACATGGGGAAAAAAATCAGTTTAGAAGCATAATGTAAAATTAAAAATTAAAGAGGAGTGGAGGGGGAGAAGGGGATTTAATGCTTCTTTATTCAAGAAGTCTGTTCTGTTGAATTTTTTAGGGTGAGGTTAGGAGGTCTCACTCAAAAACGGGCTTTTAGTGTTTTCAAGCCCAGGTCACAAACCTTGGTAACGGCTTTTATTTGTTTGTTTTTTAAATTAGTCTGAAAATACTCTTCTCTGCTTTTAGTGATACTGAAGACACTAACACTTGGTAAAAATATCTCCCTAACTGCAGAATGCAGTTCTCATTAATGAACATATATCTCTTGTAACTAATTTTATTAACTTCTTCCCTCCAAGTTGGTGACTAACTTTTTCAAAAGTGCTGCTAGAAATACAGGGCATCACCAGCAGCTGCTACTCAGCTGTGTGGGGCAACAGAAGCCTGTAACTGCACTGGACTAACAAAGCAGAATTTGTCAATATATTTTGGGAGGGTTAATAAAGAATTACTCTTGTATTCCATGCAAGTTAGTAATTTATGTTCCTTCTTAAAAAGGAACATATTCATTTCCAGCAATCAACAAAATAAAGATAGAACATATTAAATCCTTGACATTAACAAGTAGTGCTTAGAACTAATCAGAGATTTTTAATCTCGAAGAATAAATCTGAAATCCAGGGATAGTTTTATGCTATGGTAGCAGCAAGGAGTGAAACAAATGTACTTTTGTTCAAGATCATGTTTAATGTTAGTTTTTGGTTGAAAATCTTGTTAGAAAGCTACATTGAAGACTGCTGTACTTATCAGTCTACTGGTTTTTAAACAATATAGTAGTTAACCTAATCTGATCTCTCTGTTGCCAGGGCCTAAGAGCTGAAACAAAGGTCAGGGCAGACAACAATAGGTCATGAAGGAAATAAAACATTAAATAAGGTGGCCAGCTGCCAGCTGCCAACTGTGCATTGGCATGAGTTTATTCTTCACCTCCATGCTACTCCACCTTTCTCAAATAATTCCTTTAAAGAGGACACTGAAATTTGACATGTGATCAGAGTTGATAAGCCACCCCATAATTACAGTGCTTTCCTGACTAGTTTTCCTCTAAACTGTAGCCTACACCTCCTTCCACCCCCACAAATTTTCTCTACTACATTCAAAAATATAGCAACAGGGGTATTTGGTAATTTTTCTGGGTACCCCCTACTTCGATGAACACCAGTTTGTCTCCCTGAAGGGACACTTAACCCTGTCTGCCTGAAATACAAAATATTGTCACAGTTGCCCTGGCAGCAGAAAGCAGCATCCTCTAGATGCATCTGGCGAGTAGAAAACCCACATGAGAGGTGTGACCCTAGGAACACAGGAAAGAACAAAATAATTCATTTTTTGGAGAACATATGAGCATAAGTCCATGCATAAACAAAGGCATTTATAAGAACACTAATCTGCTACCTCAGCCCTTCAGCCACTCTTGATTTGGGAGAGGCTTACTTATATGGCCTTTTGATGAAGAAATGCAGAGAGTGGTTTGGGGAACAAACATAACTTAAGTGATCTTTTACAGAGGCCTACATACTCACCAATCATGTTAGGAAAAAGATTCACCAAATTTCAAGACAGAGAGAACTTTCAAAATTAGGAAAGGCTCCTTTTATTCCCCAACTAAATACATTATGTGTGACCAGACAAGTTCATCTTTTATGACAGTGCTACAAGGAGCCCTTATTTTCATCAGTTTCTTGATCACTCGTCCTAATTTCCCCTGTGTACTGAGAACTCAAGTTCCTAACATCTGGAGTTCTTGTCTTCAAACTGCAATCTATTTGGTAAGAAAAAAACTGAAAACAAAACTCTAAGTAAGACATCTAATTATTCATTTTTAAAGTAATTATAGTACTCGTTTAAGTGTGATAATATTCTCCCTCCATACTCAGGAAAATCGGTGGCAAGAAAAAAAAAGCGTGTATCAAGGAAATTTTCTGGTTCTCATTAACATGAGGAAAACCACCTGGAATTTCAATAGAATTAAGAAAAATATCCATTTCCTTTAAACAGATATGAAAAAACCATGTTATTTGAGAAGAGGAGACTGATGCAGACTGATCCCTTACTCAAAATGACTTTTAACAGCCTGTAAGCTTGCTGCTGAGCAGGGCAACATGATTTCATGAAGCTTTGTGCAGTCTCACAAAGATGAGAGAAACAACAGGAGCTCACAATGCTCAGAGCACACATAAAGTGAAGCCTTCCATGACTCCCACTCAGGCAGAGGGCCAAAGTCATACCTAGATACAACATGAGTAGGCCACTGATTTACTGCAAAGTCAACCGGGTTCACTATCTAGAAAAATGAATGTTTGCATGCACGTTCCAGAAAACATGAGCTATTTTCAATGTAAAAACCAGTTCCCATATTACCCAAGTCTTATTTACACACAGAAGAAGTAATTTTTGCTGCCCCTCTGCTGGACAGCTGCAGTATATCATTCCCATTTTCCATCTCAACCCTAGAAAGAAAGCAGAAATACTTCTGGTGCACACCCTGTTACAATTATTTAAAAGGAGAGAAAAGAAAATTACCTACATAATAAATTAATGCTGCACTTTACTCAACAGTACACTGGAACAAAGGAGAGGAAACTGACAAATCATGTTCCTTCTAACATTGCTCCAAAATGCTACCTGTCATAACACTCCCTCCCCGTGCACCTTCTGCTGTACCTGCCCAAAACAATATGCAAAGGGGGACAGTATTCAATTCCATAATTTTGAAGGAGATCTATAGCTACATACAAACTGACCCTATTTCCCCGCTTGCATCATTTGCAGTTATGTACTTTACATTTTCTTGTGACATGTCTGCACATCTTCTCATTTCCTTGGGAAAAAAAATGAGGGGGGACAAGAAACAGAAAGGAGAAAGTTCCATTTGTCTAGGTTACTGCTCATTAAGCCAACAACAGGCAGCTCCTTGAACAATGCCAAATCTGGAACAGGATTTGAGACTACTTGGTCCACCTTCTCAATATTCCCAAAAAAGTCATTAATTCTAGTCTATTGTTTAAGACACAGTTAATATTCTTAGACATCTTGCAGCAGGTGAAATGTTTTTAGCAAATATCTGATAAACAAGTTACCAGAGAAATTAAATTAATACATGCAGATTTTAAACACTGAACTTTACGGTTTATTCAAGGTTGTTTGTTTCATCAGGTCTACAAAATCATCAGGGTTGCTTTTAAGCTGCCATGAAGTTTGACAGCCCCTGCCTTGCTAAATGTCAGAAGTCATTTGCTTGCAACTCTTGCACACTGAGATGTATTATATTTATATAAGAGAATTCAAGAGTACTGGACATGCTACACAGTATGTTTGTTTCTAGAATGCATCCCTGACATACTGTGTGCATTTCAAGCCCTATATAATTATCATTCAGAGCAGAGTGATAATCCAGCCTGGAAAAGATCAGAAAGATTTGCGTTTTCTAGTAAACTGTGGCTATTGCTGAGGCAATGCAAATGAAGAGAACTTAATATCATGAATTCCAAACTCGGATTTCAGGTCAGATATGTACCATTGCATTTCTCTTACATCATCTGATGTAATAAACCAATAACATAAACTCCTAAGTGAGATTATTTATCACGTGGAATTGCAGCTGAGGTTGTATTAAAAAAAAAAAAAAATCTCACTGCAATTGTTCCATGGGTTTATACCTCCTCGAAGTATTGTGGATCCATTAAACCAGACAGAGAGCACCTCCCATGGAACTGTTTTTCCATCATTATGAATGCAGGCATATCCCCATTGAGATATGGCAACCTACACTACTCAAACCACACACCTGAGCAATCCTTGACACATGCAAGAAAAACCTACCCACAATTCAACTCAGAATTTAATATTTTCCTCTGCATAAAAGAAACCTTTGCTCTCCTAAACTGCATGGCAATTGGTTTTCACATTTTGATAATATCAAGAGCAGAATGGTAAAAAGCCAAGGTATCGGGGAAGAATTAAACAAATCCCATTATTATGTACCTACATCTGCAGGATTTCTATCCAATTTCTTTGCTTTTCACTATTTCCTTGCATTGCTGACCTTTCGATTCCTTCTTTTCTGGCCAGCCTATGACAATTTAAGCCATACACTTATCCCACTTTTCTGTTAAACTAAAAAAGACAAAGTAGCACCTCACCACAGTGGGGACAAAACAAAAGAGAACAAAACAAGAACACTTGTACATATGCAGGTTAAGGAGAATCTGCCATTTAAAAATTAACTCCCAGTTTCATATACATTTTCCTTGTTGGTGGCAAAACTCACCCACAAGAATGGGTGAACAGTTGGGTAGTTATTTCTTCTTGGGCTCCTGTAGGCATGGCCAGTGGTGCTGGCAATGCTACGAAGTTTACTCAGCATGGCGTCGTTTGGTGGCATCCAATAGTTATTTGCTTTACAAAAAGAAAACGAGGCTTATCACCAGGGGACAACACACCAAAGCCTTAGATAGGTCACAAACAATCACTGAACTCCTCTAGTTTACCCTAAATCACAACAAAATTGCGTAGATTTCCCTACGATTTTTACAGGGAGAATTGTTCTTACAGCCAGAAAGGGCACTGAGGTTGGACAGGGCTTAACCAGGAGCATCTCTAGAGGAAAGGTTGTGAAAACAGTTGCAGCTGCATTTGTGTCCAAAGCTAAATATCAAGCTCGAAGCTTATTTAAATAATTAATGGAAATGGGCAGAGGGATTTCCTATTAGAGAATTTCACAGAGAACAAGAGTAGCCTTTTTTACTTGAAACAATTGCATTTTTAAAGCCTGCAATTAGTGTATGTGTGTGTAGAACAGCATCGTTTCTACCCTCTAAGCAATGGACAGCTTTGAATGACTCAGCCTGGTACCTTATGCAACAAGTTGTTGCCCAGCCTCTGAAAGGACTGTGTGCCTTCCAAGAGAAAGAAAAACAGCTGGGAAGGGTGGGGATGAACAGATTCCTTTGTTTCCCCAGAAGACGCTAAAGAACAGCTTCAAGCACGTGGTACCCTATCAAATTCAATTTCAATTTCACATTTTTCTAGTAAGGAAGGAGTCCATTCATCTGAGCTAACAGATAATAGCTAACAGCAAATATAAACCAGCAACTGCCACATTTTAAGTGATTCCTCTAACCCTTGCATAGGCAGAAGTATCTCTTGTTCATTCCTTATAAACACTTATTTCTGCAGTGTCACTGAAAGTGGGATAATATTTTATTTATAATATTTATAAAATATTATTTATAATATTTTATTAATAAAAATTATTATTTTTTTAACAATTGTACAGTATTGTCAATTGTTTAACAGTTAGTTCTGTCTGACCAAGGGTATCATGCAGTTTGATTGCTGAATTTATATTTATCTTATGCTTCACCTTTACTTATGTGGAGCATATTGATTTCTCATCTTAAGTCAGCTAAGATTAAAACTCTCAAGGGTTAACACTAAGACCAATACTGTTCAATGTAAGGACTTGGATGATGGGAGTGACTAATGGTAGTGCAGGTCAAGGCCCAACTCAAGCCAAGTTTTGAATTGAACATCTGTACTTGGTATGTAAATATAACTATAATTCAGTCACCTTTCTCCATCAATACTGGACAACCTAGGGCCTACTGAGCTTGAAACTAATGCCTGGTCTATGGTAAGACTGATGAAAACCCCAGTGAATCTGCACCTGCTCACAAAGCTCTCCAGCAGTATAGGTCCCTGGAAAAGTGATACTCCATCTACACTAGAGCCAACAAGCTCCTACAGCCACCTGAGGAAAAGTGACATGGGATGAGTCAACCTGGAAGGAGAGCACTCAGTTCAAAAAGGCACAAACAATGACAGAGTAAGAGAAGTACTTAAAGACAGTTAATGGAGCAGGAGGGCTGGCTCAGTTTCAGGAGCCCTTAAACTCAGGAAGTTGTCCCACATGAGGAATGCCCTGGAGGGACGGAAGTCTAAGAAAGGACCACAGATTTCCTTGAAAGATGACATCTAGGCATCTGCTTGGAATACAGAAGGGTGCTGTTAAGAAATAAGAAAACATCAAAGGAGAAAACACTGGTCTAGAAGCACAGGAATAAGAAGAAACTGCCCAAAATCAAATTTAACTAGACATGAAAGGTTAAAACATTCTTCAGCTATATTAAGGGAAAAAAAAGGAAAAATGTAGTATCACAGGTAAGTAGTAGAGGTGTTGTCCAGAAATAAATGTAGATGAAGATCATTTGGGAGCAGTCTAGTAACTAAGATACAACAAAATAAGAGAAGAGCTGTTCTAGCTACAGTGTTGCTGAACAACAAATAGACATTATGGTTAGAACAGTTTTAGGCTTTGAATGAAAGAAATATTCTGGATCCTTAGAGAAATAAAGCTTTGAAATAATTTCCCACAGAAATGAAGGGGAGGGGACAAAGTGCTTATGAAAGGGCTCAGCAAATTAATGAAAAGGATTGCATGAGGGAGTTTCTCCTAGCACAGAGCAGCTGGTCCCAGTGTCCTGAGACATCCCTTCAATTCTTTTGTTGTCCTTCAGAAAAATACAGTAAAATCCTTGCCCCCCCTTTATTACAAGAGTCAGTATTACATTCATACACTGCAATAATTTGCAAACCTTTTTTAACCTTTTAAGTGTTTTTCATCATAAGTGAAAAAAAAAAAGTCCAGCTGAAGAAGTAAGCGTTGGTGCTAAAGAACAAAAGCCTTAAAAGCACTGTTCTCTACAAAGCCTTCTCTCTTCCAAATATAGTTAATCCATCTCTAAAAATGGACTGAAGTGTATGGGAATAAATCAAGGTTCCAAAATCCCAAATTACTGTACAAGAGAAGAGACACTAAAAGCATTTCCTCCACCCCTAATGACTTTGGTCCCAGTTCTGAGATATGATCAGGGCACAGTTTGTTAGTGTGTACCAATGTTAAGTTAGTTTTAGAGAAAAATGGCTAGAAATGCTCCAGTGCAAGCACTTTCTCAATATGTGCTTCTCTTGAAATGAGTGTCTTTCCGAGGACTGTATAATGGCCAATCATTTGCCCAGTTTTAGGAAGAAGTCAGCACAATAGTTGAAGATTTTCAGAAATAAAAATCACTTTTTTTCATTGTAAAATGAATGGTTTCTCTTTCATCGAGTAATAGGAAAACAGTATTAAAAGTGAAAACAGAAATAAAGTTTCAAATCACAGGAAACAACTGAAAATTCTGACAATCAAATTGAAATATTCTCCTGTTTGAAGTAGTCTTATAATGTAAACTACAGCAAATGTTGATCTCTATCTCACTTCATTATCTATATTCTCAGACGTAATAAAATCCCACGTTTCTCTAAACTGGTACTATGCTTCATCTCTTTGCAAAAAGTTGACAGAAATTTGCTTTTATTAAAAAAGCTTACATGTATTAGAATGGGAATATACACTGAACAAAGGAAAGACCTTTCCTCTCATAGTAAAAGAACAAATTTGACTCTCTCAGTCAGACACGAACTTAAATCAGTAAACTCAATACAGGATTTAAAAAAAAAGCAGTAATTGAGTAAGTCCCCAGGAATGTATCACTTTTTCTATGCTACAAGGCATGTGTAGTTATGATGCAAGTTTAGGGGCAGGAAGAGCTGGGTTTGGAGATTTGCAGCATGTCTGTAAGGATTTTCTTTTCAGCTGCTGGGGTGTCAAGTAAAAAACCGGAACAACGTAACTGAAGCCTCCATAAATTAAATACTATTCTGAACTGCAATTAAATTGTTCCCTGCTACCAGTTTAACAATCCCTCCTTGGTTTCATCTTCAGCTTTCTGTGGCTCACATTCCTTGCTGGGATACGTCAATCTGTATAAACCACAGCAAGAATTGTTAAAACTGTGGTGTCTAGGCAGCTGCATATACCCAGCCAACAGCAGTCAAAAGCATAGAAAAAACAATTAAATTTTCTCCTCCATGTATGTTTTAAAAGAACAACAGACTTTACAAGGCCTATAGGAGAGTCAAATTAAGTACATCACTCTGCTAGAAATATTAAGTCTAACTTCGGGCACATGAGCACCATGGTGTAAACTGGCATCAGCCCTGAGTTCTGATTGACTGAGCAGATGGGAAAGAGACAGGAACACTGTTGTGGACTTCCAGGACATTGGCTTTAGGGGGATGCTTAAGCTCTTGAGGAGATACCAGGTGCCACAGCTGAATGGGGATGACTCCCCATGATGGCATGCAGCTAATGCACAGGCAACTGGGAGAGCGGCTGTGAGGGAGGAGCTTCTGAGCAGCCAAAATCTATTGTTTCCAGGACCTTGGGCTGCATTTAAAATGAAAGGATCCAACAGGAGGGTGAATACTACATGCTACCCCTTTTCAAGTGCTGCTGGGACAAAACCATATGGGACCACTGAGAGAGGTCTTTGGCAGAAGCTGCAGCAAGTGTGGATGCCTTTGCAGAACAGCAGGCAAGAGGTAGGGTTAGACTTAGAAGGGGTGAGCAAAGCCAACAAAGCCAATCACTGACTTTAAGTATTAGCAATGGAGTGATTGCTGAGGAAATTCTCCATGCTTCCTGAACTGCGTTAGAAACATGTCTCCCAGATATTTAACACCTACTTAGCTGTTAGGAAACCACCAGGCAATTCAATGGTTGTCTTGAAAGTTCATCAAAGATCGTTTCTATCACTGAACAAAGCATCTTCTCATGTGATGCTCCACTGAACACTTCCATCAGCCTGGGGTCTGGTACTGGAGTGATGCTATGTGTCAGAACAATTGGCCTGTTCAGTATTCAGCCCTACTGTGCTGTTAATCTGTATTAACTACTGGAAGCAGGAAAATTCATGGAGTTTTCAGCTCTGTTGATGCATATGAAAATCTTTACATGGCAAAGTCCTTCATATGAGAAACTGGAGCGGAATAATCATCCTGCAATTAACAGCTTCTTGAAATGGGCCCATCTAAATCCTATTCAAGCAACATCTACCATCTGAGACATGACTCATGTTTCAGAGTTCAAATGGGTCCCATCTTGGAACTCATTTCTGGGCACACATAAGAATGAGATTTGGAACAATAAGCAAAGCTTAACCAAGAGGAAATAATTTCTGACCCACCTGACTGCCTAGAGTGATTCAGTGACATTGACTTTTTTAAGCCTTTTATTGCTATCTCCTTCAATACTTTTGCAACCAAATTGGTATACCATGGTCTGGATGTCTGGACAACCAGAGGGGCAAAAAAATGTTGGATGGTTGGTCCATTCCCAAAGGGAATGTGATTACTTGGTTGTCCTCTACCCAGGCTAGTAACAAGCACCAGAGGGGTCAGTCCTGGAGATTCATGTGACCACATCTCCCTTACTTCCAAGTTCTGGACTCCCTGATACTAGGCTGACATTGAAAAATTGGAATAAATCCATCAGGAGTCCCCCAAGGTCATCAGGCTACTGGAACACTGACCAGTAAGGATAGGCTAAAGGATCTGGGCTTCAGCCAGGACAAGAAACAGCTGAGGAAGTGGCAGGAGCAAAGGGCTAACAGCAGTCTCCCACTCGTACAAGAGGGTTGTCAAGAAGAGAGAAGCAGGCTATTCACAGTAGTGAAGATATGAGGACAAGAAGCAATGAACATAAGTTGAAATAAGGAGTCCAGATGCTGTGAAAGGGAAAGTCCTTTTTAGTCTAAGAAAAGTCAGTGGAAGAGGATTCTCAGCCACTGGCCTTGAAGGTTTACAAAACCCAGCTGGATAAAGACCTGGAAATCTGGTGTGATATAGCAGGCAATTGGACTTCTCCACCAAAGTTGTTTTCCAACCTGAATTATTCCGTAATGTTGGAAAATACTATTTATTTTCTTTTACAGGAAAACAACACTGTAGGACGTTATATTCAGAGATATGACAGAATTCCTAGTTTCTGAATGAAGCAGATTTGCTTCATTAATATATGTACACAAACTTTTCCAAAGCAGCTCTTCCTAGCATGGACAACCTGTATCAAATCCAATGGAAAAAAAACCATCTAAATTTCTCAGAAGGAACTAGAACTAAAACTCAAGAGTGCCTCATGGCATTAAATCATTCATACTATTACTCTATTAAAAAAAAAATTATTTCATATGAACAAAGCATCCCAATCAATGCTGTGGGACCAAAAAACATGACTGAGGTCTATATCACCCACTGGATTCTACCATTTATGCTGCATTAGTTAATTTATCCAAAGGCTTCCTACAAGCAGAGGAGTTTATGAGAATATCTCCCTTATCTGCTTTTATTAACAAAGTCAGGGCCAGGCAACTACTATCCATGCATGCAGCACTAGAATCTACTTCTGCCCCAACTGAATATTGAGGTCCACAAGATATTCCCTCTAACAAACATCGTACTACAAGGGTTAAAGCATCCATGAATGAAGGTGCTTATATACACAAGATTCAAACACAAAGTCATTAAGGACAAGTCTACGCTCTGGAATTTAACAAGGAACACATAAGCTGTTGACCAAATGCATCTAGAAGAAACAAACAAGCTGTAGCACTTTTACCCAGTTATCTTCCTACTATACTACTATATCCTTCTTTGAGTCCTGCAGCATTTAGCAACAGACCTATTCTATAGCATTTGTTGATATACTGTGCAATCGTAAATGTAGGACACCATTTCTTACTGTCACAATGAAACTGTTGTCTTTTGGGGACAGAACAATATTTTACTTTTACTGGAAATGGGGGAGGGAAGAAGATTCAGACCAAGGACTTCTAACAGATTCTTAAATCCACCAATTTTCCATTTCCATAATTTGCAATATTTGAGCAGTCACTACAGTTTGGGAGCTATCTGGAGAAATGACTCACTTCTGGAGTATTCCAGCTGTCACTGATCTCCCAGAAAGATGTCTGAACAAATGAAAGTGCTTTAGCAAGTTTATCTGCAGCCAGAAAATCTCACACTAGTAATTCAGTTTTATTGTAAGTGTCAAGATACTGCTAACGTAAATGGACTTTGTCCCTTGGCTCAAAGAATCAATACATCTCAATTTTTGAGAAGACTTCAACTTGCCATACCTAACAATATGAATTAATAGGAACTCAAACAGCTGACACTGCTCAAGCATTACAGTGAGCACATTCCCACTGGTACTTCATAGAACCCCAACAGCACTTTTGGAATCAGGTTTCTGAAAGTCAGTATCCAGATTTTCATTCTGCAAAGGGACTGTAATTGCACTTCCAAGTGCAGGTCTAAGCGGTAAAAACTTTTTCTGCCATGACTGCATTTGTGTTTAATACTCTATAGCTGAAGGCCTGAAGTAACATTTAGCTATTTTGTAAGGTGACAGGGTGTCTTTATTTCAGAGCTGACTACTCTGCACAAAAACATTCAAAACGCATTACCTCCATCACATGGGAGGGAGAAGGAAGCTTTCAATCATTTTCAGATTCAAGTTACTGCAGATAGTTAAACACCTGATTTATGTGTACAGGCTCTCTTTGCCTCTGCATTATGGTAGAAGGACTTCACATTTTGTTTTTTGTGGCTCCAAATTTGCTTCAACAAGTCAATTGTGGGTGGAAGTAACCAAATAGCATGTAAGATGCCAAGTAGAGGCCTCTGCAAACTTGGCCTACAGTGTGCATACTTGTTAGTCTTAAGTTTGCTGTTCTCATTTTAATCCCTTGTGCTTCTCGCATCTGCAAATTGTTTAGCAAATTTAAGTCCTTCATTTATCCACTTACAACC
Organism: Vireo altiloquus; assembly: GCA_013396875.1. NCBI lineage: Eukaryota > Metazoa > Chordata > Aves > Passeriformes > Vireonidae > Vireo > Vireo altiloquus. The sequence goes on along the minus strand of VZRF01003322.1, from coordinate 542,135 downwards.
CAGTCTGCTTTCCTACAATATTTTATCATCAGACTTGTGGAGCCGCCGCTGTTTCACTTTGAATTTAAATTAAGTTAGATAGTAAATGATGCTAATCTTTAAGCAATGGCCACCAAGAAGGTGCAGGTATCAGTAACAGCATGCTGCTTATTTAAAATACTGCTGCCAGAAACGAGAGGGCAAGTTTGAAAGGGAATTAAATACAGACAGATATTTCAACTCCACCATATCTCAAATCATTATATTTTATTATTTTATCCCTGCAGGTTACATCAGGATGGGCAAATATTATGAGCTAGTGAGATGTTAATTACCCAAATGATTTATGATGCTTAAACCTTCAGGTTTTTCCCTAACACAAAATGCATAACTTGGTATGTTCTGTATCCAATTTCCTGGGACACACAAGGTATCTTTCTTTTCTTACTATCATTTGACCTACCCATTAGTGGATGGAATTATTAATAGATTGAAACACCAGTAATATGGTAATTTTTCCCTTGCAGAAAGAAGCAAAGGATAAGAGGATATTACTACAATATAGACAATGTCATTTTCTCTGGAAAAAATAATAAAAAATTATCTAGTAAAAAGCCACATAAACATTAAATAAAGAAAAGAAAAAATTTAGAAGCAGCTCCCCACTTTACCTACCAAAACAGAAGAAAAACAAACAAAAAGAAAAAAAATAAATACAAAGGGTCTGACATGCAATAAAACAAAAAGAATCATTCCTCACTCCAGATTTCAATGAGTTGCACATTTCCAGACAGCTGTTCTGTTTCAAACAAACAGAAAGGTCTGCCTCATGATATGAAAGCTTTTTATCTGTATCTTTTTAGCTAGATAGGGGTAATCTGGCATGGAGTACCTATAGCTGTCTATCCTAATGAACTAGGATTGTTTCTCCTATTACACTAAGAAAAAAAAAAGAAAAAAAGAAAAAAAATCACCAAACCAACAAAAAACCCCTCCCCACCTCCCCCAAAACAAAACCAACCCTAACAACAAAAGAACTTCATACACAAAGAAATTAAAAATGCCAAGTCACCAAGCCCCAAACTTTTAGGAAATAAATTCCTCTTTTAAATAAAAAATGCTACAGGTAACTTTATTGTCATTGCACAGCATTGTTCTTCCAGAGTCCTGCCTTACAATGGAAGTTTCTCTTCCCTTGAAGATTTGATTTCCAGTTCCTAGATGAATTGCAAAAATTAGTCCCATGAAGTTCTGGGTAATTCACTTGGCCCTCACCACTCTTCCAACCCTTCCAGGACTGCAGCCGTTCCAAGGCAAGCACAAAAACACAAGCATATTTACCATTTGATGTGCTATGTAAGCAAATAACATGTCTTTCTTCTGGAAGGAGATGCAAGTCTGACAACTTATTTCATGCTGCTTAATTTATTTCAGACCCGAATAGCTAAAAGACTTAATCAGTCTCAGCAGCTGACCACTATGATTTGATGGCCACATATGGCCAAACCCTGAGGAAAAAAGAATACTGGAGTTAGCATGGCAGCCAGAACCTTTAAATGCACAAACAACAGGTGAGTATACAAAATCATCTGGTTACCCAAGACAGGCAGCTGCAGACAGAGAAAACATGATACAGCTGCTTCCAGTTGGTAGCGTTGACTGTTTAGAAAACTAGTCATCCTTACAAACTTAACATATTTGCAATAGATATCCCCAGGAAGACATCTGGAAAGGCACAGAGGGATCTTAATTTTCCTTAGAAACAAAATTCCATCATAATTCAGTTTATCTGTAACAGATGCTCATTCTGAAAAAAAACCCAACCAAAAGCAGTCCGCCATGGGATTCCCCAGCAAAATGCAACTAAAAGTTTTGAATAAAAAAATGATAATCATGTGTAATGCATAGCATCTTGGGACTAGATATTGGCCAATCAAACAATACAGAAGAACATGAAGAACATGCTGCTCAATGCAGATGCCAGCTGAATACTGCCACCAGACAAGAAATCTGGGAATTTGAATTCAGATTAAAAATCTGTGCTTTAAGACTTGAATTCTGCATTTGTTTTGGACAACAGAGAACTCCTCTCTTTACAGGAAAAACACATGCTACTCATCAAAAAAATGTTCATATCTAACGAAAGGAACAGTAGCTGACTAGTGGAAGAGTTGGTTATTGATGTCTGAGAAAGAGAAAGCAGTTTAGGTATAATCAAACTGCTGCAAATTTACTGTAAGACTTCTTATTCTACATTTGCCCGAACCAATTCTCCAATATTGAATTATAGATCTAATTTCTTTATTTCTGAAGAGCAAAAGATAATACGAAACTGACAAAATATTTTAAAAGATTCACCAAGAGGGTTTAAAACAACCAATAATAGCACAGAGTGAACAAATGGCTTAAATATGGTAACATGCTGGAGAGATAATTTTTCGTCAACCATGAAGTGTAATTTGACATGAATGTTATTGCTGGCAATAGGCAGCCATAAATAGCATCATCAAGAGCATGCTAGTGTGCCAGAAAAAGTCATTGCCAATTAAACAAATTCAGCTCTTGCTTCTTCCTCTGTTCCCTCACTATATTCAACAGCTCTACAAAAAGGAACTCAGCCCTGAATTCTAACTAGCTGCAATGTACTTGGAGAGCACCTTCCTGAAAATTCCTCAAGCACAAGGCAGGTAAAAAAGCTGAGTTCCATCTGTCAGCATGGAATTTCTTAGATTTCATCCAGCTCCACAGTTCAATCCCTCATCAGGTAACTTGAGATTTCATTACAACTACAGCGCTGTAACAGAGCAGCAGTTGCCAGCTGCACAAGGACACTGACCTCACCTGAGCTACATTTAAAATTACAGGCAACAGAACAGAACCAGAACATCTCAAACAGAAATCAGAGAAACTCTCTTAAAGGCCATGAGGGTCAAAAATAAGAGTGGGAATCCTTCCTTACAGTTTGCTTCCCATATTTCTATGATGCTCTGCCTGGATGTGCCAAATAGAGTTAGCTTTTGATGGGTCAAAACAGAAGAAAAATTTTTCTAGAATAAATAAAAACAAGGATACTGGGGGTTGGAACAAACCATAGTTCCATATTTGAGAACAGTAGGTGCTTTTTAAACCATGAGCTAAATATGTACAGAAGCAACACAATTAGGTTAGAACTTTCAAAGCAATCTAAAGAATTAAACAAAAATTTTAAACAAAAAATTTTGCATTGAAACAAGGCCTCGGGTGAATTATTGTCATCATCTGACCTTTAAGACTAGTTGCAAGCTTAACACTTGCAAATATGTTTTTATAGCGTTTAACAAACGGGCAAAAAATTTAAAGCAATGCTTGGATGCTTGAGTTTACAAACATATGTCAAGGACTTAACTTTTGGCGCAGAGAAGTGAACCAAGTACTTTGAAACTCGATGTCAAGCCTAACAGCTGACCAATTTAACTGTAAAGGCACTTTGGACTTCATTCACCTGAATTTATGGCTGAATAGCCAACACTGAAGAGAAATATCTCACATAAGTAAACCATTGATCATAACAATATTTGCTAGGTCATAAAAATCTGATTATACTGCAACAAGCCTGCTCTAAATCAACACTAAGTGTTGGGGTTTAATACTGTTTATGCAGCAAACATACTCACTGAGAATTATGATCTACTTTGTTTATGCTCATTTTTAATGCTTTTCTCCTCAGATGATTTACAGTTTTATTTTTTCTTCCGAGGCTCAGTTCCTAGAATTCTTAAGCTGCTCCAACTCAGCCACTTCCAGATCATCCATTAGTTGTTCCTTAAAGTTGTGGATTTACAATGCCCACTCAGCATTCCTATCACTGACTCACGTTCTCATCAGCAAGCAAGTAGTAACTATTTCACTCCAAAACTGATCTCTGCATTACCTGTACAAGGCCCCTTGCCAGCATGCATGCCAGCACCAGCCTGACATTGAGTCTTACCCCCTCCCAGGAGCCACTTTAAGACATTTTTGAGGATTCCAAGGTTTAGTTACGCCTAGTCCTGCAGTCCTCGAGCATCCAGTCTCCTTGGAACCTCACATCAGCGGGATAATACCAGGAATTCAGGTAATACATCTGCCTTCCCTCACATTTCCTCCTGCCTTACGCAAAGTATCTCCTGCCTTAAGGCACCTTTGCAAATTCCATTCCTCCTAGAGCAAGGAAGAACTGGGAAACATAATGCACACTCGACCTGAGAGAAACTAAATTAGAATATGTTAGTTGCATCCATGTTAACACTGGAAAACCATCCATTTTCCCAATATAGAGCCAATGCATTTACAGGAGGCTCTCAGAAGCCTGAATATTACTCTGCAAATCTGTCAGTCTTCATGAACCAGAAAGACTGCTCTCTAACAATGATAAACAAATACAATCTGAAATGTTACCACCTTTAAATAGCACTGAAAAAGGACTCCATGGTACTGCTGTCTTGACTGGCTATCACAATGGAGGAGATTGAAAGAGGGTCATTTAAATATTAGTATGTACATCATGGGTTCTATAAGGAGACAAAAAAAAGAAAAAATTAAACAACACTGATAGAATCACTACTCTTTTTCCTCCAATCCTTTAATGCTGTTTCCTATGGATTTCTTCACTAATGTGTCCTGATTATCTAACTATTGCTTCAAATTCAAGTGTAAGTTTGCTGCAGTGCCACTATCTTTTACTTTGCTAAAGACATGCTCCAGTTGGAACAGGTGCTTTTAAATTAGTGTTTGTAATTTGTGATAATTTCTATTGCCTATTTTCTTACATTAAAGTTTTATATCTAGTGTAAGAGAAAATTAAGATGCATGTTATATTAATATAAGAAATACTTAGGCTTGCACGTAGGCTTCATCACTTGAAGATGTGATAGGTGGATCTGAGCTATAATTATAAAAAATCCACCAATTGCCCAGTATTTTAGGAGGGATCCCTCTTAAATCTTCCATGCTTGGAATTATCACAAAATGTAAAGTAATGCCAGGAAATAAAAATATGAAAGTGTAGATTGGTGACATTTTAGCACTCCCAGACAAGAGCAAGCTATGGTGTTAACATTTGCTTGAATGTATGAATCCACATATGATCCTCCCCCAAGCACAGTGTGTGGTTAGCCTTTTAAAGGAGAAGTCTTTGTTTCTCGTGTACATATCACTCACCCTATCATACAGACTAAATGTGAATTGCACCATTTTTTCCCAAACAATTCCCTTAAAGTTCATGCCATTCATGTTACTAATAGACATACTTATTTTACTCCTCAGTTTCTTGTCAGTATGTTAGTTCTAGTAGCTTCTAAAAAGTTAGCTGTAACAATACTCTCCAAATTTAAACGATTTTAAGTTCAGTCAATATTCAAGTATCAAAAACAAACAAACAAAAATTAAAAATAAAAAAGCAAACAAAAAAGGAGGTTTTTTTCATTATTTTACTACCTCAAAGTGACTAAAACAAGTATCCTACATTGTTATGTAATATCCACGTCATATAAATGCAAATAAGTCCAGGGAAATTCCTGGGTTAAGAAAGCAGGGCACAAAGACTCCTCCTCTTGACTGTAATGCCTCTGAGAATAAATCACAGATTTATTAATTAAATAAATTACAGCTCTTAATTAATCTAATAAATTAGAGTAAATAAATCACAGCTCATTCCCAAGTCATATAATTTGCCTTCATGAGAAACAACAAAAATGTCATGTACTAGTAAGAATAAATCTCTGTGCCTAACAGTACTTTTCTCCTGCATTTCTATATTTAACATTCATGGTTCCCCTCCAATACTTATTTCATACACTCATTAAATTCCTACCAAATGCTTAGATACATCTTAATTCCTGCAGAGTGAGTACCGTCACTCTGAGGGTAAAGGTCAAATTTTGGTGCCACATCAAAGTGATGTCTTGGAAGCTCTGAGTTAAACTGAGATAATATGAACAAATCTGAATCAAATAGCTTCATAAATTGGTAGTCAGCCAGTCTGCCAGCTGTGCTACTGGAGCAAAGTAAGTTATCTGGCAATTCTTCAGCAGGTATGCGCTCTTCACCTGAAGAACCAAGGCTCTTGAAGCCAGAGGATTATGTTTAGATAGCTTCTATACCACTTTCACTAAAGTACATTTTCTCAGGCAGACTATATATGGTCAGGGAGCATTATCTGGCTTATGCACATATAGTAACATAAGTCTCCACATTAAGACCAAAAGAGTTTTTGTTAGAAGCAGCACTAAACCAAACTAATGAAGTTAGGGGCACATTTCGTTCCAAGCAGGACTGAACCCTACATGACAGGGTTTTGTGAGGTTAGTGTCTTGTACAACAATTTCTACAAAACAGTGAACACTGCTCTGCAAGCAGAACATGAGAAAGGAGTTCACAACTTCTAGGTGATGTTAGAGAGGAAACAATAGGAAGAGTCACTAAACTTTTCCTTCTTGTTTCCAGCTAACCCTGCCAAAGCAATCCCAATCATTTAAGATGTTTTCTTCTTTATCCAAAATAAGATTTTAGCTTATAAATACAAAAAATTTTCAGGTATTTATTCTGCTCAAAGCACATGCAGATTTCATTCCTTATCAACCTGATATTGCTCTGGTCTTTGCGGTCATATTCAGAAAACCCATCCATTGTGTTGTGTACCATAGGAGAACTGCATCACTGATGATAATCCAAACAGCATTTTTTCTACACACACAAGTTGCTGCACACTTTTAGAAAACACACCCTGCTAACTTCACACCAGAAAGGATAAAGATAGATTCCAAGCTAAGCCACACAGCAAAAATTTTACAAAATATTTCATCTACTGAAACAATATTGTTCATTTAAATAATTTGTACAACTTGTACAAATGTGTACAATTTGTACAACTAAGACATTACTTCAAAACTCATGCATAAAGCCCTGAGGGAGTTGGGAGCTTTTATCTACACGCCCTGTTTTGAAATCTGGCATGAGATGAGTCCTAATGAATAAAATTTGTCACAAGGCATTTTTTGCCACATAATTTTGCATCACCGAAGTAATTTTTTCACTCTACACTCACTGACAGTTGTATTTAATCTGATTAATATGACCATTTCCACTGCACTGTCAGATTCTAGTGAAACATGAGTTTTCAGTGGTTCAAGAACTGGAGCTGTCAACTATAATTTAAAACTGCACCCAAATAATGACACAAGACTACTTCAGTATTTCAAAGATACCTTAAAAGAAGGCTCCTTAATAAAATATCCCCTTTTTGCATGAGCAAAGTCTGATTAGAAACCCCCACTATATAGCAATCTATAGTCTTAGAAGAATTTTTAAGCAGTCTAAGATTTCAGACTCCAAATTGAGCTAAAGCCCCATAAGCAAACTGCAGGTTGTATTTACTGTAAGAGAGTCTCATCATTTTCATTAAGCTTGTTACCTGGAGAGACATTTGAGAGAGAACTGATGACTTACAGACTACAAAGCACTTGACTCCCAAGAACATACCATTCTGTCAAACCTCTTAATATCATCTAAGAAGAAGGCAAGAATAGCTTATGTCTGAGCTGCCCAAAATACTTCTCCCGGCATGCATGTTTCCTCCTTACCAACTCTAGTCTGAATAGGAAGAACAATTTATGCTGACAATGTAATGGCTTAATTATTGCAGCCTGCTTACCTTCCAAAACAAACTAATCCAAAAGAAATCAGAAGAAAACAGAAAGCAACTGATGGCATCTCATGAGACAAAGCATTGAAAACAGTGGAAAAACCCAAATAGGATAATGATCAAAATATATTTTTCTAATACTGGTGCCACAGAATTCATAAAAAGTTAAAATGAAACTTTAGGATTGGCATTTGGTAGTTTGTGTTCATGACTTCTGCTTCCCTTCCTCCCCCATCTTACTCGGTGGCAACATTTGTCTGGTAAAACTTTAGCAACCACAGATGCACACTCTTTAAAGCTAATGGTGGGAATGAAAGTTTATTCCTAGGCAACTTGAGTATGGTAGTAACAGTCACTATTGGTCTCCTAAAAGACTTTGACCACAGCAGGACATAACAGGAGCAGCATTTTTAGTTTCATCCTCAAAGAGAATCTCCATCCAACCAACACTGCTCACTGAGGGCCAAATTGGAACACAATTCTTTTGTGCTAGGTGCTTCAGAGAGAACACACTCTACCCACTCCCTGTTTGTGGCCAGTAGCAGTCTGGGCTCAGTTTGAACTGCTGTTTTAAAGACAGAGTTAAACCCACCAAAAACACAGTTGATTTTCCTATTTCTTCAATTCATGTTAAACAAAGATAAGCCCTGAACTCTTTATGCTCTAATGTGCAGGATTACTCTGTACATGTGTCTTGCTTCTGTCTCCTCTCAGGATGTGGAGAGCACTGCTTACAATAATATTCTTTTCAAGTCCTGCTGTTTGCAGATTCATTCTCATTTAATATTTAATCAAAGTTACTAAAAAGAAGCAGCATGCTGAGTAATTCTCCATTCTCTTATCACACACACAGGTTTAAGCTTTTCAAAGAGTCAACTCAGCAAACTGACCTAGTCTGGAAGTAAAGCTGCATTTGGTTTTCATTGTAGAACCTTCAGGAAAGGCTGAGTAAGTTAACATTATTCTCCAAGCAGTACTTGTGCAATTCCTTTGAAAGCCATACTCAATGGCTGCCTATTAAATACATTTCTGCCAAAAATTCATTGTTTGACTAGTATAATAAAAAAATTGTTAGAACATGCCATACTAAAACATCTTTCACATAATACTTTAACTCAGTGATAGTTCAGCATGAGAATTAAATAATTTTTGAAAAATACTGTCCTCTTTCTTTAAAGCAATGCCACTACCAACACTACCCAGCAACATGCACTTAATACCCACCTGTCCTGGGTTCTTTTTCAAAGCAGCCCCTGCATCAACACATTTCCATCTTTGCTGCCTGAAACAATTACAAAAACAATATAACACCAGACCTTCTCACTCCAAACTCCTTCTCCCAAGTGGGACAGAGGATTTCCAGGCTTCAGTGTGATGGATCAACGGGTAACACTGTTTTTGGAGCAAGGCTCTCAGTGGAAGTCTCAGTCTGAAATGGATGCACTTCTGTGGAGAGTGGGAGGATTTGAAGAAACCAGGCAAATGGTATTTGACCTTTGCTCTTAAAGCAAGCAGAAAAAAACCCCAAAAGCCTGAAACTCACTGGGTGGCACATGTACACCCTTTATGCAAAGCTTTGTTTTCCTCCTTCAGTAATGACTGAACGGTCAGAGAAAGCAACATGCCAGGAAGAAGTTTTATTGTCCAGCTATCATCTGACACTGCATGCTCCCTGGAGGCTTCCTCTCGGATTATCATGTTGTGCTTAGCTGGGTCAAAACATGTTTCTGTAAAATATTTCATTATACTTGGAAAAAAGCCTTAACAGCAGTCTTAGGGAAAATCACCATGAATAAATGCCAGGCTGCTTTTCCTAAAAAGTGTCAGACATGAAATGAACTTGATTGGCAGTGTTTGAAACACCCCATCACCTGCTAGACGGGCAGTTCTTGAGTCAAACACAGTAAGTACCTCCAAGCACTCTGCAGTTATCCAGCCCTGAGATAATTATCACTGCAAGATTATGTCAGTGCAACCAATAAAAAGTTTACTTGAAGCTTCTGTTTACATAGAACCCCTAAGGTATTCTTGTTCTGAAGAGGTTTTTCAAAAATGGTGTCAACACAGCTTCAGCATTAAGAGATACATTTTCAAGCAGGGTTTCTCTGACCTGACCTAATAAAATAACTTATTCACAAATGCAAGCAATATTTATAGAACCCCTATGCAATCTTAAAACAAGAATCATTATTTTTCCATACTTGCAAAAGAGAATTGATATTTATTTTAAATGCCTAAATGCATCCTCCCTCTTTTTCTCTGCAGGAGCAGTCAGTTATTTTCACAGCTGAAAGCAATAATTTCTAAATGGGAAAATATTTCCAAACAAGAAACTTCGGGTTATCACCAAGCTGCTCAATTGTTATTTCGTTTGGATTTTTTTGTTCCCCTCCTCCACAAACAACCATCTGCAAAAAGGGTGGAATTTAGGTGTGTGTAAGAACACACATTTACAGGCAATAAGCTCTTCAAAGCATGTATAGTTTCTCAAAAAAAGCACCATTAATACAGTTCACATTTGGCACAACAAGTGTGCTTAGGACAGGAAAAGTACTTTTCTCCTAGCACTAGGGAGAGGAATGGGAACATCTTTCAAAGTCTTACCTATTGAGTTATAGCAATGATCATATTCTTCATAAAGGACACAAATCAGAGGCTAGTTTCTGCAAGAACCATCTTTCCCCTAAATGTTCTTAAAGGTTGAATTCTGTTAACTGAAAAGATTAGTGCTTGTTTTATACAGGCTCTTCTCCTCTGCTGGTTCCAAGGCTGTTCTTATAAGCAACCACCAAGCAGTAACAATAGAGCCAAAGGCTACCTAGAATAAGCCAAATCTCTTCTCACAATCTTGTGCCTACACAGATGTAAACATTTTGACCCCCATTCGCAATGGCAAATGACTCCTGCCCTAGTCTATTACTGAAATACTTGAAAACTTGGACAAGATGTGTCAGAGGCGAAGGCTTGAAGGATGGAAGCAAATTCGACAGAGCACAGAATGTCATAAAATACAGATCCATTAATATCACAGGAAAATCAGAATACCTGCAGCTGTCCAGGAAAAAATCAGGAAGTTACATTAATTACAGCCCTTTTCTCTGCTTGATATTTCACCACAATACAATGACTACTTTTTCAGCTGCTAGTAGGAGTTATACTAGATTTTCCTAAATTGAACAGAATGATAGCAAAGTGAATTAATTAAAGAGACTGTATAATCTTGAACTGTTGCTTTCCCACTAGATGTCAGAGAAGTACACAACCCCATTTTCAAGAAAGATGTTCCAGGCAGATTACAGACATTTAGAAACGCATCCAGCTAGAAAACCAGAATAGGCTGGGCTGTTACCTCTTTCATTCTAGAAGGAAGAGATGAAAATAGTGGAAAGATTCCTCCCCGCCACGCAAAAAGACATCATGGCAAGTTGGTGGAATAGATCCTTGTCCTAGAGGACACAATGTCCTCAAAAGTGGCAAAATTGACTCTAAGAAAAAATGTGGTAGCAGAAAATGCAGCTCACTATTTTTCCGTCAGCTCAATTTAATAAGTAACATTAACATCTAAAAGTCATGCCTGGCTGAAGCCTTTCAGTGTTTTTATCCCTTTATCTTCATTGTCATTAAATGGTTACTATACAAGAGTATATATAATTTTACATTAACAGTAGGAAAAGTAACGTCTCTGGACTAATATCTACAATATATTCTTTATCAGATCAGAAGACCTTTCCTACAAACACAGCCTTCACAGAGGAAACTGTCCAAAGAGAGGAGACAATAACTCAAGAACTGCTATTACTGGGAAAGTCTAATTTCTCAGCTTTATCCAAAACAAATCCACCCAGAACGAAATTTCACAAACTGGATTCTTAAGACAGCAGTGCACATTTCCAGGCCATTAACTAGGTTCTTGGCTTCATTTCTATAGACAAAAGAGGATATTTCAAAAGCTTAACCACAACCACTTCACCTCAGTACCTCTATTAATAAGAAAAGCCTGGTGACACTCCATTCTGAAGCACACCCATTTCAAATTCATACTCGTGACAAATGACCACAAAGAAAAGAAAGATTCACACTGGATGTGAATTCTCTCTGCAGCTGGCACAAGGACATATTGCCATCGGAAAGAAAATATTCCATTTCTCAACATCTACAGACATTTGGGGTTTCAGTGTGGTTAGGAAAGCATCATGAGTGTATGTGGAGGATGCTTAAGTCTACCAGAAAAATTAAGAAAAGAAACAAAAAAATCAAGTTATACTGTAGAACTTGGACAATTGAGACAACAGTTTAACCCACAGGTACCTCATAGAATCCCACAGAACTGACACCTCCAAAAGAATCCAAGGAAAACGATGGTTGTGAGGTAATGCTATGCTTGTCCTTTCTCCAAGACATCTGGCTCTATGTAGCTTCACAAAGAAAAAAAATGCACAAAAAAAAAATAAGAAGGAGAGACAAGGAGCAGGGACACCAAAGAGGAAAAACTTGCTCTGATCAAGCATCAGTCTTGACTGTAAAGGTTAAAAAGTAATCCTTGTCCTAGAATGTTAAATCACAATTAACTGACTGTTAAAGGTGGTTGTTTCTTGGGGATAGAATGAGTTGGGTGATGGAGACTAACACTTACAGGGATTAAGCCCCCTCTAGTTCATAAATTTTCTCAAAGTCCCACAACACAAGATAATGAGAAAGAGCATAAACTTGCAGACTGGGAACGAAAAAACCCACAGGTGAGTTAGGTATGCACAGGAAATGAAATTAATTTCTGTAGGAACAAGATGGAATACAGACAAGAACAAATAAAGTTTGGAGTTTTAAGGATCCAAAAGGGTACAACTGAGTACAGTAAACATATAAGATTTATGGGAAGGGAAAAATAGGGGCAAGGACATGAAGACAAAAAATAACATTACATTCTATTTCTCAACACCAAGCCTAAATGCATGAAAGCAGGGATGTGCTTGCCAGAGAGGATGTTTCGTGGTGATGTGAATGGCAAGGGGAAGGAAATTCAACACGTGGAACCACTCAATAGCCTTTACACAGTTACTGTCTTTCCCACCCTCAGTGCTCTGTGCAGAGCACAGCAGAAATAATTTCAGCCCATTTACAAGCAGGTTACTGGCCAGAGGACACATCCTAACTGGATTAGGATAAAAGCTAGACTTTGGGAGAATTACAAGCAAATCTCCTCCACTGCACCCTGTAACAAATTCCCTGTAGGGTTTTGGAGGTCAGCAGGAGCAGCTCCATATTCCTGAGTCCTGAAGGCGATCATCACTCCTGTTCTTTCCCTGCACTCTAAGCAGGCAAAGAAGTTTGCCAGTGGGTACCTAGCTATATCTTTTGTGGCACAATTATAGCTGTACACTTACACACCAGCAAAGAATCACCCTTCTGCAGACAGGACTGCTGATGCACAACAGCCTGCCCTGAGACATAACCACAAAATGGGATGCTCCCACACAAGGGTTGACCCTCATATCAACTGACCAGGTTTGATTAAACTTATGACAGCAACTCCATACTTTACACAAAGCCAAGAGACCTGTACCTATCACAGAACCATAGAACATGCTGAGCTGAATTGAATTCAATTCCCAGCCCTGCACAGGACACCCCAAGAATCACACCATGTCCCTGACAGCATTATTCAAATGCTTCTTGAACTCTTGTGAACTCTGTCAGGCTTGGTGCTGTGACCATTTCCCTGGGAAGCCTGTTCCAGTGCTCAATCAACCTCTGGGTGAAAAATCTTTTCCTGATACCAGATCTAAGCCCTGACTCAGTTTCAGGCCCTTTCCTTGAGTCTTGTCACTGGTCACCACAGAGAAGAGATCAGTGTCTCCCCGTCCTCTTCCATTCGTGAGGATGTTGAAGACTACAATGAGCTCTCCCCTGAGCCTTCTTTTCACCAGGCTAAGCAGACCCAGTGATCTCAGATGCTCCTTATGCTGCTTCCCCTCCAGATCTTCCACCATCTTTGTGGCCCTCCTTTGAATGCTCTGTAATAGTTTAATGTCTTTCTTATATCATGGCACCCAAAGCTGCCCCCAGCACTGGAGGTGAGGCTGCCCCAGAGCAGAGCAGAGCAGGACAATCCCCTCCCTTACCCAGCTGGCAATGCTGTGCCTGATGCCCCCCAGGACAGGGCTGGCCCTCCTGGCTGCCAGGGCACTGCTGGCTCATGTTCTACTTGCCATCCACCAGGACCCCCAGGTCCCTTTCCACAGTGCTGCTCTCCAGCATCTCCTTCTCCTGTCTATACACACAATCAGAGTTGCCTCATCCCAGGTGCAGAATCTTGTCCTTTCCCTTATTAAACTTCATACAGTTGGTGATTGCCTAGCTTTCTGTAAATACATTGGTGCTATGCCTTTTTCACTTCTTCATCAGCCTATGTAACAAAGTAAGGAACATTTTCTCAAGAAGGGAAAGTCCTCTAGCAGTAAACGAGGCCTTGACCTTACTACTTACCCACTACTACCAATGGGACCTCCTTCAGACTAGAAAAGGTGTAGAGGGCCCAGTTGTTTAAAAACACTACACACATATATGTGTGTACACACACCCCCCACACCCCCTCTACTCCATCTTTCTCAAATCTAAAACCATCTTCATTTAATTTCTTCATATACTAATGGCATTAGAACATTAATGCACAGGATCTTCAAAGTTAGGATATAAATTAACATTGGAAAATTTAAGACATCAGTTTACAGCTGAAAAAGCAGCCCCAAAACATTTGGCAAAGTGCTTGCAAAGGTGCAAAGAGTAAGATAAGTTCAGTAACATTAGGGAATAGGATAAATCATGCTTTAGGACTTGGGAAGACAAAGTAATCTGAACACACAGGAGCACCTTCTTTCTACAAATGACTGCTCATCTTAACATTGACCAAGTAATTTCTCCTGCATTATTTTTTGATCTCTATAATTGAGATTGAATCATTTGGTCATGAAAAGAAAACTCTGCACCAGTGTTAAGAAAGTGCTGGCATGGCTTACAACCATAACTAATTATCCATGCTGCAAGAATCAGCTCTGACATTAATAATGGCATTTCTATTTCATGTAGGTGAGGATCAGAAAAACACTTACAGACACAGATAAAACTAAGGAGATACAAAATCTTTTTACTTTACAGTGAGAGGTCATCTTTAGCTGCTACATCATGAATAACAGAGGAAAACCAGCTTCTACCACAGTATGGCTGTATTTCTCTCAACAGCCAGCCCTGAAGATCAAAATGGAGAAAGCTAACTCACAGCAACATAGATCTGAAGTACAGGTGTCAAGCTTTGAATTGCTTAGCAGTTTTTCATTTGTGGGTTGGAGGGCAGGAATTAATGCAAGAAGATTTTAATCATAGTTCAGGAATTGCATTTTCTGTTTTGCACCTCTATGTACTCCCAAATTTGGACAAGACAACAGTGTTTTTAGCAGCTACTTCCTTACCCTGAAGTCTGACCTGATGCTACCTAAGGTTTGTAACTTGACAAAAGAAAGACATTTCTGTAAAGTAACTAACAATGGAGAAAAATTGTTCAAATTCCAGCTAGGAAATCAGAGACCAGGAAAAGAACATAGCAGATCAAACCCATGGTTGCATACAAGACACCCACAACATAGCAAGAAGTCACTTTGAGTAACACACTGCGACAGCATGACAATCCTTTTCCATGTACTTGTGAGCACTGGAACAGCCTGCCCAGGGAGATGGAGTCACCATCCCTGGAGATACTTTAAAAGACTTAGGTGCCTAGGGACACAGTTTAGTGGTGGACTTGGCAGTGCTGGGTTAAATGGGTGGATTCAATGATTTTAAAGGTCTTTTTCAAACTAAACAATTCTATGATTCAAAGCCAAAACAAATAGTGGAATTTTCCCACCACAACTTAATGACTGGGGGAGAAAGGAGATGGACTCCAAAACACAACAACAAAGGCACAGTTGTGCATTCCTCTCTCTAATCCAATATGTTGTTTGAAGTGGAGGAATCCTCATTTAAGATTTGCAAACAAAAGGCCCCATACAGCATATGGGACATGCAGAGAGATTTCAGCTAAAATACAGCAATAGTACACATACAGATGCTGGCAGAATTAATCTCATCATATACAGCCACGGGATTACAGATCTATTTTGGATGTATCTTCAATTTTGGATGGATGTACTGAGCCACTAAGGTGGCTCACATTTGCCTAATTAAGAGTGATTGGTAATCTCAACATTCAGTTCAAGTCTAAGTCACACAGTGCTATCCAAATGAGTGTCTCCTTCAGGCTATGATTGAATCCTTTAAAAAGAAACATTTAGTCTCAGATTTTAACAGGAATCTCTAATTCTTCATAGTCAACTTGGTACTTCACTATTCAGGAAGAAATCCCCATACCCTCTCTTCCCGCCAGTGGAATCTCCACAAGGAATGACACTAGGCACCCAAAAATGCTGCTGTTCCCCTTCCTCCACTCCCCAAACTCTACTTGGAATGTTTGCTGATAAGTCATTTGCTCATAACCTTCTTGTTAAGAAAATTTAAACTCTGAGCGTCCATCACTTCAGGGCTGGAAGCTAGGGAACAGTAAAGTGGGGAAAGGCTTTTTCTGTCCACAACTATGAAGAAGTGGACTGACCACTGGAGCTTAAAACTGACAAATTTACCTTCTGAGTAAAGCAGTAATTTACAGGTAGGGAAAGACCATAAAGGCTATATAACAAGACAAAATACTGGAATTAAGGGAAAGCATCTCACATCTACCTCTATGTCCTTAGGCAGCTTACTGTAAAAGCCTAGATCCTCTCCAGTTATCTAAAGGAACAATTACAAGGATAAATGTTGCTTAACTTTAGAGACCTCATGATGGATGGGCAAAGAACCAAAATGTAACATGTTCAGGTAATATGTAAAAATAATCCACATTCTTGAAAAACATAATGTTTTCCAAACTAGCTTGTGTTCACAGAATTCTAAATGCAGGCATCCACATTCTGCATGAAACAGCACTGTTGCTGATGCTTAAACTCTTGTTAAATCTCTCCCATTTTATAGCTAATCACATTTTTATAGCAGGCATGAAGCACTCTACAAGGCCCTTGCTGAGCTGTTCCTGTAAATCAAAACCTTATTCCATCTTTCTGCTTGCTGGCAGCAGAGCAAGGTTACTTTTACCATTTATGGTCATAAAACACATTCAACTTTTTCCCCCCTTCAGTTGCTGCCTTTTTTCCACTATTCTTTTCTTCTCTGTCTCGCTCCAAGAAAGATATTCCAAGTTCAGCTAAACAACTTCAGAACTCATCTATAACCTTCTTCTTGTCTCCCAGTACACTTACAACCTCATGAAAACATCTAATGAGAAGACAGTGAAACATTAATACAGTATTTAGGTCAAGAGACTCCTTCCGACCTCAAGTCGCATGAAACAAACAAAAGCCACACAGGAAGAGCAGGAGCTCAGAAGCTCTTTATGATAAGTTATTGCTATATGGCCCATACACATATCAGCTCACAAAATAAGGCCCAGATCAGACTGGAGGTGCTCAGAATGATACTTTAACACTCTGATATAAACACTCAGTTCAACATGTGAGCAAGAAGAATGAAGAAACAGTTAAATCGTCCTATTTGAGCCACCTATAAGCAACCACATTGTGCAATAAAGCAAGCTTAAGAATGAGAGAGGAAAACAATTTCTAGATTTAGATATGCTGTCCAATTACATCCACCCCTCCTGGCACATAGAGTATTAAACTGAAACAGCCTCTATTTATGATGACCACAGACTGAAACACCAGATTCAGTTTCTTGTCAGGTCTGGTTCTGTTTTTCCCTCCTCCAACTTGGAGCTGGAGCATCCTGCCACAGAAACAGGACTGCCTTTCCACACGCCTCCGCAGGGCACACTGTGAACACAGCTCTACAAGATGGAAGAGTAAGGATGCACATTGGAAACTCCTGAGCTAGAAAGGACACCGGCCCACACTGCATATGGGAGCAGTCAACACACACAAAAAACATTACAGGGATGTTATTACAGGAGAACACATGTCCAGTTACAAAAGCAAAGCAACTCTGCTGCTTAGAAATGAAGTTTTTCCAATGGACATGAAATCTACAGTGTTTCAGAAAGATATAGGTACGTTTATGGACTAAATCAGATTTATCTGAACATCAAGAACAGCCTCTATTTGGTCTCAAATAACCCTTTAAGAGAGTCAGCCTATTGTTTAAAATCTGCTGTTCAGAAGAAATTTAAGCATAGCACATTCTCACATTTAATTCCTAAAGTCATCTTAGCCAGGGATTTGCTGGTACAGCGAAATCAGCATTGAAAAATTACTGACCTTTAAACTTAACATTTCCTGAATCTTACAGGTGAAAAGAACAAGCTACAGAAATGGTGATGTACACATGTACAGAAAAAGGCTTCCTGAGGAGATTATTCCCACATTAACTGGGTGGTTCATGACAACAAGCCGGTTTGTGAACCCACATCACTCCATTCTTTTTTTACATTCTCCCTCAAGTAGAAATCTGCAAGCAATCAGTAAAAATGATGCAACTACCTTCTTATCAAGGGGGTTTGGTTCTTCTGATTTCTGGAAGTATGCCTTAAATAATGCTGTTCACTTAAAAGATGTTTGATTTTGTGCATAATTTATTGTGCATATTCTATGCAGATGTGAGCATAAACTGTTGTTACGATTTTCCACCTGGATATTCACAGTGACTTTACTGATTAATGGCTCCATAACTATTACATCATTCTTGACTTCATCCCTTGTAGTTAAGCGTATTTCATGAACAATGGAACAGCGGGTAATCAAAGGAAATCAATTTTCAAGGTCCTAAGTTCTTGACACACAGCCCACCTGCATGAAGTGCTCAAAATATCTTTGCATCAAGGGCAGGATGAGGCAATGGAAGTGTTTGGAGTAAGAGCTGGGCGCTGGACATTGGGGAAATGGTAGCACATAACGAGAAAGGGAGGGGGAGGAGCCATGCAAAACCTTGTTCTGCCTGCAGAAGCTTCTTCCCCTTCCCCTGAGCCCAGCTGGACAAAGTACCAAGACGTGAGGCTTCTTTTCACCCAGAGAGGGAGTCCCTGGGGAAGAGCAGCAAAGAACAATGCCTATGAAGGTATCGCCATGCTTGCATTCTCTTTTTCATTATTTTCCTGCAGAACTCTTGCTACTACTAAAAATTACTAAAGTCACTACAACCATCTTCTTCCTGTTCATTGGCTCTCCCACAGAGAGGACCTCACAGCTGCTGCCTTTATCTTCCTGCCAGGGAGAAAAGGTAGAATATCCACTGAATCAGAAGAACTCCAGAAATTACGTACTTTCTGATAAGAAACGTCAACACAGCCATCCTCTCTCAACTTAATTAACTACAGATGAATGCCTTTGAGAGCTCATCAACAAAGGCAGAGAAAAAACTTGCTATAACCTTTCAGCTCCATTGTTCCCCTATCCCAACTGAAAAACAAATCAAACACCGGTTGTTTATTCTTCAGAAACAAAGGTCAGATAACAGTTTCATGGTAAGATGAATAAATATCTGGAGTAACACCATTAAGTCAATGGAGATCCCCTGGATTTGCACAGAAAATCTGGCTTGTATTCCAAATGGCTAAAAATGTGGTTGACATCACAACATAGCACAGTAGCTGAAAGATTTGAAGAGAACTCTACTTGTAGGCATTTTTCTGAGCAAAAAGAGCAGAAGGTTAGATTCCAATCCTACTGTCAACATAGCAAGGGTCAAAATTAATATTTTCATCTCATGTAATGAATTGTCAGATCTCAGCTACGCTGCTGTCCTATTATCTCCTGGGAGGAAGGATAAATTGGTTAATATAGTTCTTTCCAAAAAAAGCCTTCAAAAGCAGAAACATCTGGTATGTTCATTAGTCACTATTTGGCCTGAGTTCAGTAGCAAGGCAAACTACAAAATCCATTCCCTTTCTCTTACCTAGAGAGGTCACAGTAAATGGGACCCTAGGTTTACGGAAATCATTGCTAACTGGAAGGAAGATGGCTGTGAAGCTTACAGATACACTTTGTTTCCTGTTCTCAGCAGCAAAAAAAAATGCATTCACACACACTATCATCTAATGGCCACAGGAAATCATATGATTTACAGGAGACACAGAGATTCAGGTAGTCAAAATATTTTTAAATGTGGCATAAAAGAAACCCAGAATATATATATATTTTATTTTTTTTTAAAGTATGCTAAGAGTTAGCTCAAAAATCTAAGCCTACAGTTACATGAAAACTGGAAAGAGCTGCAGAAATCAAGTAGCATGAATTAGTCTGAAAGAAAGCTGGGAGCTGAATCCAGATACTAGAAGTTTGGGTTTAACTCTTCTTATCAGTTGCCTGTGCAACTGGACTGAGCAATATTGGAACCACACCCTTGTTTTTACATTTAAGAATACTAGTATGGTCCAACCCTAATTTAAGCCTAACAGAGTTGGAAAATAAACATCACAGCCCTGTAAGTCTTTCTCCCATGCTGGACTACACTTAACAGCAGCCATTTGCAAGACAAAATACTGGTTTTTAACTCATTATTCAAGAGAGAGAAGTATGAATAACATGCATGATGCCCGCTGTCCAAAGAGAAACGTGTGATGAGATTATTAATGGGATAGTTTAATCACAGCAAAATCCACAACAGGAGTTTGCTGTTGTGATGCTCAGTATTCTAAAGCCTAGACAGCACCTAAGAAAGTAGCTAAAACTGCAGGCCATCTTTCTGCATGCACATGTGTTTTCACACCTGATTTAAGGTAAAACTTAAGGTTAAATGTATGTTAAACAATGTTAAAATTACATAGGTATTAGGTCACCACTTCACCTTCAACAACACTTAGGCAGCTAAAGAGTGCTTACATGCAACCTGCCTCAAAGCTGTCTTGGCATTTCAGAAAGATAGGTAAATGCTGCTCAATCCAAAATATGGTGTGAGCACTACACCTGAAATAGTGGTACCACAACTAGAGTGACCATAAAAAATAAACAATAGATCTTTGAACAAGCACCACCTGGTCTTAATATCTGTTGAGGCAGAAAAGGTCCAAAAATATTTTTTTAGCATTCATAAACATGACAAAGGCAAGCTAAAGCTTTACAGAATTTCCTAATTATAAAATTCTTGGGTTCAAAACCATGACTACCATTTCATCTTAGGTCATATACCACTTTTAAGTTTATTTAGAAGAAATTCAGCCTAAAAATAAAATTTTAGACTACTGTCTGCATTGAAACCTGTTTGCTTCAACAATTATTGACCATTCTGGTCCAGTACACAAACCTCTGCTATTCAAGCAAGCAGAGAATTGAAAAACAGCATTTACCATACACCATGGTGGAGAGAACAGACTGGAAAAGGGATTATCACCGAGTTTCATAGGCATTTACAAACAGAAGGCACTAGCCATGTAATTGGGAGATTTCTGTCTCACTCTCTTCCTGACCAAGCAAGGGCTCTTGCTACTCAGACTTTTATCTTCCTTGCCCCTTCAAACACCTGTCCAGCTTCCCTTTCACAGAGGGCTGCAAGAGACAAACACTTTCTCATCCAGTGTCTACTTCTAACTTTTTAGCACTTGTAGGTATGGGATGTGAATGTGGAAAGGGTAGGATTTTTGTGGGGTTTTTTTTCTCCTTTTTGCTTGCTTATTTTCGCCACTTTCCAGTCCAAACCACAGCATCTGTGCAAGCCATAGGGGGTGGCAGCGGAGAACTAGGAAATAGTTTCTTGATCAGCTCTAGTACTCCTGAAAATGATCCAAGGTTATGTTCATGGTGATACCAAAGGTTTTTAAGACATAAGTCTCATCAAACACAGCCAAGCTGAACATTCCAGGGTTTGCAATTAAACATAATTTGGATCAGGGTATTGCAAGGGTACAGGCTTCTGACAAAAATTAGCTTAACTCAAACCAGAGTCTCTGTATTCCACAGCAAGAGAAATAAAAAATAGAACTTCATTAAAAATTATGGCGTTACTACAAAATAATTTTCTCCATCTTCACAGAAATAGTTAATACGCTGCAATGAAGAAGGTTCAAAAAAAAGTTAAATATCAATAGTGCCATGCTACAGACACACCAAGAAGTGATGCAATTAAACATCTGTGATCCTTTTGTACAGGTATTGTGCAGGTTATCTTCATAACTGAGCAGCTTCAACACACACACTTAAGAGCACTGATTCAGACTGTAAGGAACTCATCTCTTCCTCTTAAGAGGTCCAAAATTATATTTTATATTATTATAAGATCACCTCATATTTTAAAAAAAGGTAGGATGAGGAGTGGGGATATATAGCACAATGTAATTTTATAGCTGAATTATTTAAAAAATACTTAGCTTTTTCTGTAAGAAAATGAAGTTTAATTTAATCCAATTACTTTTTCATATCTAGCCTCTTCTTGGTTTCCAGCAGCCCTAGCAATTTCAAAACTAGATAGCAGCTATACTTTTTCAGTTATCTTACTGATAAACATTTAAACTGTTAAACATTTCTCTAGACTGAAAAATGGGAGGACATCTCCTTAGGGTTTTCACTGTCTATTTTTCTTCAAAATAAGCTTGTTCTATTTACCTTCAGGGATCTTCAATATTTACTATGCATAATCTGCATTACTAAGCAATTTCAGGAAGTCAAATTTTCAGCATTTGTTGTTGTCATTGGTTTGTTTTTATTCTTCCTGGCAAACATGCTGTTACTTGCATATAGCACCAATGTGAACCCAAAAGGGAGAAACCAAATCTGGAAAATACCTACAGTCTTATTAGTTCACTGAAAAAGCTGAGATGTTTTGAAAATATCATTCAGCATCTAGAATTTGGAAGTTAATTCTAACTCTATCAAACTTCATAGTGAGGTTAACATCCTGAGACATACATTATTTTAGTCAGAGCTTACAATCTTGAATAGAGCAACTAAGCACATTTTATTAATTGAGGTGGAGACTCTAACAGGGTACGTCCTGACCTTCACATCTATAGCAAATAGTGATCCCTTTTATATACAGATATTTGCTCTAGCAAAATAGCTAATTCATTTACTGAGGCTCATACTTTCAACTAACTCCCGAAATGAGTTTTCATATGCTTCATGTCCTTTCCACGTACAGGAAAACATGTAAGCTCTGTTTTATCTCACATGTTCTACAGAGACTATTCCACATGTTTCCCCATGTGCCCCTTCTGCTAGATTTTCCTATAGTTTTAATGCCTATAAAAGTCAACCCCACAACAGAACAGGTATATCAAAAGAAGGCTTCCTAGAGACACTACAAAACCTCTTGGACATTTCAAAAAAGCTGCCTTGGTAGTTGCATCATCAGAGATGCTCTTCCAGCCTAGGAAGCAATTGAAATCCTGGTTTTCTTTAGGCTACTATTCTCTAAAAGGAAAAATCCAGTATTTTGTAGTAAAACTGGAAAGATGTTATCTTTCACATAAGCAGGCAGAGTCTGTTCACAGTATGAATACACTCAACTCCTAAATGACAATCCATTTCCAACTTACACGTTAAAACCAGCACTACAGGAAATACATTAGTTTGTGAACAAGTCCAAAATGAGGGCAGACAAGGGACAGAGTCTGCAAAAGGTCATAAATAGCTCTTTTTCATTTTTAGTTCTTCTATTTCACAGCAGTGGTAGCTGTTAGTTATAAGTGTATATATAAGACTTAAGTATTAGTCCTACAAATATCTAAGCCAATCTTTCTTTCCTTCATGACTCAGCAGAGGCACTAGAACTTACCACAGGCTAGTTCACGGCTCATAGTAAAATTTAATCTAATATTAAAATCTAATTCTCTCATCCACACCAAGACAAGATCTTAATCCTTTCTCTTCGCAGTAATTTTGTTCTGTATTCTGAGACACACTTATGTCCTCCTCTTCCTTTCCCAACCTTTTACTAGATTAAGGAAGTAAAGATATTTCAGTGTTTTCCTTTACAGGTCAAGTTTTCTGGACTTCAGTTCAATCTTGTATTGCCTTGAACTTCCTCACATCATTACACTTGTAATGAAATACACTCATAAACCCTCAGAACAACTACCAAGATGGTTCTTAAAGATAAACACAGCTTAAAATGCAAAGGACTTGATTCAATCTAGCAGGAAGCTTGTATACCATACTTTAATGCTTTGCAAACTGAAGGAAGGCATTTGAAATGCCAGTGTGAAAGAACTCTGAAATAACTCAATTTATATGAAGTTGCCTTTTTAAGACACAGTAGTACTTTTTGCCATCTCTATAAAAAATAGCAACTTTTACTGTAAATACCACAGGTTTTATGGTGTCAGCCAGGATGGTTGAGCAAAGCTAGATCCCCTCTTCCTTACCAAGATGACTGAAATGCCACCTAAGTGCTGCAGGACATGGACTTCATGGATTACAAAGGAACTTGCCTCTCTTGATGCTTGATAGACCACATACATCTGAGAAAGGAAATACCTTTAAAAAGCCCCATGGTGTTAGAAAGTGCAGCACCAGACAAACGAAGCTATTTCACTCAAGTTTGTTTTGGCAGGTTTTCAACTCTCTAGTCTATCCTTGCCTTGTTTTCACACACAAGTCTTGGAACAATTCCATTTATCAAGTCTACTTAGATGGAGCATTAAGTTGGCCTCTAAAATAAGATGGGGACAAAAGGGAAAAGTAACGCAATTCAATACTGTTAAGAATTTTCTCACCATAGTTTTATGTACACAGGACAAAAAATGCAAGGTAGATGGGGAAAAGCAAATCACATATGAAATTAGAAGATGCAGAAGACTACTACTTGGCATAAGACAATATTAGCCAAATATGAAAACCTACTCTTGTGAAAAAAGTCATCAGAATAATTTTCAATTAAGCTAGAAAAAGGATATATATTTATTCTCCATAGTCTAAATCAGACAGTTGCTAGTGCTTCATGTAAGACTGAAGAGCTTCCAGTTATGCACATTATATTTTTATATATTAATAGAATGGCTATAATTACACACATATCCTATATCTAGCATACATCTGCTAATGGAAATGTAAAATTACTCTGTGTTTCAAGCAAAAGCTAAACTTCACTTTACGCTGTTTTTCAAGGGAAGCTACTTTTTACAATACCAATACTCACATTAGGTACTACCAGGAAAGAGTTACTAAATATGTACACTTGGGCATCTATTCACATAAGAAGAGCTTCCCAATTGCTGAACTTTTATAGCAGCTTTTAAGAAAATGAAAAAAATTTGGCTAACCACTATCATGCATTGAACTTGAAACTTTTGATAAATGAAAGCAAAATCCTTACTCTATTTTGGAATTTAACTTGGACAAAATTCAGCTTCCATTTTATTCTCAGACATTTCAGTAAACCATAACCAAGCTGTGATCAGTTTTAATTAAGTTAATGGATTATAAAAAATAAACTACCTAAAATCACAGAAATCTTTTTTACTAGGGACTGCATTTGGATTCTAAAAACCAGTTTAGTTTGGCAGACACTTATACTTACCAAATGGCAAAAGAGAGAATAAAAAAGCAATGAGAAAGAAAACATTGCCACTGGTATGACATCTAATATCTTAAAAATTGTCTCCTCTAATAAACATATCTTGAAATCATTTCAATGGTGGTATTTACAAATCTTTAAGGAGGAAATTGTATTCTTATGATCTCGAAATTCCCAAAGCAACTTTGTTGAGCATTTTTAATTACTACTGCAAGACATATGCCACCCTTCCTGCTGTATTTTCTGTGATACACAGCTATCAAATAAAGCTCTAAGTCAGTCTTGTGCTCCAAGCTGTTGAAGAGTAATACAATTTAAGCCAAAGCCTTAATTTGATTCAGAGTATCGAACTGACAGATACTTGTTTATTCAAATTATAAATAAGTTTTTTATATATAGAACAAACCTAAGTATAGACATCATTTAAACAAACAGAAAAAACCCTCACCATTTTCCATCTTGTTACAGTTTGCCTTCATGGCAGACAGCCATCCTGCATCATTTGTGGGTGAGGAAATGGACTGAAAGGATAAATGACAGGAGTGGTTTCTAAGACTTACAAGTTCCTTGATTCTTCCCAGAACAGTGCCTTTATTCAGTGGAGATGTCATTACATCAGAAGTTTCTACCTGAGGGTTCAGAACTTTTACTATCAATATAAAAAAAAAAACAAACAACCAACCAAACACAAACCTATTGTCAGCAAGCTTAAGTTCGTTACTGGACTCTGCATTTCATGGAAACATTTCAAGATCTGCAGATCAACGAATTGACATTCACAGTACATTACTTCAACT
Organism: Vireo altiloquus; assembly: GCA_013396875.1. Classification (NCBI taxonomy): domain Eukaryota; kingdom Metazoa; phylum Chordata; class Aves; order Passeriformes; family Vireonidae; genus Vireo; species Vireo altiloquus. Next base: position 516,161 of record VZRF01003322.1, on the reverse strand, counting down.
CTGTTAACCACTTTGGCAAGAAGTCAGTCAATCAAGAAGACATATACAGACAATAATTCTTACCCTTTCCCTTCCCCCCAAGCACCACGTGCTTGATTAATGGTTAGATTCATCAGTAGAAATTAAACATAGGATTTGTACAAAGATTAAGCTTATGAAAGATGGGACAGATAATTTACAGCAAGACAACAAACCAGTAACTTCGCATCACAGGATGTCTTCTGGAAAAGCTTTATAACTCTCCACAAGTCTTATCTTGGACAACAGGGAGTAGTAGCAGTGTCTCAGTAACAGATACTACTGCAAGACTGCAAGCAGATGCTTTTCCCTGTGTTAACTGGAAAAACAGAGCCCATTTTCTACACCTGAACTCGTCTTCTTCTGGTGTAGTCAAAGTTTTTCATCCATAAAAAAATCAAGATTAAGCTACTCAGTTACAGCTTTACTTCTCAAAATAACTTAGCCAGACATTTAAATTATCCAAGACAAAAGTTAAACTGCTCCTAATAATTTAATAAGCTTCAGAGTAAGCAGCAGGTAGATCATGATGATCACTGTTGGCATTTTATATTAGATTTATGATGCTGAAGCCCTTTTACACTTATAGAAAAAATAGACAAGGTTTTTATTTCCTTCCTCCTGTGCACAATATTTGGTGAAGAATAGTCGTGATTGTTACTCCAGCAATCAAGACTATTTTTCTGCTTGTGAAAGTAGATTAATTAATTTATGACTGCCATCGCTGGTTATGGAATTTCTTTCTGAATAACTGTACAATATGGGATATAATCTCATCTCAGGTGAGACTATCAAAATACAAATCTTACAGCTCCAGGAAAAAAAAAAAGGAAAAAACCCAAATAAGCAAAAAACAAACAAGTAAAACCCCCCCAAAAAACCCAAACAGAACAAAAAAAAGGAAAAACAAAAAATCTGGAAAAGGAAAAAACCCCACCCCATCTCTTTTTTGGATAAAATAGCATTCAAGTCTACTTTGCAATTTCACAAAGTTCTGCCAAGCAATTCCATTTCATTTTCACCCCCTGCAGGCAGTACTCCTTTCATCCATGTTTTCCATTTGAAAATGGACTAGACATCGCCAGTAGGCGGGGATTTTTTGGAGAAAGCCATTAGTTACTACTTTATACCTCCAACCCTCACATCATTTGAGAGAGCTGGCATCAAAGCCTTTAAGACAACTGATGATTTCTCCTGCTGGGCAGCTGAAACCCAGCAGTACAACAGAACTGAGCACTGTCCTAAACCAGTCCTCTCAACCGAGGTTAACAGACAGTAGGTCTCCAACCCAACCTTCATATTGTCCACAACTGAAGACTACAGAGCTCTGCTAGATCTGAACAAAGAAGTTTGACTACATTAAATGAAGCACATGCACAACTACAAGGGCTCCAGAGAAATTAGTGACTCTCTTGCCTTTAATCCTATGAGCACAAACTGCCATGAATGCCCTATGATTCTATAGTCAACCATGGTTTAGCAAAGTAATTTGTCTAGCTATCATTAAAAAAATTAAGGTCTTCACGCTAAGCAACTCCAGCCTAGACAAGCAATGCAACAGAACAGGGCTGTGAATACCAGTGGCTTCTGCCTCCCACATGACCAACAGTCCCTCTCACCCTCAACATGTAAACCTCAGTGCAGCCATACTTTATACATCCTTGGAGAGGATTAATTTAATTTTGATTTCCTCTCTGTGTTTGCTTTGGAAGTTTGCAGCTTGAGCAATATATATACGACCAAAGTTTGGCAGTGAGAAGCCTGTAACTATGATGTATATCATTTCAGCCTGGCGAGCATATTCAAGAAAATAACAAGCTGGCAGTGAGGACAGCTTCATCTCACATTCAGAGAGTGGAAGACCGGTGTAGGAATAAGGAAAGGCAAGACATTACCAGTAGGTAAATTTAAGATTGATGGAGTCTGATATCTTCCATGTGACTGAGAGAACAGAGTGCTCAGCAAAACCAGCTTTGATCATGACAGAGGAGGAGGTGGCAGGCATACAGATCTTTACAAGTCTTTCCATCATCCGACAGGTTTCTAGTGTGTTGGTTACTGGTACCTTCCAAAGCTTAACAGAGCAGTGGTAAAACCAGGGTCATGCAAAGAGTATTATTGCCACAGGATAGCACACAGAAAAATAAGAAATTTGCTGGTCCAGCTTGAATGTTTGAGTAGAATGCTAGATTGATGAAAACAGTAAGTATTTGCTATAATATTTTCCAATGAGAGGAATAGTAACAAACTCTGAACTGGACCATTTCCAATTCAGGTGTCAGTAAACCTTACAAATTTCAGTTTCAACTTTTATTCCACTAGTTGTCCATCACAAAGAAGTTAAAAGCACGTATACTATGCTGTTCCAGATACATAATATTGTATTCCATGTAATCATAAAATCATGCTTTTATTATAATACCTCCAAACCTATAACACATTCTGTCAACAATAGAAAACAGCTTCTACTGCATTCCAGCTAAACACAAGGACTTTCTTTTTAACTTATTCATGCTGTTTCTATATAGCTGAAATGCATTTGATCAGCTGAGTTTTCTGGTACCTCCCTGCAGTCATAAGCTCCAATTTATGAGTGAAGAAGGCATTATTGCCTAGAGCAAAATAATCCATCTGTCATGACACAGACCTTGTTTCAGTGATTTTCTAGCATACAAGGGTTCTTCACTGCATACAAACTCAAAATTATCCAATATCACAACCTATTACTGTTTCAGTAGTGTACTAGTCAGCTAGCATTTAGAATTCCATGCACTGAGAATTGACAGGGTTCCTTTCATTAGATCTCTCCATTTGTCAAGATTATGTTGTTTCTTCCACCAGAAGCTTTGTATAAAGAGTCACAAGTGCTGGAATGCAATGGTCTACATTTGCCTTAATGTCTTGTCATCATTGCTTAGCAGTGTGTTATCCCTACAGATGAAACCTAAACTTACACCTACTTTTTAGTATTATAAAGCATAGAAGCCTTATTTTCAACTTTGGCTTTACTACCTTTGCTATCTTTTAACACCACTGCTCCATTTTCCCAATCTAAATTCAGTTCCTTTAGTTTGAGCAGTCCCTTCCCTCCCCAAAATAAAATTCAGTTTGGTGTTTCTGTAATCCAGAATCAAAATAACTTGTGGCAGAAATTGTAAAAAATAATTAAAACATGGTCCATTCAGAATCAGTCACAAGCTCAACACCAGAGCTAAGTATGACCGCTCCACTAAAACTAAAATATTAGACACAGATGAATAGGAGTTATCAGGTTCAACTCAACAGCCNTACACAGTATTTCACCCAGGCCCAAGATTCAATGTGCAATGTTCAAACACCGAGAATAAGACCATGTATTTCAACACCTATATATAAGCTCTTAAGTTTTATTTTTAAGTCTTTGCCATCAAGTGATTCATGGTTTGAATCCTGCTATCTGAAGGCTATCACACTATGGATGTGTAAGACAACATCATTTACAAGATGGTGCAACGCAGTCAAACACCTGGTTTTCCCTAGCCTTGTTCTGTCAGCCTACAATTCTTTCCTTGAGGAAAAAGAGAAAATGATGATTTTTCAACTACTTCCAGATGTTAAATGGCAATGGCTCTGACCAGGATACCTGAAGTTTCAAAAGCTCCAGCTAACTTGTACGTCCACATTAAGCAGAATCAAATGAAGCACATCTGGCGTGGTAAGCAAAGGCATCATGTCACACTCCCAGAGCTCTGCACAGGATGCCTCGACAAACTGGGGCAGGAGTATCCTTCATTTGGATCAAATTAACACAGACATGATCTACAAATGAGGATGTTGAACCAGCAAGTCAATAAAACAGCACAGGAGCCTAAACACTTCCAAGCCCAGCAAAAGATCTAATTCAGAGCTGAACACACCATTACCAGACCACAAAGCTTGCCCACAAAACTGGGTCAGAATTGAAAAGACCACAGTTCAAGGAGAAGCAAATTTTTTCCGTTGATATTCGAATCACATTAGTAATTAAAAAATACTCAAAGTCAGAACAAAATTGATGCTACTTGTTAAATTTTCAGGAAGCAACCAAGGCAACAAAACCTTTCTAGCTTTTGAGTAAACACGCACGCACCACAAACTACTGCAATACAGTGTTAATGAGGTGAAGACTGACAATGTGGTCGCAGCTTAGCATCCTCCCATGCCAAATTTCTTGAAAATTCCAATACAGTCACAGATGGGAAGAGTTGAAGCTCATCCCAATCTTGCATCTAGTTTCCTGGACACTAGTAAATGAACACAAACAGAAATAAATAACCCTCCAACACATAAAGAGCACTGTAGCACCTAAAATACTCACATTTTTCTTGCTACAGAGAAATGTGTTGAGATATAAGTGGAGACCAGAATCATTGACAGCAGTGCAGTGTATACCAAAGATGATCTTGTCCTCAGGTTAAAAGGAGCTGACAAACATGCCTCAGATTTTCACTTCAATTTCAACTATTTTCTTTTCATAAAGGCTTTGTGCAATGATTGATCACTAGCTCCAGTTTATCTCACTATTCCAGTGTAAGTCCTTCCAAGAACAGCTCAAGCTGTTTGTGATGGACAGCCTCTTGATGGGACATACCCATAGATTCAATGACACTCAGACATCAACTGAACTCCTTTAAAGCTTTGAAGAAATATGGCCTCTCTTAGGTCTTGAAATTAGCAACATTTACTTTTGAATTTAGTGTGAAAGTATAATTTAATTCAAGACAATAAGCAACATTTTCAGACCAGTATGTGACCTATGTTTTAAAGCCATTACAGCTCCAGGAAGATAAATATCAGTAAGCTTCACACAGAGTTTATGATTTATCTTTTGGATTAAGGAAGTCTGTCGGGTTACCCAAGTAACATCAGTTTCCAAAGATTCTTCATTATTACTTTTGCTGTTAACTAAACCATCTACTGCAAAATACTTGTTTTTCTGGCATGCACTGGCTAACCATTCAGGCAAAAACTCACAATTTCCACAAAGGGGCCCAAAGGAAACACTTTGTCCTTTCTGCAGTATCTGAGCCTGCTAACTTTATAAGCATAATATATCATACTGAGCAATTGATAGTAGAATACAAATATTTGGTCACTCATACACACAACCATATTCTTTTTTTTTTTTTGGTAATGACTTTGCAGATACTGTTATTCAGTTTCTTTTACCTAGATTTGCTGCTTGCAGTTCCAACTATATTCCTTTCATTCTCCTATTAGGCAAATAGTTTAGTTATTGTTTAGTTACAGTTTTATTATTCTTCCTTCAAAAATAGTACAGAATATCGCATATTTAAACATGGTTGCTTCAATTTAGAATTAGTAAATATTTAACAGTAAAAGTTCATCGCATATTGTCCTTCTACACTGATTTCCAAGATACATGAGAAAAGATTTTTCTCTCTGACAAGAATAGATAAGACATCTAATATTTTATGTTCCGATTTCTGTGAAATTAGCAGGTGTGAAATTTAAGCAGCATTGAAGCAATTACAGTTCTGAGTTAAAGAACAAATGAAGGATAATTAGTTACTCTAATAGTCTGGGCATTAACCTAGAACCAGATTCAAGAGGCTACCCCTGTTGTTCTTTTGCTTTAAGCTTCTGTTCATATTGGAACTAGAATAACCAATAAATTAGACATGAGATAAATTGCATCAGTTCTGAGCCTTGTTGTTTCAGTCCACAGCATTTTATTACTGTCTCATTCAAAATGGAAATCTATCAATCATGACAAATAGTTTCTCACAACCAAATCTCATGTTTTTTTCAGAATCTTCAAAGTCTCCTTACAAACAATATTTTAAAAACAAGTATCATCACAGCAACAAAAAAACATATTAGGTGGGGACATTTTGTGTGTGGTTTTTTTCCTTTTTGCCATGTACAAGCACACATTCTAAACAGAATCAAAAATATGTGAAAGCATTAACACATCAAGGTGAGAAGATACCAATTCTCCTTCCTTCCAAATAGCTATTTAATATGATTGGTAAAATCTGAACCCAATGACTGAATGGCAGTGCTGTTATTTTGAGTTGTGTACACTTTCATTGGGAGTGACATTCTCAGCATAATCCAGCAAAGCTCATATTTCACTAAATGCAATGGGAGTCTATCTTCCTTAATTAGACAGTGACAGAAGTGATCTTTCTGAAACATTGAAGGATAGAAGCAGATTTATTATTTATCTAATGCTATTTCTGAGGAAAGAAAAACAAATGTTCCTTGAGAATTTTTTCCTCAAAACATATTTGTTAAGTAGTCTGCCAAATTAGCAGCACCAGCTGACACTCACTGATGTCAGCTTTTTCTACTGGAACACAAAAAAGCATATTCAGAATACTGTGAATTTTACCCAGGTACAGAATAATCTCCCAATAAAACCAGGCACATTAGCTTCTTGATCAGCTTTACATGTTTTACATCACAAAAGCTTTCAAAGAACAAACCCAAGGCTGGACAGAAAATGTGTAGTACAAGTGAATCTGAGGTATGAGGGCATTAAAAGAAATTTGAATTAGTTAACTCTACAGGAACAGGAACAGCAAAGGGAAAATACACTCACAGCTAAAATCAGATTGATCTTTAATTTTGCCTCAGATTACAGAAAGTTACTAAAATCTTGATTTAAAAGTGAAAGAAAAGCAAGAGTAAGAGACCATTTTCAGAAAGCACAGTTCAAGCTAATGGTTTATTTCAGCCCAAAATAAAGAAGGGTCATGCAAATAGTTTTCCAGGATAGAGCCCACAGAAGGCATTCCAATTATAATTTTATCATTTAGACTACATGTGTGCCTGTTCTAAAAGGCAAACTACCATACAAGTCTTTCCTTGACCAAGGTAAATGACTGCTCTGAACAGTTAAATTACAGTTTCTGAACTTCTAGGTGCCACGCTAAGTTTTTATTGCTCAAATGGAAGCTCAAACCCTACCTGACAAGGCTTACAAAGTTTATCCTATGGGGTGGAGGTGGAAAATATGGGTGTGTCTAATAAATAAGCAAATAATCAATCAGTGTTTACATGTAAAGTCCACACGGACATATCAGTACCTTCAGATTAAGCAACCATCACAGCTGGAAAAAATAATTAATTCCTACTGCCCACATCCTTGAGATTTCTTATTGTTTGTCTTTCAAAGATTCCCATGCAACATTATTTATCTATAACGAACAAGGTAAAAAACTTCCCACAAACAATGAATATATCACAGTGCTGTAAAACTTCACTCTCTCAGATGTACAAGATGAAAATAGACTTCATGTTAGGGAAAACTAAAAGCACTATAGATTAGGTTAGGCATTGGTAAACCCCAAAATTTAGTTACAATAACTCTGATAAAAATTTACAACAGGTTTATGATGTATTCAAGTCATTGCAAGCAGCATGCTGGGTTACAGTCAACCAGTAAAGCCATCAAGCTGCTTCTCACTCACACATTCACATGCCCAAGGCAGCACAAACACACCTCAAGTAGGTGACATGCCTATGAAAAGTCTCCATACTTCACTTTGTGGGAGAGTAACTCAAACCAGCTGATCTAAATTGACTACAGGATCTTGCAAACAAGCATTTATAATGGATCTCTAAGGAAATCCTGCCTGCCTTCTGGCAAACCTATGTACACCCAAGAGGACAGAGTAAGGATGCAAAAACCCTCTAGCCCAGTATAGGTGATAGGTTGCTACGTGCACATGCTTTCTCTATCCAAAAAAAAAAAAAAAACAAACCAAACTAAAACAAACAAACAAACAAAAAAACCCACAAAAACCAACTTTTATTTAAACCATTCATATCATAATTTTACTTTGAGGTCCAGGAGATACAAATTCCCAAATCCATCATCACAGCTCAAGATGAAAACTATCCTTAAAAATGAAAAGAAAGTATCACAATGCCCAGTTAGTGACCATGCATTAGACACAGCACAACACCACAAATTATTTGTTCAGGTATGGCTGATTAACACTAGATGGCAAATCATGAGATTATACTCATGCTCACAACTTCTTACACTTCCAGCCTAGTCTGCTGTAACTGCCTAAACCAGTGATGACCCAGCAGTCATAATTAACAGGCGCATAACAATATCCACTCTTGACTGCCATTTTCATCAGCCAATCCCGGTACACACTTCTCAAGAAAAATCTGGGAATGGTGGCAAAAACAAGGAGATGCCAAACTTGAGAAAAACACAAAAGCAGGAACTATGGTACAATAGCCAGAAGAGAAGTACAGAATGGCTCAGCAAGTCTAAGCAGATATTTCTCAAGCATGCTGCTAGTTTTGGCACTGTTGGTGGTATCAGTCTTAAAAATTATGCAGTCATTTGACAAGGTGACATTAAAAGATAAGATATAGGAACATAAGGCAGGATATTTTGTGCAATAAATTTAAACTACAGCATCTTAACAGTGATTGTGAAGTTGTAGTCAAAAAAACTGCTGTTCCAATTTTATTTCATTATTTCCGTCAAGAACTACCTGAAGGAACTTGTTAGTCACAGTTCATAAATTCTGAAAAATGAATAAACATTACATATTTAAATATGCATTATCAGGTTGTACCTATTCTTCAAGAAGTCTTAGGAGACAGTCTAACATTTAAGAAGGATGAGGCTTTGACTAACAAGTGCTGGGCATTTATCAGATATTTCAAGATGACTTCACTTTTCAGAAAAGGCAACTACTTTAGACAGGTATCATAGGCAATAACAGGAGGAACAGTTAAGTGTCAGAACCTTCCTCCCCGTGATAAGAGTATTTAAAATCTTTGGTACAGCATTTTACCCAAAAAATTACATTTGGGTCTTGGATTCCTTAAAATCAGATTTACAGGTAATTGAATAAACTGTAATCACTCCTACCAAGCATCAGACCTTACTCAGAAAAGCTAATGCCAGGTTTTTAAATTGGGATCATTTCTCTTTAACTGTACTGTAAGTGCATTTGCTCTGGTGGGTCTTACATTTCAGGCAGCAGATCAAGAAAGACTGCAGTTTCACGTACATTTCCAATTTGTTCTTGGTATTGTTTGGGCAAGTTTTAAACATTTGGCTATAGCATTTCAGTACAAATTAGCCAGAATAACGTAAGGTTTCAATTTGCAGTTTAACCTTGCCAATGTCCCAACTACTCTTGCCTTGTATTTGAACTCAAATTTAAATGCTGATTGTAACGGTATTGTTGTAATTAGCAGAACAGTTCTGCAGGAACACTGCCTATTAGATAGCAAAAGCATATCAAGATGTGGTTAAGCACAAAAAAATAGTGCTTGAGAGCAAGCTCTATACTACTTTGTACCTTGACATACTGCTTGAGGTGATTATATTTGTGTACGCATTCAGATATGTTGGTTAAAGGAATTAAAATAGTGAGCTCTGTTTATTTGGCCAAACTGTTTATAGTTTTGGATTTATTAGCTGTCACGCCTCTCAGCCCCCTCTTACTCCTTCTCAATCTTTTTGGCTTGAAATGACTCTGTTTTGGCACATTCTGTAATGCAACATTTCACTTTTCTAGAAAACTCCCCTGCTAGAAAAGTAACACAAAACCCCAGGAAACTTACCTAGTCTCCAGTTTCACTACCAACTCAAAACAGCCACAGTTCACTCAAAGCCAACTGAATCTCTGCCCAGTTCCAAGCAAGCAGGGACAAATTCAGGCATTCATACCAACTTTTGACACACTTTGGGGTACAGAAAGCCTACTTTGACAGAACTTCAACAGTAGAACCAATAAGAGGCTGCAAAGACATGAGGAGAGAGATGAAAAGGAAGAGAACTGCCATCAAAAGAACAGGAATTATGCATATATTTGCATTCATCCAGAAAGAACACCAACAGGTTTTCATTTCTGATACTGGGTTCATAAACTTCTAATGTTAAAGAGTAAAATGAAAAGAAAAATGGTAAAGAACTGAAGTGGGAAAAGATGTCTTAACAGGTATCAGATGAAATAAGGGATCAAGAAAATCTGGGTAAAAAACCTGCATCTCTTTTCAGCAATAGACTTTTGCCACAACACCCAGCTCACTGCCCCAGGAGGCTACACAAATGGCTCAAAAGCTTCAATGGAAGTCTGATATATCAAACATAGCTACTTACCTATTTATGTGAACTGTAGTACACAGAAAGGATGTCTACTTACAAACTAGTTCTCTGAGATTTTTATCTCTCTCTGAAAAAAGATCAGGATTGCACTTACCTGAATCTCAGTTTCAGCTGATTCTCTATCAGGAACCATTTAAAATATGAAAAGTGTTCAGTAGCAAAAAGAATCTGCTCCATCTTCCCAAGTTTTTCATATTGCCCATCACAGTCCACAAAGCAAGAACTTATCCTCTTAAATTCATTGAATAAACTAAGAATTACTCAGAGACCCAAAAGATACCATGTGTTTTGAAAGAACATGATTATGAAGCCAAAAGAAATTAAATTAATTACAGCCTCCCTGAAAGTATCCTATAACAGTTACTTTGTTCCATCACTTGTAAGGTGAAACAAGAGGCACACAACACAAATTTGCATTCAAGAAATGTCACTTAAGATATTCCCATGTAGAGCAGAGAGAAATGTTTTCTGATACAGAGGTCAATTTTTTCTGGAAAATTAAATTTTTCTATATAGAAGCTTCAGTAGCCAGGTCTCACAAACACAGCCTGATCAACCAACCTATCATTTTGCACTGGATACAGTAGCACTTTTACATGAGTAATTAAAGCATTACATATTTGTGAAGTGCTGCATTTTCACATAGTTGCCGCCCAAGAGGATTTAATGGAGGGAATGCTTTCTAATGAAGGTAATTGTTCCCATCAGGCTATATGTCCTGCTGCTCTGAGTCATAGAATTATTTAGGTTAGAAAAAACCCTCAAGATCATCAAGTCCAACTGTAAGCCCTGCACCATCAAGTCCAGCAGAACCACTAAAAAACCCCAATAAAACAGGAAGGAGGATACAACTGTAAGAGGGAGGGCTTTTCTAGTACACACCTAAGCTGCAGAAGGAATGCCTCTTGTGTCGAGATGCACAGAAACAGCTACTGCCAAAACAAATGCATTTGAACGCCACACTAAACATACATTGCAGGGTATTCTAGAATTTTCAGAATACGGCAAAAAGAGAAACAACACAAAATACTTACTCTTTGAAGGTCTCAAGAAGTCAACTAACAGCAGATAAAATTTTAACTTCTTTAAAATACAGCAGCTGGCTTGACCATATTTTTGCAAAATTCAAAATACGAAGATTTAATGGGATATATTCAGAGGTACTTCAGCACTGAGCCCCTCTGCTAAAATAGTGTTTTGCTTCAGACCTAATCCTTCAATTTGATTTTACAGAAACTGAGAAATAAATTAGAACTCATACATTGAGCTCATACATGAGTTCTCAATTTAAATCTGCCTCTGGATTACATCTTAATGGCTCTATACATGAAGTGCAAACAGTACTGATATTTTTATTTGAAAAACAGTCAGTCAAGTTAATACAAAGCGTCCAGCTTGGACATAACATTCCATGCTTTCCAGGTAAGTGTTAGAAGAAAACTCCCTGATCAAGGTAAGCCCATACAAAACCAGTCATTCAGTCTAATCTTCTAAATCAAGTTTCAGACAATAATATTCCAGCTGTGACTGTGTCTAGTAAATTGCATTTAAATGGCCCACAAAAATCCATTTAGTCTTTCACTTGCCAGAAGAGCAATGGGGGGTAGCAAAAACTCATGCATTCTCAAGTTTCTAACTATAATTGATTGATAGGGTAAAGAATTGCAGACAACATCTGAGACTGGAAAATAAGTAAAAGGTAGTGTATATTCAAAGCTAAAGAAAACTATCCCCAGAAGTAGAGGCAGTGTGGAGGCATCAGCATGCATGCACACCCACAGGCTACCACCTTCCTTCTGAGCCAAGCTGCAGCCAAACAAACAGGTCTCGCCAGCCTGTGATTTACACTGAGGACCAGACACCTGGGTTTTGCCACCTTCCCTTCACTGAAGTACACAAAGTGAGAGCCACTCACTCTTTGTGACTCCAGTTTCAGCACCGGTACAGCCTCACCTTTGCATCCCTCTCAAGTGCATCACTGGTATCTCAAAGTTTGAATTTAGGAAGCTGCATGGTCTGCCAGGTACTGTCTGCTTTCTTTTGTGCAACAAAAACAGAGCAGCAGTTATCTCTCCAATGCATCACTGAGTGAAGCTTGTTTGGCTAAGGATACCAACACATTCTGTCCTTCTCTGGGGGAAGATGTGCACTTCATCCAGACGTACTCAATAGCATGACCAACATTTTGTCTCTTTGAAACAAAAAATATTCCACAACTCTACAGATGCTCTAAATCCACAATGTGAGGGAGGGTACCATTATTTCGGCCATAACTGCACCACCCATGCGCATCAAAAGAGTTAAATGATGTTCCCTTAACAGCATATCCAGGAGTGGAACAACATAAGCCATTTCAAGCATCTTGTTTCCCATTTTGGTACCCATTCTGAAGAGAAACATCACAGCTCTGAAACTTGACAGATAGCATGGTTGCAGTCATCAGAATGAAGAATGTGGTTTGATTGCTTAAACTGATGGCAACACCTGCTGTCAGATACTTCCTGAGGTGGTTTGCCCTTCCAAGCAAGAGTCCTGCTTGACATCTTTTTGCAGTTCTTGGGAATCTGTACTTGCATAAGTAGTACTTTATATGACTGCTTCTCTGCTGTACAGTACCAGAGGTAGGATGGATCAGTCCCACAAATTTCCTTTCTGGTTGATTCAAGGCATTCCCTTGATTCAGCCTCAACAAGTGTTGTGTCACCTGTCTTATAGAAACAGAGGACAAGCTTAGCAGAACTGGAAAGAATTAGGTCTGTTTAAAAAGCTGGAAAGCAGAGGCTGTGAGAGGCCTTCAGCCCCAAACAAATATTATGCTCTTCACAGAGCTGGGCACTCAGGAATTCAGCTGGCAATAGAAATTTAGAGGATGCAAAGAAGCAATCTGCCATGTGCTCAATCAGGATCATTTCTCGTGGCAATGAAGGTGAAGAAGAGTTCACCTGCAATGTTTCCTAGTCTTTCCCACGCCAAACCTAGATGCATACAGCTTACCACACAACACACAGCTCATTCATAGGACAGCACAGGGTGCTGTGAATTTAAAATATAGGCAGAATTGGAGCATTCTGTCCCTGCAGTAAAGTCTCCAGTGAAAAAAAAGAAATGTACCACCCTCTGTGCTGGGCAGATGCTACTGTACCAGGGCAAACAAATACTAGAGTACACAAATTTAACTAACATTTTAAAAAGTGTTATGCAAACACCCTTAAATAAGTGCCACTGCTTGTACAGCATCTAACACAATCAGACTCCTGTTCTTAGCTGCCCCCCCAGACATTACTCTATAACTGAACAGTACAAAAACATTCAGCCTTCTGTAAGCACAGAACTCAAGTCATCTTGTGAAAAGTAAGAGTCTTTATTGTCAGCTGAATCCTCCTTCAGCATAAGCCTACTGTTCATGTGGATAAGAGGCAGCATTAGTAAGAAATCTAGACACATAAGTTGATAAATGTGCCTTCCAGTAAAAGCACCACCTTCAACAGCCTTTTGTTTTGCCCCACCTGCTTCCATGTCTCTGGTCTCACTTTCCTTTGCATAATTCTTATGGTCCCTGGTTATTACATTCAAAATATCTGCCAGATTATGCAGCAATCCACATTAAGGTAATTTATATTAAACTGATCCACATTAGCAATTCCTCAGGAGAAAGAAATGGTAGGAAAGTAGTAATAGCAGAGGCTGTGGAAGAAGCTACTTCTGAATCTGTTGCCAAAGTAAGTGTTTATCAAATCACACTATTCCAGGGCACAGAAAAATTAGGCTAACATCTGAAATTGCTTCCAAGTATAGAATACACAATTACACTGCTCTGAACTCTTATTCTGCATGTGAATTCATAAAACATATTTTTACTACAGCATCTGCTGGCCTGCATTTAAGCCTCCCTCGCTAATGAATTAATCAGCTGCAAACTAGTGATGAAGATTTCAGGGTCAACAATAGTATTCACTGGCTCTATAATGAGCTAAATAAAGAACATAAATCTTAGAGATTAGTAAAGGATTATTTTGCATTATCTTATTTGAATCCAAGGGAAAAATTGCTTTACAGACTGAAGTAGGACAGAAATTAAGAGCAATTATTAAGTACTGACTTCAGAGTTTCCACTATTCTTTTGTGGTTTCTTTTCACTCCTGGCTGTCATACAGAGAATACATTTCCTAAATTTACTTTGTGTTCTGGTAATACACCTCTTTCGGGTACCTCAAAACTTTTGAATCTAAGGTTTAGAGAAACTTGAAGTTTCAACTGTTCAACTTAAATTTTTGACCATTTATTTGTTTATTGTTAAATTTATTGGCACAGATTCTAAACCAGTAACTCTCATGATCCACAGGTGCCAGATATTCATTCTTGGTGAGGGATTATGCATGTCCAACAGCAGAACTCTTGTGATTTATGTGGTCATTTATTACTTACACTAACTGCTTTTACTGAGCAGATTCTACAGTCATAGTCAGACTTGTCAAACTAGAACTATTCAAAAGTCTGATTTCTTTTAACCATAAGAAATAAAGCTAGACTGTGAGAAATCAGACTTTTTAACCTAATTTGTAGTAACAGAAGTGTAAGAAATCAGAATTATTATTTGATATACTTGATTACTACCAAGTATAAACAAATCATTATGACAGAGTTAAAAAGAAATACTAGTTAAGGCAGATAAATGTAGAATTTTTAAAAATCCTTTTGGCTTACGTCATTAAACTATATACAGTTATTTCCTCTCAGCCTTCAAAGACACAATTGTAAAAACTAGGGCAAATAGACAGAGCACACCTACTCACATGTAAGAAGTCAGAAAGGAAGAATCAACATTTTTGTGTTCGTAGGCCAGTTAGTACAACACGGTACTAATACTGACAGATAGACATCTCCTTCTCCTGGACATTAAAAATCTAGCCCTGGATGATTGCATACTCCAGTAATTGTAGTGAGGCATATTGACCTAATTAAATCTGTGTCAGCTCTTCATGTCCACAGCTACACTTTTGAAAAACTCATCTCAAAACAATTCACACTTTCATGGTGTTCACAGTATGAAAATAAAGATGCTGATATTTGACCTAGAATGTATTTCAAAAAGCTTCCATCAAGCATATCCTTCAAATATAACTGCAATATCAGATCATATAAAACCTTAAGTATAAAAGCCTTTGCTGAAAAAATGGCACACAAAATTACTCCTAACCCTCTACCTTTGGGTTCTGCAGAAGTATCTTAAATCCTTTGTCACAAACTTAAATCAGAAACTATCATAGGTAGAAGTGAAAAATGCTTAAGGAAGATCTGTTTTTGAATTTCTAGCAGACCAATGCTACTGTACACAGAAGGAATGAGGAGGAGGAGTTCCTCTTCTGAAAACTGCTAGGATTCTGCTCGGGGGCCTGACCTGGGTAATGAGTACCAGCTGCCTACCTTCACTGGTAGCTGCATTCTTCTGGGCTTTGGTGGGTGTGTGATCCGTACTTGAACTCACGTCGGATGAGATGCTTGAGCTGCCCTTGCCTGCAAAAAGAGAAGGAGGTGGAGAGGGAGGGAGAGAGAGAGAACAAACGTGAGTATCAACTCTGAAATAGAAAGACCTTCAATATCTGAAACTGGAACAATTCCAGGAAGCTTTAAACTAAGTTTAAAGCAGCTGATGTTCATCTTGTACACACCAGGGTGGGAGTTAACTGCGCTGTAACTTCTAGCATGTGCATCTTCACATGTATTAAGGCTGCAAATAGTCTCTTGTGCCACAGGGCCTCTCATTACACATTTGCTAAGCTCCACTGTAAATCAAATGCTTGTGATTAACAACATTAGAGGAACTTAAATGTTCAGTTTACTCATTCAAATACCTCTAACTAAGATCGGAATATATGGTTAAATTCAAAATATGTTAAATGAGTTTAGATTTCTGTTTTATGTGTTCACATCATGTATTCAAGTCACTTGGTCATGTGAAAATGAAAGCAAAGTATCTGTTTTCTCCTTCACTGAGCTCATTGCATGATGCAATACACCATTTCAAAACTAACTTCTCAATAATGGTGGAGGGTTTTTAACTGTAAATCATAACCTATGGACGTTCCTTCTCTTATTTTCTTTCTTAAAAGATTTTCCTGGATTTCCTACATCAATCTCTTCAGACCTATATGTGAAATGTCGAACTCTAGATACAAGATACAAACAAAAGAAATCCAAATACATCTTGAAAATTAACCTAGATAGATACTACAGAAAAACAGTTGTCTACACCAAAGCTGTCTTTTTGTTTACTTGTGAGGATCTAAGAAGGAGTCACTTCTGTTTCCCTTCACTCATTCTACTCAATCTCAGTAATTACTAACAGAGAATACATTCTACTCTGCAGCAGGAACCAGACCAACCCAATGCGCAGTAAGTGAAATAATTCTAGAGAGAGGAAATGCAGTGAATACTGTTACATATTAAGAAGTTACCTATCCCCACAAACACTGCATCATTGAAGCCTTTAAGGCCTGTGTTATTTTTTTTGACCAAAATTAGGCTGTATGCAGAAAGCTAGCTGACACCAAGTTTCTGTCACTTGAGTAAACCTATAATCACAGGAATGTTAGCAAGAGACTTTTCTGATCTGTTATTTCAATCAAGCATTCCTTGGGGTTCTGGGTTACAGTATGCCTGGTTTTCAAAACATTTAGATGTAAGGGAGAGGTCTGCTTTTTAAAGGTGCCACAACAGAACAAGGATTTAAGTTTTAATGGGAAACGACTGGAGAATGTGCAAATGTAGGTTGCTTCACAACCAAGGTACTGCCACTTAATCTGTCAGCCAGCCCTAGAGAATCATTCTCCACAGAAAGTTGCTTAAGTTAACATGCTTAGATTTGAGGGATAATTATGAATTGAACTGAAGTGAAAGGATATTAAAATGGCCAGAAGGAAATAAAAAAACAAAAATGGCTAAAGCTAGTACTTAGGCAGGGTGAAGAAGAAAAAAGTGTCTTTTCAGTGATTCACTAACTGCTTTTTACATTCCTTTAAGAAGTTAAGAAAAACCAAGAAGCAACATTTCCAGAATATGACTTCAACTGCTCTCAAGCTGTGACATGAGTTGGGGTAATGGACTGTGGTCTTTATAGAAATTACTGCCCCGAAATAACTCTCCAGCTAAGGCAATGAGGTTTGTGATAGGAGAAAGGCAGAAGAGATAAGGGAAGGATAGATGTTAAATGCTCTTTCCCAGGAAGAGGCCAAAGAACATGAAACACCTGCAGCAGCTGATAATGAAATCATTACTGACAGGAAAGGTATTTAGGTAGTATTGCCACTACCAGTAACTCCTTATGTATCAAAAACTCCAACAGCAGAGACAGAAAACAAAATTCCAAAGGGTATCAGCACTCTTTAAGAGATTAATAGAAAGAAAACAAAACTAAATGGAGTAACTGGAAAATTATTCCCTCAAAGCAAATAAATAGGATTTCTTCTAAAAAAGAACTTGCCTTTTTTAGGGTGGGGGGAGAGAAGAGGGAGAGAAAGTCAGTGATACCAAATAACAGCAGAGTTGTTAGATGGTCATATCTGGCATGGGTTATTTGCACAAAGTGAATGCTTCCCAGGCTTCATACCTCCCCATTACCAATAGAAGTTCTATTTACCCCAAATAGAAGCCCACCTCAAAGAGCATAACCAAAATATTTCACCCACTGTAAGCTACTATTTGTCAGTACACCTGGTAGCAACATATTTACAACTTCTATAGAAATTGTGAAATGCCTGATGTAAGTGTAGATATTTATAATTTAAATCTACTTGAACTTTAAAACATTTTAACATCTTGCAAGAATTTAAAACTAAAAATTAAGAAAAAAATATCCATAGTTACTGCTTTGGTTGAATACAGTTCTACCTGTAATTATATTTTTTGATAGAGTCTTCTCTTACTCTATACAGCCCCAAAATCAGCTTTTTTCTTATTGCCTACTCTGAAACTCTCCATTCAGATGAGGAGGAAGCAGGACATACTTTCTAGTAATTTTTCAATGTGTTTAAAATAGACTAGCTGACACTATATATCTTTCAGTTTGGGTTTTTTCAGTGCAAAACAAAGCTTCTAGTAGGCTAGATTTGGCTACTGCAGATTCATGTACACATGCCAGAGCAAAAAACATAACAGTTTTTAAGTATTCTCCAAAGAGGAAATGATAGGAGAGCAGCAGCTGCTCAGCCTGGAGATTGTAGTTGGCCTCTTCTCCCAAGTAAGTGACAGACAAGAGGAAACTGAATCAAGTTGTGCCAGGAGAGGTTTAGCTTCGATACTAGGAAAAATTTCTGCACTGAAAGGGTGTTCAGGCATCAGAACAGGCTGCTCAGAGAAGTGGTGTAGTCACCATCCCTGGTGGTATTTAAAAGACATGTAGATGTGGCGTTTAGGGACATGGTTTAGTGATGGACTTGGCAGCCCTGGGTTCACAGTTGGACTTGATTTTAAGGGTCTTTTCCAACCTAAATGATTACATGGAATATTAGAATCACAGAAATTCAAAGACTGCCGATTTCCCTAATGCCATAGGGGAACTTAAAGCACAGTATACACTGGTTTCCAGAGACCGGTTCCTCTCCAATTCAAAAAGTGCACTGAGAAAGTCATTGCACATAAATACACTCTGACAAGAGTTCTAATGCAATGACAACCAGAAGGATCAAACAGAGGGCAATATTGCAAAGACTACAGCAGTAATGACTGTATTTGATCCTCTGCTTAAACAAATTAAAGGCCTGCCAAAAGCTTCCCTAACATGACTTGCAATCGTCAAGAGTTTCCTTCATACAGTCAACAGTTCTTTATTTCTAAACCAGAAGTTGCAATCCAAAAGAAAGGAAACTGCACTATGGTAGTAGGTAGATACGGTAGAAGAAATCTATTTTCCTAGAATACAACATAATTCACTAGGAGTGAAGGTAGCATGCACTTCACAACACCTGCAAAGAATCACACAGCTACACAGTTGCAATTCAAATCATGTCTCTGACCTGCTTCTGAAGAAGCAAAAGTGTAGATTTTTTTTTTCCATCTACTAGTGCCAAAATCTTACAATAGTCGTAGGAACAAGATTACAGCCATCTAACCTAGTATACTACTTCCTACAGATTACATTTTGATCCTGCTGGAGAGAAACCTAGAATCAGGTAAGCACATAATACAACAGATACTTCTCCTGAACACTGTCTCTGTCTTCAGGTCTTTGGAGTCCATGGAAGTTTTTCAGCCATAGATGTCTTTCTACTCAGTAGCCCTACAGCCTTGTTAAATTTACCTTGTCTCTTTTTGAACCATGACTATTAAAATAATGTGTTTAATTTTCTTTTTATCATCACAGATGGCTATAGTGACTACAACATTTTGTTTGTTTTATAAAAGTATTTGCTGTCTTCAGTTTTGCTAACTTAAGATTCTGCCAGTCACACTCACTGCTGAGAAGTGTCAAAGACATCACAAGTCAGTCAGGACAGAATCAATGCAATTTAAACTTACCTGGGAAAGCACAGTTTCTAACTTTATGACACTGAAAAGCCAGTTTTGGAACCACATGTGCAAAGCCTGTCCTAGTCTGAACAGCAGTGAGTCCCCTTCACTTGCTCTGGAACAATTTCACTAGGTTTTTTTGCAGCTCATTTGCCTTGGATTCTGGTGTATAGGCATTTGCATGCTTTTTTTTTTCATGTCCTTCTAAGATCTCATAAAGACAGGCTGACCTGACCACTGTTTCTTATGTGTCACCCTGGAAAGTAACAGTAGTATTTCTCTTGACATCAAGTTCTTATGTGATGACACCTTTCTTCAGGAGGCAGTGACAGGTACCTCAGGAATTAAGTGGGTAGCAGGGCCAAACCCACCGCTTGCCATGCTCAAGTGAAACGACAGACAAAATGCCAAAACAGAAAAACAAAGTAATCATTTAGGAAAAGAGAGCAGACAGCAATTAAGCCCAGAATATCCATTAATCTTTTTATCTGTCCAAAAGTGCTATATTACAAGGACTTTGATGTAAAAAAATCTGAAAATTTTGTTTACTTAAGACATCAATTCTTATCCAAATGACATTATTCAAATTAAACTTCTCAACATGAAACTGCATATGTGCATGGTTTTCCTACCAGATGATCATTACTTTCTCTTTTATATCTTCAGACAAGTTCTTCTAAAATCGAATACATGCCAACCACATCAAGAAGAGATCCAGAAAAAAACTCAATCCAAACCTCAAAGCATCAGGGATCATTCAAGAGGAAAGAAAAATCTCTTTTCCCTTCTCTTGTTTCCATGACACACATTATACTGGTCCAAGTCACCAAAACCTCAAGTGTATCTCTTTACAATCTGCACCTCCAAAGACTGCAGACTCCTAGTATGTTTCCAAGTATTCCCATGGAAATCAGCAGCCTAGTGCAGTACTTTGGCTTTGTGGATATGCAACATCCTTTAAAGATGCAATATAGCAATTCATTTATCCAAAGTAAAAGAAAAATTGGACTACACACTTTGGACAATCATTCTCCTTGAACTTTACATTTGTACCAATTGAAATTATCTTTCAAAAAACTGGTTTCCATCTATTAATGCTTAAGTGCTGAGCAAACTACCACTGTTTCAACACTAAAGTTACCTACCTACAAGCACTCTTACTCACTGAACTGCTTTCATTTACAAGTTCACGTTGACCTTCTGCCCTAAAATCTTAGGACTACAGCTCTTAAGGTTGCTCTCTTTTTTTCCAAATTAAAACATGTGCCAATATAACAAGGAGGCTCCAAATTTCATTCCACCCAACATTTGTCAGGATATGATAAAACAAACAGTAATCTATACAAACTCCAATCCCAAGGAAAGGAAATACACTGAATGTTTCACAGGAAGCACACTGAAATTTGAAGAGTTTTCAGATATGTGCTAGCACTGGCACTTTGGGACAATATTTCTTAAAACTTTAACAAGTGGAATCTCCACAAGCAGTTTTACATTACTTTTTTAATTTTTAAACCACAACTCCAGCTTTCAGGATTGGGAAATTTGGCTGTGAAATTTGGCATAACTTAGCTATGAAATAGTACACTTAGTTCTGCAGCATTTCTGTAAGTTTTAAGCTAACTTTCAACTTGGGTCCCACAGGCCAATTTGGCCAGTTTTGTTCTTCCAGTCAGTGCCTGCCTCACCTTCTCAAGTACCACAGCACACGACAAAACCTCCTGCAAATGCCAACAGGCTACACTAATGTATCTCTGGTAGGGAATAAATCACCTCATGTTTTTTACTTCTTTTAGGAATTTGTTCCAAGTGCAGGTACCAGCCAGCTCCATCGGCCCCACCACAGGGTAGCGTGAGCCCCTCAGCCATGGGTGGGCTGGCACCTCGGAGCAGGGAAGCCCTGAGGCACAGCCCCTTGGTGTCACCTTTTTGAGTCAGTCTTACAACCAGATACAAGAAGCCACTCGAAAGGTGAACCACGAAAGCAACAAGCATTATTTAATTCTGATGTAAATATGGCTGCAGAAGTTCTGCAGCTAGCAAGACACAATGGTTTATCCACTATGCTGTAAAAGCCTTGAAAAACATACAGTAAAGTGCAGGTGTGGGATTGTATTTTTCAGAACTGTTTAGTAGAGTGATGTTTACTACTAGCAAGGCAAGACTTCAGAAAGTCTGGATTAAAATTGTGAAGCTTAAGTAAAATTGTTCATATAGGCATAGATTCTAGTTGCCATGTTAGAAGCCTACTGGGTTTGTAGTCAGGACATCTTTAACTCTCATGTTGGTGCTAAATAACTCACTATGAGTTCAGAATAGCCAAATGCTTTATTTAATGAAGCCTTCAAGTGGATTTATCTAATCTAATGACCAAAAAGAGGCTGGGCACATATTGCCTCCTCTGTGTAACAGATGAAAATACCTTTTCTAGATATTATCCCTTTTCTAGATAACTTCAGCACTCACTGATGAGGCTGGTTAACCAAGAACCAAGAACCCTTATATGGCACAACTAAGGTCACCCTAATTGTTGAAGACAGTACACATTTGCCTTATCAAAAGATTTCACGATACAAAGTGACAAACAGCATGCACCTCCGCCAGGTTTATAAAGAAGCAATAATGCATCAAACTACTTTGAGGCCTCTCTTGATACCTGCTAAGCAGCCTGAATGCCAGAAGGTAATGCTTATTTTCAGCCAAACTTTGCACCCACTTCAAGTGTTAAGCTCTACTTTTCAAACACACACTGATAAAAGCCCATGAACTGTTTAGTCTAGGCTGCCTGAGAAGAAAAGAATGCAAGTCCTTTTCTTATTTGAACTCAAAGTGAGAAAACAAGATGAGAAATCTTTAACATCCTTTCTTATTATTTTGCAGGACTAGCCTGTCTCATGACTAAGTATTCAAATACTATCTTTCACAAAAGTGGCTTAGCCTGTATTCCAAAAATGGCTCCTACTCTGTAATCTTCTACTTTGCCAAAGCAACAGGGAAATAAAACTTTGGCCTTCCTAACAATCAAAGAATTTTGTTATAAACTATTCATTCATTCAATATAGGTCTTTCCATTACAAATTGGTATCCAATCACCACCATGTTTTAAGATAGGCATTTACTCAAGATACAATGTTCTCAAGTTTATTACCTCACCTTAACTCTACCATTTTAATCCAACAGCCAAAAGTAATTATTAAACCAACACAAGAAATTAATAAACAAAATTAAGTCAAAACAAAACTCTTTTTCTAGTTTTATATTTTCTTTGAGAGAATCACTTCATTGACAGGTTCCCCACTAATGGCTAATTCAAATCTGGTTTTTCCCCACCTCTGTTGTAATTTAAAGAAAACGCTAATCCTTTCCATTCAGAAAAGCCAATGGCTATCCAGTTCAATAGCAAATATAAATAGGTAGAGACTTCATTTGCACCTTATTGCATTAGACATGCAATGGTGGAGGTAGCCTGAGAGGATAAACTCTAGCATAAATTCTGAAGTGGCTGCAAAACCTGCTATTGCATTGGAATACATCAGACATTTGGTACAAGTCTGAATTTCATTCCATAGTTCAGTAGTACAAAATCAAACCCACCAAATACATGCTTGTCTTGCACAATAATTCCATTAGCACTTATGATCTGTATTTAGATTTTCACAAACAACTAATTCCAAGATCGAAACAAAAAAGATGAATGCTAAACTTACACTATCAATTTTACTGCTCAGTCAGGTACAGTGGAAGCAGAAGGAACCCACAGCTGGAGGTGGCTGCTGTGGCAGTGCTGGGAGAGCAGCTTTTTTGGTGTAGTACATAGTAACACCCCAAAAACCAACCCCACAATATCTCCCAAATTTTGAGCTTGAATATTGACAACTGGTTAAGTCAGAGTTAACGGTAAAGAGTTGAGGAAGTGGAAAACCTTTATCAAGACATCATACAAAGTACTCTGGTATCAGTGTATGCTGTGAGAGGCGATACAAAAACCTTTCACATGACGAATCAAATCAGACAGCCTGAGATGACTTCTTTACTTAAAGAAGAACAAAAGAACCTGACAGCTAAGGAAAAGCAGACAAGGATCACTCTACTCTTTTAGATAAGCACAGTCACTTCCAGCTTTTCTTTACTGATGGATGCAGGGAGGGGGAGAAGGGGAAAGGGAAGTGGCTGACTCAAGGATGCAAGTAGAAGGAGACTTTGCAAAATAGTGGAACTACAAAACCAAAATAAAACAGATTTGTGAAAAAGGCATATAGAGTGATAGAGAGTGATATCTTAAGACAAATAAAAGGAGATAACCTAC
Source organism: Vireo altiloquus (assembly GCA_013396875.1). NCBI lineage: Eukaryota > Metazoa > Chordata > Aves > Passeriformes > Vireonidae > Vireo > Vireo altiloquus. The sequence goes on along the minus strand of VZRF01003322.1, from coordinate 492,201 downwards.
ATACTTGAGAAATATCCCTGCTTTTTCAACTGACAATCTCAAGTTTGGCAAAATTACAAGCCACATACTAGCAGGTTCAGAAATGAGACTCATCAGCACACATCACTAAGTTAAAAACAATTAAGGGTATAAAAGAAGTCATACTTAGAGAAGAAATCAAACTAAGGCTTCACACAATACATTTGGCCATCAACTTTAGATTTCTTCTTCCTTTCTCTCTGAATTTTATGAAATGCAAAGTTCTAATGTTGCACTAACCACAGATGTCTGGCAATGATTGCAAGGGAAATTAAAAAAAAAACCCAAACCACAAAACAAAAACAAAGACCCAGTACCTGTCTGATTTTTAAAAAACAATTTTAACAGATCATTTCAATACAATAGAAAATTCCATTATTCCTATTGAAAACTCTGTAGTGTCAATTACTTAATCTTCTAGTCTCCTCTGTACAGAGACTGTGCACACTACTGTAATTTGCTGTCTGAACTGTTCAGTCACTGCCTGAACACTGAGAATAAAATTTATCCAAAATAACACAGAGGCTCATCCGTCCCCAGAATATGAGTAGGATAGTAATTCCCCATAGAAATACTGCGCTTTAAGAGCCAATACAGCACTTTTATTTCTTCTGCACCATTCTCTATATTTTAGCTTGTTTCACAAAAAACCTTCCTTTCAGAGAACATGAAAACATGGCATGGAAACTTTCAGAAGAGTTAAATACAAATGTATCTCCCTCAAGACATTACAATTTCTTCATCTATTTTAATTATAGACAAAGACAAAATAACCAAAAAGACAAAGGACACTTTTTACCTTGCCCTACAACCTTCACCTTGTTTTTCATAACTCACAGAGGTATTCAGTGGGAGGAGGACACATTAATGAAAAAAAACAAAGGTAACTACTATCTACCCTCTTGATAATTCAGTACTTAATTTTGAAATGTTTTTCATTCTCACAGTTAGTAGTATGCGTGCAACTGTCATAAAGATTGTTTGGTTATAGTTTGAGGTTTAGAAAATTCCTTCTGAAGTATATCTGCAAAGCTCAGATTGAACTGAGTAATTCTGGAAAAAAGAAATTTAAAAGGCACTGCTTTCAAAAGTGTTTTAGCTAATGTCTTTGTGCAGAGACATGCTTCATCTCTCTTTCCTGCAGAACTGACAAGAAGTAATTCTGGTCTTTGGTATAACTCATTCTTGTAGTATTCAGTATTAGCATCTCATTAAAGCAAAAAAAGAACACTGAAACTCCAGCAGAAGAAAAGAGAGCAGAAACAACAGAAACAGAGAGGGTATGTCAGTGACCACTACACACGAGTTCAAGCAATCTCTTGCTCAAGATGTTCTTGTCTGGATGGTTTCCGGGAACCAGCAATGGTGCAGCAGGGCCAGTCTCCAGCTCCCAATCATCCTGCCCAACACCAATTCTTGCAATGTTCATTAATTCATGCTAAGTTCCTTTCTCTGAGCCAACTCACTGCCTGTGCAGAAGAGAGGACAGAGGACATGCTGCTTGCCTCTATATTCTGTCATTTGACACCAAATCTTCGCCACACTTACTACAATGACATGTGAGCACTCTTAAAATACTCAAGGAATCATCTCTGCTTCTTGATCACACTTTTGCACATATTTTTAAATTAATCAGTACTGGTAAAAAACTAACAGAAGTCATACCAAAGAAACATGGATCATTTTAGAGAATTTTTCCCAACCAAAAAGAAAAAACAAAATACCCAAACAACAATACCAAAAAACCCCAAATCAAGCAAACGCAAACCCCCAAAATTAAAAAACCCCAAACAAACTAAAAATAACCCCACCATGAAATCCACAACCAAACAACCATTCAATCATTATTAAGATTTGTAATAACTGAGGTAATTGTTAGAAGTTGAGAGAAAGCACATGAAGTGGTACAGTTGCCTATGACAATGCAACAGCAATTATTACAGAAGAAACAGCTTATTGTACAAAAACTGCTGTCAAGAATCAGGCTGGCAACATGAGAAGGAAACTAGAAATACAAATGGGGATGTCAGATAATCTGAGGCTAATGGTAAACACAGATCAGGCTATGTGGTCAACAGGATAAAGTCCAAGCACACTATCTACAAGATACTTCTGGTTCTCTCCTTGCATAAACTTCCACTCGATTATACATTTTAATGGCTTTTGTATCATCCTGGAACCAGCTAAGCTACCTATGCACTGTAATGAAGGAAGATGGCCCAACTGGCTCTACTAAAGGATCAGCACCTTACCCCTTGTTCCTTCAAAAGATGTGCCTGATGAACCAAACTGAACTGAGCAACGCCCAGGACAGCAGCATTTTTTGGCAGACCTATCAGGCAAGAGTAGCCAAACATACGTGAATACTTTGCCACTGAACAATACAACTCAGCTTTTCTCAGTTCTTTCAGTTTCTCTGGTTAGCTTTATTTTGCTGAAAGCAGTCACCACTGTTCCAACTCCTTGACCACAATCTGTCTGACAAGAAACATTCTCAAAGTGTCTTTCAAGTGTGGAGCAGAGATGTTCAACAATTTAGCCATTTGGGATTTAGTTTGCATCTTCCTGCATTTGCTCCAACCTGTCTGATGATTTCTAGCAAGTAAGTTTAATAAAATTTGCAATCATATTAGACCACTTTTGTTAGCAGGCAGAGCAAGTCTGGACTTTTACATGCAGAAGTGGAATGTGGAGCAGAGAATAGTTATGTCCTGGGAACCGACAACAGTTTTGCATTTCCTCCCACTCCCTCCTCTTTGAAAGTCTGTCTGGTGCCATTTGGCACCTTTCATACCCGAGCACTTCCTTAACTACTAAGCATCTACTTTTGCAGTTGTAGGCATAAGCAAGCTGCATTTTACTTCCAGAGAAGTATGCAGTTTACAGGAGCCAGAGGGAAACACCTGCACATCTCCAGTCTTGGCATGTCCATGGCTGCACATCAGATAAAAAAAAAACAAACAGTTGATGTCAAAGAGGCACAGGTGCAGGAAGCTTGCTCCAGTGCTCATTTCCACAATATCCTTTTTAAAAGACAGCTTATCCTTTGCTATCTACACTTAAGAGAGATGCTAACGACCCATATGATTCTTTTTCTAACATATGTTTTAACTAAATGCCACCATAAAACTACAGTTTGAGAAATACACCATGCCATGCCAAGAGCCTGACTTACTCCTCTTAAAGCTTAGTCTTCAGAAACTGTCTGTACCATGACAACAGGAGCAAAACTGCTTGTCCAACCCAACTAGAAGTTTTACTGATTCATCTCATTCTCCACTATGCTAGTCAGAGTAAAGTCTGTGAGCTAAACCATTGCTTTAACACAGAAAGGGCCTTTAGAAGGTTTTGAGATACTCTTCGACCAGTTCACTAGTACATAGTGCAACTGTAATTGAATTGAAATGTAAAGATAATTCCATGTTTCAGGGAATTTTTGCAAACTGAAACCAAATCACTCATTTACTGAAAACAACTTCTCTAAAACTAAACAACATACTGAAACTAATACTGAAGCAGTGATTTCTCATGTGATTAATTCTCACGTATTATTTCCTAGGGTACTCCTTACCTTCATTAGACAAAATATAAGGCTAATTTTTTTTTCAACATAGGCACAAACCCTACAGCAGCAGGAAGACCATCACAGTTCTATACGGGCTTGGAACAAGCAAGCCCAATTACTCTGTCCAGGGAGCACACATCAGAGGCATTTTAAACAAAACAGGCTGATTTTTCCACTTGTGCCAATAAGTGCACATTCATCCACTACCAGAGGGCCCAAGAGAAGACAGAAATGCTTAAAATCATCACCTGTTTTTCCACTGCTTGTTATAACCTCTGTCAAAAGAAGTCATTAAGAAGGTACTTGCTCAAAACATAAGCAGTGGCAGTCTGTACAGGATGGAAAGGCAGAAGGACAGAAGTGAAGAACACAAGCAAGACTTGTCCTATGTCTATGTCAGAAAACAAGTAAGAATGTATCTGGAATGTTGGGTAGGAGAGGTGAGATTATATAAATATTTTCTGAAAAAACCTCCTATGTTTCCAACAGTGTGGAATAGATATTCATCCTACTGAACAATTATACTACACCTCTGAAATAAAATTCAGTAGCTACCAAAAGGAAGTTGCCATAGAAAAATAAGAGTTTTAGACAGATTCCTGCTGAGATTCCCACATAGCACAACCACTAATTCACAATTTAACCAAAAGAATAAATGCTATTTGAGTATCCATGCTGTCTTAAAAACTCAGTGAGGTACCTGATTTCTGCATATAAAGGCACACATGGAGATGCATTCAGTCAAGAAATGCAAGAGTGTGTCCATTTTTATGATCACTTCAGAAATCAAAATTGTACAATGCAACAACTGCACTGGTATTACTATAATTTTGAAATTCATAATCTGCATTTTAGATGTCAGCAAACACCTCAAGGCAAACTTTTTCAATGGTTACCTCCTAACCTGCAGTGTTCTGACTTTTTCCTTTGTAATACAATACACTTTTCTTTGAAGTAAAAAATACTCTTATTTGAGCCAAAACCCAACTTCAGAAGGCATCACAACAAAATCTGAAGCTGTAGGCAGAGGCATCTCTAATGACAAATATCTTCTAATAAGTCCACTCACAAATAACAAAACATATTTTGAATCTTATATCCAAAGCATTTTAAAATATTCATAATTATAGAAGAATGTTTGCTAAAGTGGTTTTGGCACACAAAGGAATGGATACTGAGCATGCGTCCACTGTTCTAGGTCAGACAGAAACATTGATCCATCTCCGAGTCCTCCTGACAATGTCAGACAGCAGACATCTTTTTGGCACAGTTATCCCATCTGACTGAAGAAAAGCACACTGCTCAAGAAGGACTACTATCACACCCTCTTTATTTTCTCTTGCCTTAAAAGCATGTAACAATTATTAGTAAATGCCTAGAAAAGGAACTTTTTTCTTTGAGGAAACAATCACATAAAGCTTGATCTGTTACCAGGGCGACTTTTCACAATGTAAGACTATTTCAAAGGGATAAATCACAACCTCAGTTGTCGTTATCCCACTCCACTAGCTTGCAACAATGCACTTTGACGGCCTCCCTTTCCAAAACAGGCACCACTGATACACAAGACCTTATAACAAGAACTTGCATTGCGTGCACTGATCTTTTTAAAAATCAAGACAACAAAAACTATCCACAGGCCGTACCTGACATAAGGGTTGGATTCAGATTTATTCACTTTTTACCATATCCCATCCTGCCAACTGAAAACAAAATGGCCAAAGAGCTCTTCCTTCACAGCCTGCCATTCTGCCTACTCCCTAGCAACATCCACAAGCACTTTCCCAATGTGCTCTTCAAGCTCATGAAATATCTTTAAATATACTGCCCTCTTTTAGTCTCTCACATGAAGTGCTCCAAGATTTAAGCAGTCTGCTGGTAGGTAGGCAAATATCTATCAAGACAACTAGTATTAAATATGAGTTGTTTCCTCAATTCTGCCTTTCTATATCCATCTGACTCTTTCAACAAAAACAGTAAGCTCTAGAGGACTGGAATTTTATTCTATTGCTGCAGTCCAGCAGCAGAAACAATCAACATTTCAATTCTGGAAGACTGCAGGGAAAGCTACTTCTCCTATTCCTGGCAAGAGCAAGCAGTTAATCTTCTAATTTTCACGGAAAAGAACAGCAGAGAATAAAAACTCAGGGAGTTGATCAAGTACCCACCACAGTGGGTAAAACAAACTGCCAAGTGACATATAACAGGATCCCTGCAAAGGAATGCAGGGTCATGACACACACGATCTTCCACAACTATTTATTCTTTTTAAAAAGTTGTAAAAATCAGGGGATAAAGTAGGTGGTCATGTCACTCTTCATCCAACAAGTCTGCACTGATACAGTGCCCTGACGCAGACAAACCTTCATAACAACATTGTAAAAACCCACACAAGCATCAGTAACTGATGGATGACTGAGCTGTGCTAAATGGCTACTTGCTCTTTCTGCACAGGCAGGAGGAAAAGATGCAGCTCACAGAAAACCTTACAGTTCTGCAGATGAGCTTGTTTGCTTCCCATCTGTTCATCCCCTTTTGGTCTCTGTTCAAACTGGAAGAATACCCTCCGGAGAGTGCGATCCCCAGGGTGCATCAGGTTTCTGATCCACACTGAATGCTGGGTCAGAGCTTGCCTGCGGAGAATGTTTTAATTACATCATGCTGGAATTTGGCAAGAGTCCTGGCATTTAATTAAACAGCCGTTTTTTGAAGCAAAGCTCACAGCAGAGCAGACAAAGAGACACAGAGGCCCGATGATGTGCTTCATAGCAGCACTTCCCCTATGGCCCAGTGCCTACTTTGTAAGCAGTCCCAGTCTACCAGGAATACAACATTTCACATCACCAGATGCCTAAAATCAGGCTAAATGGGGTGGTCTACACCCAGGAGTACAAAAACCACTCACATTTTCCAAGAACTGTGAAAACCATAGTAGACTGACTTCAGGCACATAAAAGCTGTGCAGTCAATATTAGGAAAAGATGATTGGGATTCTTCCTAATTGCTTTCTCCCATGAAGAAAGGTCCACAGAGTAGGCATGCCACCACATTTCCCCAGACACTTACAAATGTAAGGCCCAACAGGAAGATAACAAAATAGCAAGTATGATGGTCAGCATTTTTTAGGTAGAGAGTGACTTTTTTACTAGAAAGTAACTTTTTCCTGATGTTACAGAGAAATGCCAGGGCCATTTTAGCAGTTTAAAGAACTCTTGCTTTAAAATAGAATCCCCTCCTCTGCTGCCAGGTCCAAAAGATAATTTTAAAACTACATTCATGGGATCAAGCATTCTAACTTCTAGCTTCAGTCATTTTTTTTTTTTTAACCTCTCAGAGATTTATAACACTCTGAACATTTGTAGAGGAACCAAGGACGACTCCTAAAAGCATGCACATCCACCCAGAACATCTGTTCTACCTCTGGGAAGCAAGACCCATTTCTAGTTTCACATTCCTGAATACGACAGTCTTAAAGGTAGCCTAACATGTAAGACAACATTTCCAATTTCTACAAGCATCTAGTTGCAATTTTCTACAGGTGTTCTGATTTAGATCAATATTGCCCTTCTGGCCCTCTAAATAGGATCTTTTACATAGATTCTAGTATTCTTTTGCTGCAAATACTTTCCCTGAGGTGCAGTAGCCTTTCCCATCTCCATGCTATGCCATGCTGACAATCCATTGCCAGTTTCGCAATACACTCTTTATCCCTTCTCCTGAGCTGCCTCCAACCAATGAGAAGCCTAATAAAAGTTTTACTGTCATGATCTCCTCCCTGCACTGCTCAGCATTTTGCACCAGTTGAGTTCATGCTATTTCTACTTTTAAAAACCTCACAAGATTCTGTCTACATGTTCTGTTATGGTCTTTATGCAGTAAGTATGTTTCCCATCACTACACATTGCTGTCTCATCTAGTTCAAAGTCAGTAATGCAAATGTTAGGCAAGACTGGTCTCTGAGGGAACACCACCAGTAACATCACCAGTGAGGTAAGTCCCTCTTGAAAACACCTCACTATGTGCTATTCACATCAACCAAGGTTTTGTTCACCCATGCCAGGAGACAGGTTTGCCAGGACTACAGGCAGTAGAACTTCTAAGTTAATCCACTAAAATTTATACTTGCCCATGCAAAAATTGAAAGCTAAGCACTCAAAAAAACAAAACCCCAAACAAATCCCAACAACTGAAAGAAAGCCCACAAACTAATAATAACAGTAACACCTGCAGCTAAAATAATTGAAATGCTATGAAATTCAAGCTACTTGCTTTAAAGCTAACCCATGTTTTTAAGAATACCTGATCATAGTATATAAGCCCTGTAGTGCCTCAAATACATGAAAAACTTTGTATGCTTGGCTGTGAGAACCCATTAAATTGTGCAGTTTCCAAACCACCTGACAGGGAAGATGTGAGGTTGGAGTGTCAAGCACACTGCATGCTCAAACAAAAATTTATGGGAATTTGGAAGCTTTTAAAAGTGTCTCTACTGTACACAGTACCTGCAGCATAAGTTGTTCTCATGCCAAGGTTGTATTTTTCTAAAACATGGTAGCAAACACTAAATTTCAAATTTAATCTGATGTGACACACCAGATTTTAAGTTCTTATGTGCGTAGTCATTTTAACTCTGAAGAGACAGACATTTTTAACAAGTAGATGCTGAAATTCTCTACAAATATCCTACTACCTATGGGCTGCCAAAATTCATATGACTGGAATGATTTCAAAACACAGCTGAACTGAAGACACCTTGGAAGCTGATATGTATTATGAATGCAATTACTCCTGTCACAATTAATATATTCCTGGGTCATCAGGCCAGCAATTTCCATTCTACCCAAGCAAGAGGCAAAGGATGCCCTCATGACCTTCAGCAAACACTTGTTTCTGTACAGCACATTTTAGATGAGGCTTCTGTAAAGTGTTTCCACCAAAGACCACTACTAACCTGCTACATATAGAGTAGAGAGAAGTAATGTAACAGGCAAGACAGAAAACACCTGAGTTCAACAGAGAAACACATTTGCTTATACAAAAACCAGTATGGCCAGCAAGGCAGAGGTGTCAGATCTCACCTCAGAAAGTTCCTCCTCTCAATCTCCTTCCATCAAAAAATTATTTAACTACGTATGTTCTGGTGAATGATATGCATTGTTTGGCTACCAGCTACAATCTTCTGATTTGTACTTACAGCTGAGTCAGAATTCTTAAAGGACCATTTAAAGTTCTATCTCCAATCTGACTTCATAATGGGTTACAGAATGCTTAATGCCACACATTCCCCAGCTGACTTACAAACTCATTCAGAACCAGTCACAATGACTGTCTGCACTCTGATGTCAAACTTTCTTTTTAACATAAGAATATATGTGCTTATATTTCTTTCATTTCAAAGGTTTAATATTTTCTTTAAAGGATACCATCTTTTAACCAGACCTTTTTAACTGAGTTACTATATGCAAATTATTGTGAGAATTAGTATTACTAACAGTTCAGTCTACATACCCTTAGTAGTCCAGCAACACTACTTGCTTTAAAAGCTACCCAAGGACATCCTCACAGCAGTGAAAACTGTTAACGTGAAAACAATTAATGCTAAGTGTTCCCTGTAATTCTTCTGACTGCCTTTAGAAGAACATACTCATAAGATGGAGCTCTTCATTGTATTAGTAAATACTGGGGTCCATGTAGTTGTCCACATCACCACAGAATCAAAAAATCATTTAAATGGAAAAGAGGTTTAATATCATCAACTCCAACAAGGAACCTAACCCTGCCGAGCCTAGTACTACACCATATCCCCAAGAGCAACATCTACAGGCCTGTTTAACATCTCCAGGGGTGGTGACTCAACCACTTCCATGGGTAGCCTGTTCTAGTGCTGGACAATTCTTTCTGTGAAGAAATTTTCCCTAATATCCAACCAAAACCTCCCTGGCAAAACTTGAGGTCATTTGCTCTCATCCTGTCACTTGTTACTTGAGAGAAGAGACCAACCCCCACCTCACTCCACCTCCTTTCAGGCAGTTGTAGAGAATGCTAAGGCCCCCCTGAGCCTCCTTTTCTTCAAACTAAAAAACCCCAGCTCCCTCAGCTGCTCCTCATAAGACTTGTGCTCCAAGCCTTTCACCAGCTCTGTTTCCCTTCTCTGGACCCTCTCCAGCACCTCAATGTCATTCTTGTCTTGAGGGACCCAAAACTCAACACAGGATTTGAGGTGTGCCCTCACCAGGGCCAATGGGGATGATCACTGCCCTGTCCTGCTAGCCACTCTATTGATAATACAGGCCAAGGTGCCACTAGCCTTCCTGGTCACCTTCAGGCAAAACCATATCAAAACAAGAGGCAGCCATGGTAATTAGACAACATTTGACATGTTGGTCAGTTGCACAACTGAATAAGCAAATCCCTAGGACTGACAACAAATTACTACCAGGACTTAACACAAACTGCTGTCAGCTTGAATAGCAGAGGTTCTAACTGCCTAGAAAGACTGCTTAAGCTTCTGGGTCATGTGCCTGCTATAGGTGATTTGGACAAAAATATCAACAGAAACAGAAAATTCATCACAAAAGCAAGCTTCCAAGCACAGACACTTTAACAGAAGCCATAACTAAGCAGAAAACAAAACAAAAAAGCTATATGGTTTGCTTTTAAAACTAGCAAAATATTTACCTTCTTTTTCTCATGGCAGGAAGTCTGAATGCCTGCTTGAAAAAACTTCTGAAGACCTAGCCACACCAGGAGCCACACAGCTACATGCACTTTAGACTGTCATTTTCCATGTTCTATAGAATCACAGAATATCCTGGGTTGAAAGGGACGCATAAGGACCATCAGTCCATCTCCTGGCCCTGCACAGGTCCATGCCCAAAAGTCACACCATATGCCTCTGAGTATTGTCCAAATACTTCTTGAACTATCAGGTTTGGTGCTGTGACCACTGCTCTGGGGAGCCTGTTCCAGTGCCCAAACACCCTCTGGTTGAAGAATCTTTTCCTGATATCCAACCTAAACCTCTCCTGGCACAACTTCAGATCATTCCCTCGGGTCCTGTCACTGATCACCACAGAGAAGAGATCAGTGCCTGTCCCTCCTCTTCCCCTCACGAGGAAATTTTAGACTGCAGTGAGGTCTCCCCTCAGCCTCCTCCAGGTTGAACAGACCCAGTGACCTCAGTCACTCCTCTAATTGTTTCTAAACAACTCTGGATTTATGTAGGAAGCAAAAACCACATCTGACTATTAGTGCTTTTGGAACTTACCCTGGCAATTCTCATAACTTCTTTTATTAAACCTTTATTTTCTATATGAATGAATTAGTGACTGGTAAATCACGCAAGTACTTTAGTTTTTAATAAAGACATGGCATTTAATTAAAAAGTAGTTGGATTGCTTCTGTATTTCCAGAATTACAAAATCAATAGTATACCTAAAATTCAACACATGTAGATGAAAAACTTCTCATGCCTAAGTTTCCTCTCTGCTTACCGTGAACAAGCTTCCCTGAAGTAGATTTCCCCCCTTTTACAGCTGTTTGCCAATTTAAGATGAACAGTCAGCGTTTCCAGGTCCAAGTTGCTCCGTTTAATCCGGAGCATTAACACGGATTCCCTGACACGGGAAGCAGAGCCACGCTGACATGCCTGCAGGTTTCTGACATGCAGCTACCAGAAGCTGCTAAGGAGACACAAAACATGCTGGTAACAAGAATACTCCTTGAGAAAGAGCAGTAGATGCTGACAGTATTCACCTTTTTGTAAAGTAACTAAAATATTTAGAGTACTTAGCGTTCTTCTTTCAAGAGCCTAGGCCAGAAGAGAACAACAGTCCTCATTAGGCCTAAAGAGAAATATGACCTAAAGAACAAGTCAGAAGAAATCACACCATTCCTACCGGATATTTGTTTAGATTTGGAGCATCCTACCTTGTGATGGGAAACGCCCGCAGTCTGTGTTAGCGCTCTACTGCAGGAAATGCTCACCACACAAAAAAACAGCATTCAGGAAAAGAAAGCCTAAGCATGATTAGATAATTACAAACAGAGACAAGCAAGTTAGGCAGCTTTGAGTCACAGCTGTTGTCAAGCTACAAAATCTGCTTTTTGCGGGATTCTGCCAATAATCACAGACAGTAAATGTGTCCATTTGCCTGTCTTCTATCCTTACCAAGAAGGAAACAGACACCACAATCCTATTCTTTTTTTAAACCCCTGGAATGGCTTCAAGTCCATAAAGGAATTCTGCACAAGTTATTTGAAATTCACAGACTAGAGCAACTTTAGAAATTTGCTGAAGAAGCAATGTCCATTAGCAACAGAATTTCTTCCCATGCAAAGCTTCTGCATGGATGAGGATCAGAGTTTAGATGATTACACCAGCAACAAATGGATTCTCCAATGGTACCTTACCTGATCTGAGGAAACTCTTACAGACTAAATCTGAAAATGCCCTTTTCTCTGTATAAACCAACAGATATAGAACATTTGATGTAACCATCAGATATAAAACAGCTATGTTTTATAAACAGTTATAAAACAAAGAGGGCTGACAGCTATACCCAGCAGGTAGATTGGCTTTCACTGTAAGTTCACCCTCAGTTTAAAAGGTAGTCTCATTGTTCTGAAATAGAGACTTTCAGAAGAAAAAGGATACTTTTGACATGCAAACAGATGGTTAGGCTCACAGTCATTCTCAGTGAAAGTTGCCCCAGTTGGACCCACCAAGTCCAAGTCAATGCTTGGAGCAACAATATAGTGTGATACAAGCAAATTATTTCAGAAAAAGCTATTTCACGGTAAGATGAGCTCAGAAAACTATACGCTTCAAAGCTTTTACTGTAAAAATGTTTACAAAACCCATCCTGTATTGAGACCTCTTGAAAACAAATTAACAAAAAAAATGCTTATGCAGGAAAAATAAAAAGCTTAGGAAAATGCAGCTTTATTTCTTACAGTCCCTAAATCCAACAGCTAGAGATGTGCTATACATGCAACAAAACTCAATTTCCAAAACCCTAGAATCGTCCTTCATAGGTTGAATTCATGGAGCTTCAGTTAATTAAGAGATGAGCAGATCACACAAGTAGGTTAACACCTTGTCACTCAGCAAGGCTGCACTACTGGAACAGGGCTAGAAAAGCAGCTTTATCGATCTAACAGTCCACCCATCAAATCAAAGGGCTAAGAGAATAGGGCTTGTTCAGACTGGAAAAGAGAAGGCTTAGGGGTGACCTAGGTGTGGTCTTTCAGTACCTGAAGGGAGCCCACAAGAAAGATGGAGAGAGATTTTAACAAAGGCATGTAGTGACAGGACAAGTGGAAATGGGTTCAGACTGAGAGCAGGTTTAGGTTAGATATTAGGAAGAAATTCTTTCCTGTGTGGGTGGTGACATTGCCCAGAGAAGCTGTGGAACCTCATCCTTGGAAGTGTTCAAGGACAGGTTGAATGGAGCTGTGAGAAATCTGGTTTAGTGGAAGGTGTCCCTGTTCATGGCAGAGGGGGTGGAACTAGGTGATCTTTAAGGTCCCTTGCAACCCAGACCATTCTGTGATTAAACAGCAAGGAAAAAACAGGCTCACTCTCTCTAATGAAACTTCTCATATTGCTGCTGCTCTGAGGCTTAACCACAAAGTGTCATAAACAAGTGTTTTCAGCTATAGTGATGAACGATCACAATTTTCAGGGTTTCATTTTTAAACAGAAAATATGAGTGCAGCTTTTCATTTCTACTGACTACTGTAGCCAGGAGAATTGTAGTATTTCAAATAAGGAGTAGTGAAGACCTAATGAGAAAAGAGCACACACTTATCTCTCTTTCTTCCTTCAGATACCAGTCACTTCTAAAATATACAATTCTAGCTTAGAGGTTCTGTCTATTAACTCTTCACATGACTCCATTAAACTAATCTTTGTTCATAAGTCACGAAGGGTCTCTGCAAAGGACAGGACACCAGGCAACAGGGGTCTTGTTTCAAGCAGTTCATGTATTTTAGGCTCTATGCAAAGGTACTCCCAGGAGTGTCTTTAGAGAAAGCAGTCTTGCCCATACAGCCCTTTTCTTCCAATTCCTACTTCTACCATTGCTGATAACTGCCATAGAGATTTTCATTTAAATCACGGGGAATACACAGAAATACTGTGCAAACCCTGGGCTGCCAGCCTGGAGAGATGATCATGACCTACACAAAAAAATGCACAACCTTTCTTAGGATAAGAACGAAGCATTATGATTTAACTCCGTGATGTAAATACAACAGCACAACATGAAGAGTCCCTTTCCAATGAGAACCCACACAAAGCAGTTCTGCTCTGAAGGACAAACCCTCAGATGCCATGTCACAGAGGAAGGTAAGCAGTCCCACAGCAGCACACTCTCACAGGTCAACAACATGTCTTGGTTTAGCAGAAAGCATGCTAATGAATCCCAAGGGATCAATCGCCATTTATGTTCAGCATCAACCAAAACTAAAGATGTTCAAGTCTAAACAGCATTTTTACATTATGCATGTGCAAACAACGTTTTAAAATAAGGGTAATACTTTGCTATGAATGAGGCATAAAGTACTTTGCAACAATTTATCTTATTATCATTAAACATTCAAAGAAACAGCCATTCTAGTTTGTTTACTATGGCCAAATGCCCAGTTTGTTTTTTTTTTTTTTTTGCATGTCTGTTTAACCTAAAAATTGGACAGTTTAGGCTGCAAGAAAATAGAAGACCAAAAATGCAAACAATTTTGCCTTGAGGTGAGAGGACTAACAAACTTGGTAGGTCACTTATCGTTACAGCAACATAGGAGAACTTTTGCCAAGACTGTAGATTCCCAATTAGCTGAGACAGTACACAATTGTCCAGGATTTTACATCAATTTCCTCACTTAGACAGAACAACTGTCCTTAGCATCCTCCACTTTCATCTCCAACTCTAACTAGCAAAGGAAAATAAAGACTATTCATTCTAAGTACAGGTGGGAGAAAATTCTGCCTACAAGTTTTCCTGCAGTTCTGGTACCTTCTTCAGAACTCACCTACAGAGTGTGGAGATTTAGGGGGAGAGAAGTAAATGTTTCTCCCTTTCCTAGTTGATAAACTGGCTCTGAAACTCTTCATTTCCCCTCTGCTGTTCTAGAATGAAGGAGCCTTGATCCAGTTCTGCCACTAGATTTATGAGGAATGTGCAACACAGACCCAGTGGGCAGCAAGGCCCAGTTCTGTCACTCCTAAATTTTCCTTTGCTTCAGAGGAGTTTGCTGGCTGCTATAATTTAGTTGGCCTTTCCTATTTCCTGTGCCTCTCACAGACAATAAACAGAAATATTCCAGACATTACTTTTTGTCTGGATCCCAAGAAGCATTTTCAAAACAACACAAGCACTTGCAGTGCCCACTCTCCCACACTTCTCCTCAAAACAACACAGCAGAAGAAAAATACTCATCTCAAGAGACAACCATGCCATTAAGCAAGGGAAGAATAACCTCTTAGCCACTTCATAATTTACTCAATTAGGAGGTGTAATGGAAAATTCTTCAGGATGTTAAAAACTTCTGGCCAGTCTGAATGACACCAATGCAGAAAAAAGTACTACCTGAGCTGCACGGAGTCAAGCAGCAGTTACCACCAACCAACCATCTGCACATGGGAGCATGCCCAAGGCCTTACTGGCTTTGCATACAGTCACTGAACTATGAGGAACTGCTGTCAGATTTTACAAGAGGGCAACTGTTGTCAGGTTTACTGACTGTAAGGATCTAAGGATCAGAGAATCAGAGACAACTGATTTTCATCTCTCAGAACACATTAAGGTGAATCCAGACTAATCTTAGACAGGAGTTTGCTTTCAGCTGCAGAGAAACAATTTGAGAGGCAGCTCTTGAAGGAGCAGTACCAGATTTGACTCAAAATTACAAACAAATTCCTTTGGCAGCTTCTGGATGGATTCCTTACCTGATCTGTTTTTAACATCATTCAAACATTCAAAGCCCTACCTGGAAAAGTGGTAGCATCTTTCTTACCTACCCTTAATTGTTTCTAACATGGTCACAGAGCTTCATAGTAGTTCACACAGCAAGATAGCACAGGAAGTAATTCAAGTGGCAAGCTCTCTTTAAAATACTTTTGAAAGCCTTTGTGCCACTTATCTAAATGATGTTATCTAGCCATATAGTGTTACCAAATCATAAATCTGTTACCCTTTAGAATAAATCCTCGTATAAGTGGCAAAGCAATGACAAAACGTCAGATAGGGAAAGTTGTCCATTTACTGTTCACAACTGGTGCAATCTCTTCAGAGAAGCCTTCTTATGTCTAGTGTAAAGAGTAAATCTTCAAGGGAAAAAAAAAAACCAACAGTGATACTCTTTCTAACTTAACTGGCAAGCACTCAAGGATCACCTGGTACACCAGGCCCTTGAGATGCGTTGGACTATTGCCAAACAGGAAAGATAATATTAAGCTGCTGTGCTTCTTTTTGCCTATTGCACAAGAGAAAGATCTAAGTCAGCCCTTTAGTAATCGGAAGACAGCAACAAATCTGTTAAAGTTCATCAAAGCTGTGATTGCACCGCTCCACATTAGAGGAATCACTCTGCCACTGCTCAGATGCAGCACCCCTGCCTCTTCCACCACAGAACGTTCCACCAAAAAATGCTAGGGGCATGCCCACTTATTGCAGCTGGCAAGCAGCAAACTAAGAACACATTATATCAATAAAAGAATTTTACTTCACCAGCTTTCCAGACAGCATAGCCCTACTGAAGGGTAGGGTTGTCATATTTCACTGGGTCAATGCACTACATTAATATATATATTGACAAAAAACATTAGCTTTATGGTAAATTGTTTATAAAAATGCAGTTAGTTGATTTCTGGTCTGCTGGCAACCAGAATTATCAGGGCTCAGCTGATACATTTCATAAGATAGCCAGGATTTAATGACTTTCCTGTATAACTAATGTGGCAAGACAGTCTCAAGGAAAGTACAGTGGTCTGGTTTCCAATCTCCTTAACACATTTCATTTTTGGATTACTTGTGCTTGGTTTTCTGCATCTTTTTTGCAGAAAAGCACATTGTCCTTATCTAAATATTGCATTTTAAATAAAATAGTAACAAAAATACAGTTCAATTCCTCAAATGAAATGTTTCAGAAATAAGCCATCCTTTTTAGATCACAAAAGTTAATGCTGTTCACACAAAACTGAAAATCATATTCTTAGCATTAACTCTTCAAAGCCATTTCACTAGAACCAGATTGAAAAACTCTTTGAGGATTCTTACTGGAATTCTAGAGCTTAAAATTTTAGAAATTCCATTAACCTAGCACATATACTAAGAAGAACTAGAGGCTCAAAAAAAGTTGTGAATGCCATTTTTTTTAAAGACACACAACACAGATAAATAAAAAGGCCAAAGTATTAACAATGCTATGTAGCATGAATACACTACTGTATTTGTACAGAAATTAAAATTAAGGCCAGTTCCCTAAAGAATTTTGTTTTTCGGGTTCTATTCTCATCATACATTTTTGATTTCTGCAAAGCTGTATTACTTGTGTGCAGTCCAGGTATCACTAACACAGCCATCTGGCAAACAAATGTAAACCCAACATGCAAGAATTAGCATATTAAGATTTTTTTCTTTTAACTTTTCAAGGCTTCATCATGAAGAAGGATTTTAAAAAAAAGTTAAGTCCTTAGTAAAAAAATCCAACCCTTTTTAAAAATCAGTATCTCTTGTTCCAAAGGAAAGAGGCTCAGCTACACCACAAGATAAGGTTCTTTTCTCAAAACTGAAGCAAACTCAATTTTGATATTACTGTAGAAGAGAATAGCAGAGAACACTTCATGTAATTCACTATTCCTCCACCATTTTCTATTATCCAAAAACACACCACTGGGAACATCTAGTTCACCAGATGTACACTAGTGACACAGATTAGTCTACTATCCCTTGAACATTCATTTTTTTAATTCAAGTTTGTACTGGGTACCTGCTGAACATCTCTTGTATTGTCTAGGAAAAAACAGTTTTTCAATGCAGCTCTACCTCTTTGTACTTTCAGCTGTAAGACTCAAGACTCTAGAATATGTAATTGAGTTTACATTGGGATTTTTTTTCCTGAAACCTCCTGTGATCAAGTCTACAGAAAAGAAAGTTTTACTCAAAAATCCTCACACTGGAAGAGCATATGTTGTTACAATGAAATAAATGCTGGTAAGATGCAATCTTCATCTTGAAATCAGCCTAGAGTACCCAGGATTTGTAAAGTGGGGGAGAGGAGATGGAACAATTTTATTAGTCAGTTCTGACATCCACTGCTACCAGCTAAAGAGCAGTCCCCAAATCCCCTGCACCCCTACTTTATTCAAGTATCAATAATCTGTATTGACAACACATGTCCATCTTTATATGCTTGGATAGGGGATAGCAGCACTTCTTGTTCATGAGAAGGTTTTTCATAGAACACTAAAGAACCTTAAAGAGGTCAAATTTCAAGTGGCTTAAATACAGCACCTGCAAGAACTGTGAAGAAGAAGCTATACATCCCTTTTACTCCTGTGGAAAGGTAAAACTCTACAGAGATGGAAGAAATTACAAAGGTCTTATGGAACACTTGGAAAAAGCTGACTGCAAAACTATCAGAGAGCAGCATTGCACCACCATCACACAGTATTTGGAGAGCATTCTAAATCAAAGGGGATTAGAAATCAATGAAAACCCCAAGAATTGTTTGCATTTGCCCTTGAGGTCTTGCACTGCTCATCCTGCACCTCTCATAGTGATACAGGTTAAACCCACAAAAAGCAAAAGCAGATTTTTCATGTAAAAGTGAAAATAAAAAAATCACACTTGTCTTAGTGTGGTCATGCTGCCTACTAGTTAAGGATTTGTGTGAAAGACTGAGGAACTTCAGTGACCTCTTCTCTACCCTGCCCTTCCTTACCTGGGTGCACAAAGCAGCATCTCTCATGAGGCCTAGATTACTACATTCCAAAAGGTCATCTATTCATTACAGAGCTTTTATTCTACAACAAGGTCATTGTCTCTGGAAAATGCCATCCACTCCAAGACTTCACCAGGCACAATAAAGAACTCATCTTCTACGAAACAGCTGCTTTTAGGTATGAGCCAGCAGACATGAGGGATCTCCTCACAGGGCTGTCCACATACCACCACTTTCAGCCTTGGTAGTTATCATTTTTTTTTCAGTTAAGAGAAAAACTTACAAGAATAAGTTCCACTGAATTTACAGGGACTTTGTTCACACTTCATACCAACTAGCCAGCATCTACAGGGTTAAAGCAAGATTGTGTGACAATCCTTCTTCTCCCAAGTGCATAGTTAGAGACCTGGCCTTGGCTCGAAAATACCTCCTATGTCTACAGAATCCTTCCCAATTTGTCTTATACTTTCTCAAAACCATGAATGGCTAGCATTAGCAACAAGGCTGTTACCAGTATGACCCAATTAACAAAAAGCCCAGGCTCTGTGTCCTACAGAGTCCTACTGTTTCCTTTCAATCAAATGCCGATACATCAATTGGGAGGAAAATTGAGGAAAACATGGGTAGGATTATCTAGTGTTTAAGAGGCACAAACAGACAGATCACACAACCACTGACAGCTAAAACCACTGCTGCATGAAAGGCTCTGTGTGTGACTAGACTTGTTCTGGTTTAGATTCTAATCCTGGGGAAGCTAAACTTCACTTTCTAGGAATGTTTTTGCTCATGTAGAGACTTAATGAAGAAATCCTACACTCCAGTAACAGACAAGGCAAGGGGAAGGTCAGGAGGAGATCTCATCCACAGAAGGGCAAGAATTTGTTTTATGTAGAAAATGAAGCCTGGCAAAATGAAAGAAGGAAACCCAGAAAGGAGCAGGTCTGCAACATTCACTGTGTCCTACTTCTGCTGCCAACTCCTGTGCTCAAGAAAAAGGTAAGTGATAAGATTGTTCAATTCCACTTCATTACCTGACACACACTATGGAAACATGCAATTTTAAAGATGCTGAGCAGTCATCACAGTTCAGCTCTTGGAGAGACAAATACAGCTTACCATACTATTTCCTTTCATGATGAGAAGCAAATTACACCATTATCAAAGATCTAAATCAATTTTTGAATCAATAAATTCCTGTACAACCAAACAGAAACTAGCCCTTCCCCTTATTTACAATTTCTGTTCTACCTATTGATAAACAGTTAGCAAATTCACAGTTGGTTTATTTCTCAGATACAAGAAAGCCTCTCACATGGAGCCTTTTAAAACCAGAGTTAAAACAGGAAAAATTAGTAATTGTTTAAGGGAGAGGAAGTCTCACATTCACCTTTGTTCCACTAGTTCCTGGCAAGAGAAATAAATACTCACCACAAGCATTCGTGTTTTTCCATAAAGACAACCACGCAGGGCAACAAAAGGTACACCCACAGGGGAGTAAAGAGCAATAATTTCCCAAGAGAAATGAAGACATAAGCGAAATATTTTGCTCATGCCTAAGAGAGTGCCAAAGAAAACTTTAAACTGGACTATGCTGTCTAGTCTATACATACAAATGGAAAGAAAAGCGGTTTTAAAAAGTTACCCCTAAAATCTTACGTTAGAACTTTTTGATTCGTGGACTGTGGCTTTAGTTCTGATGCCACAGAACATTCAACCCTTCACCTTTCTAGAAAGTTACCTCCTCTCCCACACAGAACAAGTGTTCAAAGAATAGATAACATTAACAGGTGAATTAGTCTAGAGGTAGCTTTTTGGTACTAAAATCAAAATGCAAATTCAACTGCCAAGCAGCATCAGACATAGCAATATCCAAAACCCATTGTATTGTACATAATTTTGGTTTTAAATAGAAGACACTACACTAAGAAGTATCTACTAGCACTTCAGAGGATTAAAATTAACCAGGTCATCTGGTAGTGATTGCTTTCAAAAGAAAATTTAGGACCATCATATTTCAATATTTCACATATGAAAAGTAAGCCCTTTCCTCTAAACTTGAATATTAACCTTCCATAACTTAAATGGGGGATTTAAATCCTCTTTGATTCAATCCTAGATTATATGGAAAGAAGCAAACCTTTACACCAGTAGAATAAGGATTACTGTCAAGTATTTTTACTACATTACTTGTAGTCATGGCTACATCAACATGAACATGGCAAAAGTGATTTCTGTTTATTATTATTAATTAAAGTAACAATCTTAATTTTCTAGGAGCAAAAAAATGTTATCTTGGGCTAGCTGTTCCTCCTGAAGCAAGCAAAACTCCACTGAAGAAGCTTTTATAAAAAGTACGGAGCATTGCTGCTGCCAGAAACAGCAACCAAAAAACAGAGCCAGATTCTGCCACCACAACTCTTAGGAGGATTCTTCTGTTTTATCTGTCCTCTGCCAAGAGAAAGTGTAGCCACTGAGAAAGCGTGAGTTTCTTTATCCAGTGGAAATGAAGACTTTGAGCACTAATAATATAAGGTAAAAATAAATTATAGCTGAAAAACTCCAAACCAGCTGCAGACACAAGTTTACAGAGTACTGTTTAGAGATACTCGACTACTGTAATACAGCCTTCACATTTGCCAGAACTTGCTACAGCTGAACTCTTGCTTCCGAAAGCCTGGTGGTAGCTTTTTTAAACATAAGTAACCAATAGAATTACAGGAGGATCAAGTTAGGGAACATCTAACCAAACTGGACAGATACAAATTCACGAGACCCTAATGGAGTGCACTAGTAATGGCTGTGTGATCTGGCCAATGTCATGGCAAGTTTCCCTAATTACTGCAGAAAGGTCACGGCGATCAGGAGAGGCTCCTGGGAATTGCACAAAAGCAAAACACTTCCCCGTCTCTAGAACAGCCTGGAGGACAATCTAGAAAGCCACAAGCTGGTCAGCCTCATCTCAATCCAGAGCTTCCTGGAAAACATTTCCAAGCCCAGAAGATGATGGGAAGTCCTTATCAGGGATTTATAAGTGGAAGCCACGGTAGGCCAACCTGACAGACATTGATAAGGAAACAACTGGCTCAGTGAACTAGGGAAGTACACAAGTGATTAATCCTGACTTCAGCAAGACTTCCCAACTTTTGTCTTCCATAGCACTGTCATAGACAAATGGATGAAGCACAGACTAACTAAGTGGACAGTGAGACAAAACTGAAAACTGAGAAACCTGCCAGGCAGAAAGATACTTAGAGAACTAGGACGCTTTACTCTGGAGAAGAGGGACTCAAACAGAATCTTATTGTTGTGTATAAATACCTGGAAAGGAGAGGGAATAAAGAAGACAGAATCTTCTCAGTGACAGCCAGTGAACAGACAAAAGGGAATGGTCACTAACTGAAATACAAGCATTTCCATTTAAACATTAAAACATTCTTTTCTTCTTTTAAAACCTACAGATGTCTGAGCCCTGGAACAGGCTGCTCAGCGGCATTGTTATATCTTCATCTTTGAGGTGCTAAAAAACCTGACAGCACAATATTCTGTGCAATCTGTTCTAGTTGGCTTCATTTTGAGAAGCAGGTTGGATTAGAGATCTCCAGAGGTGTCACTTCCAATCTTTGGGTTTGTGTACTTCAGGCTCTATAGATATTAAAATACATCCAAGAGTTGATTGGAAAATGTTGTAATGCAGTTTTACTGTCTGTACAGCTCTTCACTGGCAGTCTAGGATTCCAAAACAAGAAAAAAATCCTCAACTAGAGGCTCTGGAGTAAGAGAACCCATGTTCTCAAACCATGCTAAAAATAGATTAGGACCTTCAATCTTGTTGGCTGTATGCAAAAGAGTACACTCATATGTGAGCCTGAGGAGGAAGGTTAGCTACAGATATTCTTGACATATAGGAGCATAGAGTTAGCTTCAACTTTATGCTCGCATGGCTAACTGGAATTGAAAGCCTCCCGCTACAAGACTTTTTTATACCTCTTTTAGTATATTCTGAAGTTTCAAAAATTCCATTCAAATTATAATAGTATATCAACAATTTTTACCACATAATCCAGCAGTAGCTTATTGTTTCCACAACCTTTTTTTAAATTAAGTTATGCAAGACCACACTTGGAGTACTGCATCCAGTTCTGGGGACCACAGCACAGGAAAAATATGGACTTGCTTGAACAAGTCGAGAGGAGGATCACAGAAATGTCAGGGTGAAGCACATCTTCCATGGGAAGACAGGTTGGGAAAGTTGGGGTTGTTCAGCCTGGAGAAAAGAAGACACCTTTAAGACCTTATCGTAACCTTTCAATACTTTAAGAGGGCTTATAAGATAGGGACAGACTTCTATGAGACCTGTTGCAATAGCACAAAGGGTATTGGTTTTAAACTAAAATATTTAGACCAGATACAAGGAAAAATTATTTTACAATGAGGGTGGTGAAACACTGGAACAGGTTGTACTACAGGTGATGGATACGCCACCCCTGGAAACAGAAATGGTCAGGTTGGAAGGGGCCATGAGCAACCTGAAGCTCGTTGCAGGGGGATTGAACCAGATGACATTTAAAAGGTCCCTTTCAATCCAAACTACTCTATCATTCCATGTTGATGCCACAAGCAACTTCTTTATAAAGTGTCAAAGAAAAGTCAAATGAAAAACTGGAATAGAAATATTTTCACTCAGTACTACAGGAAATCCCCAAAAACATCTGTTGAGTACATCTCTTGGTGAGCAGCTGCTGCCTTCCATCTTGCCCTCTAGTGACAAACAAGATCAAGTACTGACATCATTGCACCAGAGACACAACAATACAAGAGCCTTGAACACCATAAGAAACTCTCAAATGAGAGCACTTTGTCTTCATCAGTTCCCACAATAGCATTACTATCTCTCAAGGATAGTATTTAAGCAAAATACTCACCCTAAGTAATTACAAAATTTAAGAAAAATTTCAAAGTTTCTCTTCTCCATGAAGCCACTTACACAGAAAGAGGATTGTGTGCAATCTGGCGACAAAGTATCTGAGCCTTAAATAGATGGCGGCTTCTCCACAAAACACGCAGTCACACCAGCAAAAAAAGTCTGGATTCCCCACAAACTGATTACAAGATTACAATTGTCACGTGACAACCAGACTTGATACAAATTCTCCTTTTACTGTGAAACAAGGTTGTGTGATTCTCCATCAAAAGAGGTTCTTCCTAGTTAACTATCATTGATGTTATGCCAGGGTTTTTGGACTCCTCTTTCTTTCTTAAAAGAAACAAGAGAACAAAAAGACAGCCAACCTCATAATTGCTCATTTTATAATATCATCTGCAAATTTCATTTAGTTTTCTCTTCACAGGAACAAAAAAGGAAATTGAGGTAGATAATTTTTCAAATAGATTCACCAAAAAGACTATTAAAACACCTTTCTCCAAGGTACTACACTGCTTGAAAAGACTTTAGTATATTATTACTGCAGCTATTGTACATATTTGTACACAAATCCCTGAGAAAGCAAAAGCCACGAGATTTCAGATGTTGATTTGACTAATTTGTGTATTGCAGACAGAAATTTCCTTATTCAAAACTTGAGCATGAAAAAGAGCTTCCTGTTGCTCACTTTACTCCAAGAAGGATAAAAAAGGGTAAAAAAATCCCCAAAAGACAACAATTTTTTTCCACTTGTTTAAGCAGAGGTCACAAAAGTGTATAGGGTGAAGAGCCTATTTTGCCAACAAATTACTTTTGTTGAGTTTGGATACTTGCACAGGGTTGAAAACTTTTCCTTAAATACCTGTTTGGACACAGCCAACTCAAGCATAACCTCAAGATGATAACACCTCCTTTATGCTTCAACTCCTTTAAGGATGTCTCACATAAACCTGTCCTCAATGCTATGTCTGTGGTAGAAGGCCCACAAGTAGATTTGGAACTAAAATGAGGGGTATGATCAGACAGAGCTAACAGCTTTTCCCCACCAGGTCAGCTAGAGTTTTCAACCTAAATGCTACTTGAGTAACAAAGTCCTACAGCTCATCTATCTAATCACAAGCTGCACAGCTATACACTAAATGTTGCATATTTCTTCTCATCACGAAGGAACAGACTTAACTGGCAGCCTACCACCTGTTTTCCAGCTTTTGAAGGTCTCTACTCCTTAATGAAATAGTTGTCCTAATTTAGCAAAGCACATGTCCTGTATTAAAAAATAGGGCATAGCTAACTATAAAATGAAGAGTAGAAATAAACCACTTGTGCATTTCAGCCTTCAAATGTCATCCACTGCCTTCTGCCAATCACTTTCCTAACACAAACAAGACATGTGAAGAAATAAACAAATTCCTAGTTAGGAATTGTTCACAGAAGTAAGGAATCCAGAAGTGGCCAAAGGGCTGAAACTGCCAGAAAACTAAGTTCACTGAGGAGTTTTTTGGGGATAGAGATTTAGACTTAAATCCACTCACCCAGTTCTGAATACATGTTGAATTTTATTTCTTCCCTGTCACAAGAATGATATAGTATCAACTTCAGTTTGGATTTTATGGAGTCCAGTCTGGTAAAAAGATATTCAAATTCCATTGAGAGAAGTTACCAAAGCAGTCTCATCTCCTTCCATGCCTTTGGGGAGTGGGTAAAAGAAGGACAAGGATGTGCAAGTCCTGGGCTCCTACTACCTTAGCTGAGGCAGGTCTGCTGGAAGCTTTCCATGTCATGCACCCCCAGCTTTAAAGTTTATTCAGGCCTCTGACTGGAACACAGTTAACTTATTTTTTCTTTTATGTACAGAAGAGCATCCAGTTAATCTTGCACCATGCAAAGCTACCAACCAAGTCAAAGATAACTCCCTAGAATAACAGTTAGTTAGGTAGTATCTACTAAAAAAGAAATAGGCCCTCCCTTCTCTCAGAAGCATTTTATGAAAGAATAACATTTTATGAAATAACAAACATATTAGTCACTAAGTTACTTTCTAAAAAGCTATCAATAAAATTAGCAACTTTTAAAGCCTAAATCTCCTACAAATCTGTAGCTGTGTGCGTGCATATAAACACACATGCTTGAATGACACACAGGCTGCTCATTTTTTTTTAGAAAAGAAAATTCTGTTTTATGAGAAACTGACAGCAGCAGAGCTGTAAGTGCTGTGTCCGACCCTTCTCCTGCCCCTGCCATGTAATCTAGACAACAACATGCAACATAAGCACTGAGCTTAGAGAAAATTTACTTTTTGGAGACAAACTGAGTAAACACACACACACAATCATTTTGCATTGCTCAGTTGACAGTCACTTAAAAAATGAGCATCATAAGCAGCATTTTTGAAGATTACTTTCAGTTAACAGCAGTTAGCCACTGTCAGACTGCAAATTCACTTTTAAAAAAACAACACTGCTTGAAGGATTGACATTTGGAATATTGCCATACTTCCCATCCCAACTTTACTGTTAACAGGCAAGTCTCATCTCTCTGAAGGGAGCAGCGAGAAATCCAGCCACAGGTAAAATGCAAGAACTGACATTGGACAAGTACCAAAAAGCAGAATACAACCACATAAGAAAGTGTGCACACCATTAAGTAGCACCATAATATTTACAGTAGTCCCATGGAGGTTTTTAAGGTTAAAAAAACACCAATAAAAACCAAACAAAAAACCAAAACAAAGAACACCCCAAAACCCAAAAAATACTTCTATCAGAGCAGAGAGATATTTTATCTCAGCAGATCACCTGAGAAAACATCAGAACAGTAAAGTAAGATGGCACCAAGTGTGATATATTAAACTTCATGTTTAACAACTCAAATAGTAATGTGTAAATGCAACTCGGACATCAAAACAAAGTGAGGGAAAAAATGCACAGCCTAGGAGCATTTTAGCACCCAATTTGATGGGATTCTTCTTTTGACTCTGGGAACCTCATAGGGTAGAAAAAATTAAATACCAGGATGAAAAACTGCCTTTGCTGCTGAAGATACAGTACACAGGGAAGATTCCTCAAGGGCATGTCACAATTTTTTAATTAAATAATGTAGGAAAAGCTGTCTTTCCCACCCCCTTACCCTCATTAAGATTTTCTGTGAGGCTTCACAGATTCTAACCACCAATATAAATAATTGGTAAATGATTACGATTCAGCTCCTTAAACAGAAGGGTGCAAGACTATCATGGTATACTCTTTTTCACAGTTGACGTAAGCACTGCATGAAAAATAAATCCATGCAGAAACAAATTCTAACATATGCAAAAATCTATAGCCCCTAATGTCAGAATTTTTTGATTAAAAATATTTCCACACACAACATCAGGTGTGTCAGAACACCTGGCATCACTGAATTAGCAGAGATCTAGTTTGAAATGAAAGGCAGCATTCACAAGGAGTTAGTGCCCCACAGAACCTTCCAGAAAAAGGACAAGTCTGAAAGCCTGGATCTATAATGCAGACCTTAAGCATGTTCCCCAGCTGAAGGGAGAGATTTGAGAGGGTAACATACTCCAAAATGAACACAGACTGACCCATTTCTCCACAGTGCTACATGCTGGCAATTCCTAGAGGGTTAGCTACTGTATACCAGGTCACACATCATAATTAAAGCCACCTTTCTGGAATCGTGTTGCCTGTGCTTTGTAGCAACTGTATCTCCTGACAAAGACATGTACTGGTGCTCACTTTAGCAGAACATTTTGATCTGCACAGGAATTCTCCCTCCAATTTGTGATGTTTTCTGTTTGTGAACAGAAAACATCACAAGTAAAAGTTTGGAGAAGGAACATTTTCAAACTAAGAACTGAGTGAAAGTTATTCCTAAAGAGTTTGCATTAAAATCTTCCCAAATTAAATATTCAGATTCAAAAAGAAAAAAAGTTTGTCCACAAGGCTTATGATTCAGAAAGGATGTTGATTTCCTTGTCTAAGTTGTTGTTTCACCTATTTCTCCCACACTTTCATCTTTGCCCTGCCATCCTCTGTTCTCTACAGCACCAGGCTCCTGTGTTGCATCAAGTCTTTCATGATACATTTTAGCTGATCAACTGGAGCTGCTGCTCATTGTCACTAATCCTCTCTAGACCAGCTTCTGGAAGGAGAAAGCACAGGAGATGCCCAAAGAAAGTTTGATCCACAAGCAAAGGATTCTGGACAGTTGACTTTTTAATACGTCATTCCTTCATATGGTCTGAACATGGGTATTGACAAAATTTTGTACCATTATTTAGCTCTTCTCAAATTTGACTGGTCCTTAGGCGTCAGTTTAATGAAGATGTTACTTGTGAACAAGACAAGTATTAAAAAGCCAGTAATTTTGCAAAGCAGCAATTTCACCTCAATGCCACAGCTTCCTTTCATACATAAGAACATAGATTATTCCTCCATCTCATACCACAAAGCCAATTTCCTTGTATTACAGAAACCTGCAGTATTAAAGTCCTTCCCTAGAGGATGCTTGGTAAGAGGGATGGTATCCAGTTAACCTTTTCCCTAAGGTCCCATGCCAACAGCTGGCACTACAGTCAGCACCCACCCAGCCTCGTGCCCAGCACAGAAGGTTGTTCTGGGCAGAAACACTACAGCACAGCGTGCAGCAAAGCACAAGGAAACACTGCCAAGGTGTCTGATCAACTTGGCAATAGTTAAAGGGCAACATCCTTCAACTCAGTCCCCTCATCTGTGATGATGAGTAGTGTCTTGTTTGGTCAGCTGCAACAGCATTACATTTTAAGAGAGGTCCTTAAACAAAACACCTGACCTTAGATAGCTTCTAAAACAAAAGGCTGCTCTGTCCACTATCAGACACAAGGTCTCCTCTTATTTAAAAACCAAGCAAAGAGCTAAATAGGTAAGAGAAAGAAGAATTATTTATCTCCATAGCAAGAAAGTGAAAGACAGCAGTAAGACTCTTGCTAAGGTAACTGATGATTTCCATTGCATAGGCAAAACCCCTACAAGTTCTGCTCCATGATAAAGGGGATTTCTTGCTCCAGTGATCTATTAGCATCAATAGCACTGTTTAAACACGACTGCTTGAACAAATTCAGAAAGACTAATTTCAAGCTTTAACACTTCAGTCTGAATCTACTGCATACTACAACAAGCCTGAAATCTCAAGCTCCACATATTTTTCAGGTAAACAGGTTTCCAGGAATAATCTTCCTTATAAAAATTATTTTTGAAGTCCAAATGAAAACTAGGAAAGCAAACTTGTATTTAATACTTGACATTTAAAAAGAGGTAAATTCCTGTAAACAAAGTTTTGTTTATATATTAATATATTATGTTACAATTTTTTTTAATTTAAATGAATGTTGTGTTCATATCCCATCTTCATGGTATGATTTTTCAGATAAGCAATTTTATTTACATTTAAGCTTCATTCCGAGCAAGTTTTAGCCTTAGAAAATTAATGGAAAACAAATGCATTCAAAGGCACTGTCAATTATTCACCAGACTCTATATTAATTTAGACTCCCCAAACATTCATCTGTCCTGTGCATCCTAACATGACAACTGTAGCTTCCAATAAAATCACATTCAATAAAGCCATGGCCAACCAAATAAATAAAGGCAGCCCGATGGAGTTTATGTGATCAGTCACAAAGGCTTACCTGCCTGAGATTGTTACATACACAGCACAGATATGAATTTTGAAAAACATTTATTACTGCTAAGTGTAATAATGTAGCAATCAATGTAAGACCCAATTTCCTGGTCATAAAAGCTCTCTAGTTTAGAAGTGATGTCTTGAGCAAGAGTTATCCTTGCCCTAATGTATCTGTTCAACATTGAGAACCAGTTTGGGCAAATTCATGAAGTTCTGCAGTTCCATAGCAGAAAGGAAGGAAGGCTGTGTGAAAAAACCCAGCCATTTTAAAAATCATTTGCCGTTGTCTTCCTGAAATCTCACCTAAGATACCAGCAAGCAGCAAATGGGAAAACAGCATTCAAGAAGTTCAGCTAACAAAGGTACTTTTCTCCACCCCTAAGGTGACACACCATGGTACAGCATCATCCTACAAAGCCCAACACGCTGAAAACTGTGTACCACAGGTGTCACTCCATGACCTTCCAAACGGATAGGTTGCTTTTAAAGTACACAGCAATTAGTGTTACTCCTCCACCCAGGGGCACAATCACATCCTACCTTTTACAGCAAGTAAGTGGTTCATTTATCAAAGGCACCAAATGACCCAGTAGTTTATGAAATAAAAAAAATAAATAAAAAGGCCTCCCTTTATTAGGTTTAGATTTGTTCTCCTCTGTATCACCCAGGAAAAAAAAAAAAAACTAGTATGAGAGCTTCTCCAAGTTTCTCAGTAACTGATGGTGCATAGAAGTTACCAGGAAACACGATCTATGAGGCACAATAATGATGAGGTTTCGGTCATAGAGTTTGGGAATTTTTTAAACCACAGGTAATGATCTGTACTGCAAAAATTAATTTGCAACACATAGTCTGCACTCCCACGAGCCAATTTCCACTCTGAATGGAGGAGAGAGGTGATCTAATTAAGAACACCCTGGTAGCAATAGTCCTCCTCTTCCTCACAGTGCCTATTAGGTAGTTCTGGAACAGTTAAGCTCTCCTTCCCTTCACTGAGGGCTGCAAAAGACTCAGTGTCAGTCACATTCCTCCCCAGAAATTGTACATTTATTGAAGCAATCAGTCCTCTGAATTCACAAGAAAGCTCAGGCACGCATCCACATGCCTTCCTGTCATTGAGGTACACACCCCCCTGCAGCGTGATTTTTTCCAAGTGACCAGAACTATCAACAATGACCCTTTCAACTCTGGTGAAAAACAAAGATTTCCCTTTTCAGATGGAATCCAAAGTGGCTTTGATTGCAACTTCCAGGTTCACCCCATTCATGCAGGAGTTATTCTAGTGATGGTATCAATTGACTGAAACCCCACAACAGGAAGAATAGCTTAAAGCATCTGACTTCATCAACTCTTCAGAAAACAGAGCTCATTTGGCAATAAATGAAAGGAACTGCAGAATCTGCTCTAGAAGTGGCATCTTTCCCCTTTCCTTTACACAATCTTCATGCATATTTTGGATGTGAGAGGTGTATTCTTTGGCAGTTGCCTTCTCAACTCCCAAAGAATGGAGCAGACCACGAGATCATCTCCCTTGCTCCACATACAAGCCCTCAACAACAAAAAAAGGGGATCAGAGATCCTTTTACAGTCGCCCAATACACCAAGGGGAAGACATATATCCTACAGAGTCGCCTAAGTACTTGGAGGGCAATACATATAGAAGACAGCGAAAAGTTAAAGAAAGCTTAAAACTAGCTGGCAGGAAGACAAACTTTCTGTACTTGCCATTGGTTTGCCTGACACCAGCTGACTGTTCCAGTAGTCCTTCACACCAGAAGCAAAGCAGCTGAAATTCATCCCTGATGCAACTCCAGCGAGACTAATAGGTTTCCACAAGAACGAATCAGGCCCTGTATATCTAAAACCAAACCCACTAAAGTTTCACTGAAGCGAAATTGCAGGAGTACAATCTATGAGAACAGCTGGAGAACATTAACTCTCCCCCCAACCCTTGCCGGGGTTAATTTTTTTCTTTCTGTTCAGACAGGAAGCAGTCATATACTATACTGCATAATATAAGGATCCTGGGATATAAAGACGAGTAGAAAAGGATTACAAAGAGCGCTCTGCAAGTTTGTGGCAAAGTTAACGCTACCATAACCCCCGAGCTGCCTTCGCATAGCAAGCCGCGCCGCTGCCGCAACATCATGAGCTGAGACAGCATTTAAACTCCTATCTAGTGAGAAAAATAATTAAACATTAAGAATGTTTTTAAGGAGCGCAGCGGGAGCCCAAGGATTGTGTCGCGAATCCGGGCGGGGGTCGTCCCGGCCGGGGAGAGGAGGACCCCGCCGCGGCACCCCCTCGCCCGGTCACCCCCTCCCCGGCCGGGACGACCCCGCCTCTGCTCCGCACCCCTCCTGCCGCTCCCCCAGCTCACCCTCGCTGCCGTACTGCTTGCCATTGTTCGCGCCCATCCTGCCGCCTTCATGCTCGTCGCCGCTTTCCCACGCCGCCGCTCAGCATCTCTACCGCGGGGCGCCGAGCGGCCGCGGCTGACGGGGTGCAGCCCTGGGGCACTGGCGGGGGAAGAGTCCCCAGAAGTTTTCACGGCGACATGACCAAAGCAGCCTTGCAATCTCCTCCGCTTCNTCCTTCCACAGTGAAGATGCCTAGGAAAATAATTCATGGATGATGAACATGCCTAAAACAAAGAGGAAAAAAAAAAAAAAAAAAAAAAAAAAAAAAAAAAAAAAAAAGAAGGAAAGAAAAAAAACTTTAAAAGTGATAGAACCAAAAATGCGATGTATCGGTGGGCCCTGCCCGCCCCGGTTTCCAGCCGGGGTATTAAGGCAAGGAAGGCGGCTCCAGTTATAATCCACAAGCAGGACGGGCGAGACGGCCTCCGGGCGCTGGCTCCACCGCCCCGCGGCTGGCGCTCGGCTTCTCCGATGCTTCAGCGCCGCTCCGCCTTCCTCCTCCTCCTCCTCCTCGCAGCCCTGCCGCTGCTGCCGCTCCCCCGGGAGGCCGCCGCCAGCCACTTGTTGCCCGGGGCGGGAGGAAAGGGAGCCTCCGCCGCAGACTTTTGTTAGCGGCAGGCGCCTCCTCCCGGCGCCCAGCGCCGACGGGCCGGGGGAGGAGGGGATGGGGATGGAGGGAGGATGGAGCCCGGAGCCGGCCCCGGCCCTTAAAGACACAGAGCCCTGCACGGCGCTCCCCCGGCCGCTGTCCCGCTGCCTCCCCCTCTGTCCCATCGGAGCGGCCCGGGAGCGCCCGGCGGGGATGCTGCGGGGGTTGCTGGCAGAGACCCGCCCAGGGCGGCCCTGGCCGGCTGTCCTTCCGACGGGCAGGGCAAGCGCTCTGCGTTCTGCACCTTCGCGGCACCCCCGACCCCGTGCAACTCACAGGGGCTGACAGAAAGTCACCGTGTGTAGGAGGAAGCCGCACAGCAGGGCCGCTTCTCGTTCCCTCCGGCTGCTCCGCAGTTCGAGTTGTTTTCTCCTTGAGAATGGTATTCCCACAGTCACTCAATTCCAGTCAATCACTCCCGGCCTTTGCTGCCACATCCAAGAAAAAGTATCTAACTGTTGAACATCCCCCAAATTAGTTCTTCAGGTATCTTATAGGGATATATCTCATCCCTTGGGATGAGATGCTTCTACTTAATTCACCTTTCTTAAAAAACAGTTTCTGGTTCTTTCACCCCGAAAAACAGATTCTTAGACTCTCAAGACCCCTGGGATAGTGGAGGTCGTTAATGAGGGTAAGTGCCTTTACCGAGTGCAACTCATCCAAACAACATCATTGAGAAGTAAGGATTTCAATTTCTCTACTTCTTAAGAGCCCACGCCACCTCTACCTGGCAAAAGGGGCTGGATTACAAGAGATTCTGTCAAATGGGACTGAGGATAAACTGCGTGTGACCAGGCTAATACGAAAACTGACAGTCCCAAGAGGATACTTGCCCCCAGTGGGCTAGGTGAAAAATATCAATTAAGTTTGCTCCACTCAACTGTTACCCAGATTAAGTGGTAATCGGGTGTTACCAAAGGCTTTTTGGGAAAGAATCAGATCTAAAAGTGAAAAAGAAGGATGCAAGTTTGTGCTAGGTGGAGAAAGACAGTGGAGCAGGCAGTCCTGGTTTGGTGCTGATATCTCACCTCTGCCTTGGCTTGACGGTGCTGGCTGTCTGGTGGCAGGGCAGGGTGTAACCAGCAGGGATCCCCCCCCAGGGGTGCAGGGGGTCCTGAGGCACGTGAGTTAGCACAGGGAGCAGCACAGGTACATGTTACCATACCTGAAATGTGGTTACACAGGAACCTGCAGGATGTGTGTGGGAACAGGGGAACTCACACTTCCAGAGGAGGGCTGTTAGCTTGTAGCCCACAGAGCCTGGGGAATGGGCTGCCCAAAGCAATGCATGTTTGAGACTAGGACATTTTAGGATTAGTTTCAAAGCTCTCTATTAGCAGTTTGAAAGTATCTGTTGTTGGTGTTTATGTGTTGTATTACTCGTACTGACCCTCAGCGCTGATTGCCAGGTCAACATGTCCTTGTTAAAAGACAAAAACACTTTCATTCTGATTTGATTAAAACCATGAGTTGAGCAGTTTTCCCTGCACCACACTATGGTCTTATGTATGAAAAAGCCTGTCTTCTGAAACGTATCACAACATCCACAAGACAATTTCTGCACGTACAGATAATTCTGAGCTAATTGTATCTTCGTCAACTTATACAAATGGTATATGAAATGGCAAAGGCAAAAGTATCAACACTGACATACCTACAGAAAAGGTGTCTAAAACCTGAAGTTTTGGGGATGGGGGGGGTTAATTTAAAAAAAAAAAAAAAAAGAAAGTGCATTTTCCTTAAGAGATGGGCTAATTATGAGAAGCAGAAATAGGTACCAGCAGCACAGATGACTGACAAATAATCAGGCAATGCTTATGAGGCTCTAATCCCATCAGATACCTATCATTAACTTATTCCTTGCAAAAAAGTTTTGGTCCTGATTCAATACTGAATACTACAATACAATGCTAAACACACCCTTCAATTCTCAAAAATCAATGAAGGTCTAAGAAAATAGTGCCTTCTGGGGTCAGACTCATCAAATAACCAGTCTAGGTCCTTTGAAACAAAATATGAATTAGTTTTAAAATATAAGTTTCTGTAATCAAAGGTTAATTTTTAAGCACTGATACTAAACAAACTTAGTACTGTGCCAAAGCAGGTAGGCCTTGACACAAGTGTCTGCTTTTAACATCCTCTACTTTCTTTTTGAGCATTATCTGTTCAGGGGCAGGGCAGAGGAGTGGGGGAGCAACCTGCATTCTGTAAGACAGTAAAAGGTTGCATGGCAAGGTCAATATCTGCTCACATATGGGCCCACAGATTGCCAACAAACACATACATCCAAGTACTTTTTTTCCTGCTGTGTGGCTTGTGGGGTTTGAAAAACACACCCTAAACACTTGCTAGGAACTCACCTAGGCAGAGTAGGATATTAAAGAAAAAATATAGAGCTTTCTACAGGCCAGCAGACTACCTTTGTCACTCAAGCCCTCACACCCAGCCATACCATCCTCCCCACCAGTACTGCGAGGCTCTGTTAGTCCCCAGCTGTGGAAGAGCACATGCAGGCTGAAAACAACACGTGTCCCTGCTCCATGTGCAGCACAGCTGTGCTTAATTCCAGCCTGAAATACAGTGAGGGGAGCACCCACTGCAAACAACTCCTGAGGCAACGTCTCAGCTTCTCATGTCACACTGTGTGCTCTACATCCCGTGGCAGCCAACAACCTGAAAGTTTTCCTGTGTGTGTCATAGGACCAGGAAGGCCAATGATCCTCCTCCTAAATCCTACAAAGGTGTGCAAATTTTTTGACATGTAAGAGAGAAATTTCTCAGAATGGCTGGAAACACCACTTCTCATAGATCCAAGTACATACCTGTATATAAATAATTTTACATCATTCAGGAAAAAAAGTCTCCTTGAGAGGGAATATAGCAGTTTCCCTCCAAATTCAACATCTGATGCACCACAACTGAAATTACTCCCTTTGCCAAGGAGTAATTTTGCTTATCAAAACCAGCATAGGCTGGTGCTTTGTGAGACTGGAAGTTCAGCTGTTTAGGGAGCCCTGTAGAGAATAAAGACATTCGACAGACAGGTTACCACTGTGTCAAGTTTATGACATAAATCCCAGGAATATTCCATCGTAACCAGAAATAAAAAGAAAGAAAAACAAAACTAATAAAACAAAAAACACTCCAATAACAAAAAACCAACAAACAAAACAAAACACACAAGAAAACAAACAAAAAAAACAGGGGAAAAAAGTCTAGAGAGGAAATCTAGGGAATTTGAATCTAGAGAATTTGGAAACAGCTTTCTGAGTGACTGAATATTGCTGCTGCACATTGTGTTATACTCTTTCTATAGGAGAATGAGGTGGAGAACACAGGGACAAACAGGAAAGTACCAAACTCATTTTGTTATAAAGACATAAAACTCTCACTAGAAATGTATCCATTACAGATGATAATGCCGACAATGGGTAACTGTTTCATGTAAGGCATTTAGGACACTCAAACTTGGAGCTTCATAAGCCCAAAAACATCAACAGGAGCAGAGAAGTCGGGAAATTCTAGTTCGAAGAGGGCCTACAAGTTCCAGCCAGGACTGAGTCATCTTATAGCCCTTTAGTATTTACCAAACACTCGGCTCATTGTGGGACTCCCTGTGGGACCCTGGAGGCCTATTATGTTCAGACATATGGTTTGGGACTTAGTGGCCTTACCATGCCTGCACATGAGAATTAAGAAGATACTCTCGACAATTTCAGAGATGTTTCACTCATTCTTGGAAAAGTTATATAGTAGTTTTTTTCCTTTTTTTCCCTCCTTGTTGTCTAGTTGGTCCACACCTTATACATTGTGATCACCCAGCTTGAGCTACATGGTATATTTTTATATAAACAGAAAGGGCTGGTAGGAGTCTCTTGGCTGTGACTGAATTAAGCTGTCTGAACCATATCATATAACTCCTATGCGAAGCTTATTGTTTACAATAACCCTTTAAGACACTCTCACCTTCAAAATGGTGCAAAGAATCTGAAAGCACATCAGTACTGCCATCCTTTCAATGATCCGAAGGAGATATAGTGCAGGACTGTAAGGACTTGTTCTGTAAGGACGAGAACAACTTTTGGTGGTTTTGCCTCTTAACACAAGCAATACATGCCCCCTTCAGAGGGGAGGAGATGGAGTACTATCAAATGCTGGTTTTGCAAGACAGAAAGATTTGTTGTTCCATGTGAGATGTGCCTTCCTATGCTTTCCTTCTTCATAAGGAGACATCAGTGCATTTTCCTTAGACTTCTATTGTGTCCCAGCAAGTGGAACTTTGAAATTATTAGAACCGAGGAAAAATAAGAAAGCTATGAGCCAAAATGTTTCTATTTGGATGTGTTGCTACAATAATTTCTGGGACTGTTTGTATTACATCTCTATTCATTATGGGCCTCCCTCTGTGGTACATTACATGTCTCATGCTGCACCATTTTTCTATTTCATGAATGAAACCACAGCAATTTTCGAAGAAGAAGCCAAACAAATGGTTCTAGATAAAAAGAAAAAAAAAAATTAAAAACTGAAAGCAGAAGAACTATTTCCATAAGGTATTGTCACAGCAATTCCAGGGCTAAATAATTTGGCTTTGAAATTTTTGCCACTGTTGTTTCGATAAGGTTTTTAACTTCAGTTTCGGTCTAAGCTTTCCTCTTTGAAAGAAAGAATAAACAAATATCAAAAACTTCTATCTACTTCCAAGCTGTCTTATGTCAAAGTTCAGTTAAAAAGCCATTTGCATTTCAGGTCTTAAAATTCCAGCAGCAAATCTAAGAGTAGTCTCCTATTTGATGAAAGAAGCTTTGATTTCTCCTACCTTCCTTTCCTTCCTTGAACATTTTAAGCATTTCTTTTCACAATTTGAA
Organism: Vireo altiloquus; assembly: GCA_013396875.1. Classification (NCBI taxonomy): domain Eukaryota; kingdom Metazoa; phylum Chordata; class Aves; order Passeriformes; family Vireonidae; genus Vireo; species Vireo altiloquus. The sequence goes on along the minus strand of VZRF01003322.1, from coordinate 455,153 downwards.
TTTAAATAAAATGTCAAAAAAATCAGTATCCTTTTAATGACAGCAGAAGCCAAGTGATATTTTTCTAATTAAGCCTACTTTTACATCACCATGTTCATAGGGCTGCATATATTTTGTGAATGCTTCATGATAATATCTCTGTTGACTGCTTTTGGGCATTGTAAAGAGAAAAAGAATCCAAAAGAAATTTGACTAATATGTTGCTGGCAACTTAAAACCATTATCAAAAGCATATTGTTTCATTAACTAGAAAATGATCCATTAATGCTATGTAGCTCCTAAAGAAAGAAAAAGTCTAGATTATCTTCATCTTTATAGATAAAAATTATGGCCCCATTGCCCTGTGACCTGAGAGTATGTGCCATTTTCTCATTATTAGCCTTAGTATCATTATGGATGACTTAATCTACCTGGCTGGGAGCCCTGGTGGTGTAGTGGTTAAGCATACAGCACAGTAATTGCCGGGGCCCGGGTTCGATTCCCGGCTAGGATACTCCCCGGGCAGGCAG
>VZRF01003322.1:303599-454603 GCA_013396875.1 Vireo altiloquus | reverse complement strand
AAAAAAAAAAAAAAATCTACCTGGCTAAAAATCTGCAGGATCTAAGGATAGCTCAGATTGTATTTTAAGGAGCGGCTTTAAGTAGAGCCTGTTCTCCTGGCTGAGAACTCTCTTAGCATCCACTTGCATGAGGTCAGGCTGCTTCAGCCAAGCAAAGGCTCTGGTCCCACAATGACTTCAATAGGTCTGGTTGAAATGCACTTAGTCAAGGTCATGCTTAAGTTCTAGCACATTTTAGATAGGATGTGTTTATATTCTGATAGGTTTGTCTGATGGGATCACAGACCAGATGAAAAAAAGGCAATTCTATCAAATAAAGATCCAGTTTTATTTTAAACTTCTTTTAGAATGTCAACTAATTAAAATCTTTAAAAGTTTTCAACCCACCTGAGATTTTAGACATTTTTGCTGACTTTTTTTTCAGTTTTACAGGAGAAAATCATCACTAGGATCTGATTTTTCCCTTCTTCCAACAACAAAAGCAATAAATAAAATTCAGACTGTGTTGAAACACGTTTTACATTACACATATAATCTGTTGAAAAGAATAGTGAGTTTGAAAAGCCAAGCTCCTAAGTCTCAAGCATTAGAAAACACAGGAATGAAGACTGTGTATAGCTCCAGAACCACCATCCTGAATTCCTCTGCCTTGTCCAGAGTACACCTTCCAGAACAGACAAACCTGAGGCCTTCAGCCAACGCTGCAAAACCACTTCAGTCCCCGAAGCAGTTTGCAATTATGTAAATTGTGGCATTTTAATGCATAGGCACAATGAGACATAGTAGGACTGTAGAAGCAAAATTAATTCTGGCATTTCACAGCTTATGTCTGACCTTGCAATTTTAACAGAGAGGCTTTTCATTTGATTTAAAAAACAGTGTGGGCTGGTGCATTCTCCAAAAACTGAGCAAAGAATGAACTAAAGATACATTGCCTCATCACATTGACATCTATTGCAAGGATTTTCAGGGTTGGAAGCCTGAATTCTGCTAAACAGGCAGCTGTTAGTTGGACTAAGAGAAGTACTGATGGAAACACAGGACTTTCCAAGCACCATGGTTGTGTCTATGCTTCCTCTCTGAAAGAAATTGTGGCTTTCTTTCCTGGCATGGCCAGGTTTCCTTCTAGGGACAAACAGCAGGGTGAGGGTTGTGCCTGGGTTATTCATTTTAGCTCTTCACACTGTGGACACTCCCTACACAGGGATGTGGACAAACTCTGGAAACCGCTGTCTAGACACAGCCTGCAGGAATCAATGCTGGGGAAGACAAAGAGTCTTTTGAGTGATGTGTATCTTCTCAAGAAGCAGCAGGTATTGCAGGATCACAGGGTGCTGGACAAAGGATGCTGCATTAGACCAAGCTTCTTCTGACCATTGCACCTCCACAAGCACACTTTCTTCTGCTTTGACCACCACCCCACAAACAGTGCCACACCACATGCACATCAAAGCCTCATTTCACATCCTTTCTTCCCATCTGGCAAGTTGAAGTCTCAGTTTCTTGTGCCCCATATAGGTTAGACACCTCACTCAACAAAGCTTGCTTTCACCCTTTGGCCTTCCTTCCCTTCTTCCTGCCTCCACAGTCTTTCCTCTGAAGCTGGTAACCAGTACGTTCTTGCATTTCCACAGAATTTCTCTGCTCAGCACTTATCTCCAATAACTTCCTTTTACATTCAGTCTTCATGAGTATTCCCTGAACCAATTTTCTTCTGGTCTCTCGCCACTAACGCTGCCAGTTCCATTCTTCTGCCTCAGACTGATGTTAATGCAAAACATTCTAAGAAAATTCACAGTGGCTCTTGAATTGTTCAGCCCTGATCAACTCCCTCCCAGTTCTTTCTTCTTTTCATAAGGAGAGGCAGCAAAATTTAGCCACGCAATCAGAAGGTTTTGCGTTTCAGAACTTTGTGATGATGCCTTATTTGGCTACCAGGAAACAGAATAAGGAATAAGGGAATAAAGGAGGGATTTATTTGAAATGCCTTCAAAGGTACACTCTGGAGGTCCAGAGTCCTACCTCAGTGGATCCCAAGATGGACAGCAGGTCTTGAGTTCTTCGCACCTTTATAGGTGTGGCCATTTGCATATCAGCATAAATTCACCAATTAAAACTTTAGCTAGTGATGTAATTTCCCCAAGCTTGTCCCCCCTCCTCAAGATGAAGGTTTACACTTTTGGGCCTAGGACAGTCTGGGTATCCTTGGAGAGCAAGCTGGAGAGGCTTTGCTATGTCTATCTTAGCGTAAGAGAGTAGCAGCTAACGAGCTACAGGAAACTTCAGAGTTACACTAGCAGTACAGAATTTGAAAAAATATAAAAGTTAAAACTTAAGGCATCAGTGAGACATCAGACCTGAGTTGCGCAGCTTGCAGCCAAAATGCCTTATTTTCCCTTGGTGGTGTCACTCCCTGCACAGCCAGCCTGGATTTCCTTCCAGGTTTGGATTGACTTTCCTCAGTTTTCAGTGAAGAATCCACAGATAGCTCCATACAAGGTTTAGTGAGGGAAAAAGTCTCTTTGCCAAGCCTGGATCTCCTCACAGGCCTGGCAGAATCATATCTTGCCCAGTCACTGGGTCACTCAACTCACAGATGGAGCTGAACCAGGTTTCTTCTGAGGCAGCTTGCACCCACAGAGAGTACAAAGGCAGAGCCAGCAAATGGTGACCCTGCTGTCAGTAACATTAATACCGCTGTCACCACATCCTGCACTCTTAACCAAGAACCAGAACTGGGTTTGTAAACAGCAGTGCGGTACACTGACAAAAACGGGTGTGTGAAGAAGCATGCGCAAGAAGCTCTTTTAGTGCTGCAGGCTGCACTACTGTGCCATGGTGAAGGAAAGGTGCATGTCTGTGTAAACATCAGTATCTACATGTTGAAACAAAGATAAGGTCTGAATATCAGCCAGGAACCTGCAGGGGACACCAATGGCAGCTGTCCGGACGCAAGGGAACAGTTCGAGCATCAGCCCATGTAGAGCATGTGTGCTTCCCCTCACCCAGCAGGACAGCCCTGTTTGTGTGCTCTGCTAGGAGGCTTTTCACATAATAGACCAAGATTCTTTGCCTATGGCAAATGTCCCAGCAGAGTGATTCTAGCATGCAGTGCATCATATTCAGTGAAAAGGTCCCCTGCCTTCTCAAGTTTTCATCCCCCCACAGACAGCTTGCCTTGTCCCATACTGTAGTGGTTTAGGAATGGTATTCCCCAATGCAGTGTTCCCACTGAAAGGCTCCAAACCATGCACTGCTTGCTCACTCTTTCCTCTCCCTCCTTGCAGAAGGCTGGAGAGGAGAACTGGAGACACAAAAGGTAACAATCATGGGCTGGGGTAAGAACAGTTTGCTGGAAACAGCAATGAGATAAGAAACTAGCAGTAACAGCAGCAGAATTAATAACAGTGTACAAGAGGTGAGTGATTCACACATGGGAGCTCACCATGAGGAACACAATGCTACCCCCACAACTGGCCTCCCTCTACGTGACCGGGAGGGACCCCTTCCCCACTGCACCCCCTGAATATGACATGAGGTGCTATAGAATAACCTCAGTGTCCTGGCCATGCTCCTCCTGGCTACTTCCAGGAAAAATTGACCCTTACCTAGACAGAACCAGGACACATGTGCCTGTGACTAATTTGGGAATTCACCATAAAGACAGTATCCACACATAAAGCCAGCGCAATAAACATGCATTTAATATTTCCACAAATTTTATGAGACATGATCTAGCAGGCTAATTTCTGGTTCAACTAAATCAGTGAATTGCTTCTGAGAAACAAGATATCATTTCTTCCTTCTTAACATTTAGGTCTACTATTCTAAAGATTTTTGCTCATATATTTTAAATCTCTTGTGCATGTCCTTTGCAGTTAAGAGAAATATAACAGAGGTCTTACTACAAAGTGAGCCAAGAGCTGAAGTATTACTTTTTCAATTTGACTTTCATTGATACTTCCATATTATGTAACTCTTCACCACACAACCTCCCCCTCCCCAATGGCTCCAGCAGGAGCCCTCCCATTTCTTTATCACAAAACTTTGCTCAGAGGAACAACTGATGGCAATACAAAGAGTGTAACCTATCACCTAAACTTTAGCTTCAGCATATCACAGCCAGAGAATAGATTTTAGAGTCTAGATTTTTACATCAGAGAGATACCATATTCACGGAAACAGTTTTACAAAGCGATGGAGGTCATCTGAAGTTTCCCTAAATGTGGGAAACTGGGCAGCTCTCCTTGCAGTCAGTTCTAAGAAGGACCAGCCACATCTGGTTTTACCCCAAGTAGATCAGTGGTTGACAATATATTATGATTCCTTTTCAAAATTACCATCAGTCTTCAACACAAAAACAGCTCTATATCTATACCTATGTAATTTTCTACATGGTATAAGTTTGGTTTGGTTTAGGATCGAGATTTTTCAACATTTCATTACATGGATCATCTTTCAATATGGTTTGGCTGTTATCTCCTATACCCTTGAAGCAGCTAAAGCAACTGCTTAATTAAAGGTAAACTGCCAACAGTAGTAGATTTTTGCATGGATACTTTCCCCTTTACTGCACTAAAACCTGGTTACAAGCACATGCTGTGTGTGGTACAAGCCTGGGCACTAGGCCATGGCCTGACCTTCATCTCTGAAGGTCTCAGTAGTCTGTGCAGTTCTCCCTTTGATGGCTTCACACATCATTCTTTGCCCAGCCAGGCATATTTAGGCTGATGGCCAAAATTCAACTTGGTACAGCAAGTGTCTAGTGGACACTGACCTTACTCAAATGCTGGTGAATGTCCTGGATCAACAAACACCATTATCTTTAAGACTTAATTTTTCTGGAAGTTTACAGCCATTAACAAGGCTAAACAGAATACAGAGTTGCATTTTCTAAAACAGATGTTTTTGTGACTTTTGTCCTTTTGTTGCTCCTTTCATTGACAGGGATCGAGTTAAAGAGTCTGAGGAACTTAAAGCATTTCTAAATCCATTTCTTGGCACTTATGAACTTTGGTGACCGTTCAAAATGATAGTAATAAATAAATGAATAATTCAAAACACTTGTGGAAGTCACCCTCGGCAATTTCCCTTCACATCCCATGTACTGAACAGTGAAGACAGCTACAATGGTTGGCTTTATCAGGACATTAAAGCTGTTACAAGGGTTTAAAAGATAAGAATAGCAGCACACACAATTTCAAGTAGAAGTTACATTATACATGGTGATATCAAGCCAATGTTCTCATGAAAGCGTTCATTTAGTGAGTTTAATGAGAGCAATTTGTCAACAATTTCACACGCCATTTGCCTAGAATTCTCCAATGCAGGATTTCACTGCACGCTCCTCCCCCACAAATAAAGTGCATGTTGTATACAATTTTGCCTATCATTAATCATCTTTTCAGCGCTGCAAGTTCAATGCTGCTTTCCCAGTAGGAGTCCAAGGGAGCAACATAGCCAAAAGAGGGAAAAGTCATGGGAAAAGAAAAATATAAATGTTCACTTCACCAAAACAAAAGTAAAAAACAAAATAGAAGAGCAAAACCCCCAAACCCTAGTAGGACTATCCTTGTCTGCCCATAGTAGCTGCTTCTAACAGCAACTTCTGGAGCTCTACTTTTTCCTTGATCTGAGTGTATAACTACCAAACTGTGCTTCTTTCAGCTTAAAAGATGGCTAAGAACATCAGTCAGAATTCATATTAGAATACGAAAAATACAAAAAACAAAAAAAAGTCAAGCCACTTCCCCCTCTGTCATAAGCTTCTGGAATTGTTGCATTTTGTTTTTCAACTATGTCCAATTCAAAGATAACTCTTTCTAAAAAAAAACCCAACGAGCCATGCATTTATTGAAATTTTATCTGCAAAAAGCTTGACTTAATAAATAATTAACTTAAGAAGTCATTACTGTTGATTGTCAGCATTTTTCTCCTAACCAAGATGACTGAGGGAAAAACAGATGGAAAGTAATTAAGAAGACCAGGAGTGAGGTTTGCTGCAAGTAACTGATACTGTTGGTAAATCTGGGACTCATAAATGATTCTTCTCCACAAAGGAAGAGACACAGATGTTTCTGCTATTTCAGCAAGGAGCTAGGAGCGAGCAAGTAAAAATGAAAATAAAAATCAGTAGAAGAACAAAGAACCCGTAAATATGCAATCCAACTGGTGTTACACACTTCATCCGTTTCTCTGATGCTCCTAATAAGTTCGAAAGCTTTGAGAAGTGGAGGAATCTCCTGACATGATCTTATTAAAAAAATTCAAGATGCCAACAACTATAGCTTACTTCATCTTATGTGGACTCGTGCAGCATCAATATGGGAAAAGAAAGCATTAAGGTTACTTTTAAATGTCTGAACTTTTAAAAATATGAAGGAAGAACTACCAGTTCTGCAATATGTTGTATGTTATGCTTAAGCAATATTGAAAACCTGAAATTAAGTAAAAGGGAAATAGGTGGAGCTATAAGTTTATACTCAGCATAGGATCCCTCCCTTTTGCAGGAAAGGCATTTTAGGAAAGTTGTGAGAAGAAGGTGTAGGACAGGGGGAGCTGTACCGAGCATGTCTGAAGGCACAAGCATGGCTCAAGCTACAGAGCATTTCCACCAAGACAAAGTGCTGCTGTCATCTGCACTGGCAGCATTTTCAATCCAGCAGTGCTCTGCTTCTCTAACTGTGCTCTTCTGCCAGAGGTATTTGAAAGGAGAAGGTTGTATTCGGAAGCGCAGCAAATCAAGACTTTACTATTTTGGCCTTCAGTAATTACCAATAAAAGATTAAATGAAATGTGGTCTTGCATATACACGTAAGTGTAACTGCATGTATATGGCAAAAAGAAAACCTCTCCTTTTATGTTTTTTTCTGTATCTGTTTAAAGAAATATCTGTTCTTCTGAATACTTACCTATCTTCCTACCTTTCAACATTTAAAAAAAAATTTTTTAAAATTTCCCCAAATATATGATACTACATCTGAAGGAATTAAGGTGCTCCATATCAGCTGCTTTTATCCTACAGGCTTTCAAGAGATTGTCCTTCATGAAGAAAAAAAGATAAATTCATACAGAAAGATCAGGGATATATATATATTTTAATTAACATTCTAAACATTCTATATTTTTTTTTCCTTCTTGGAAGCTGTTGAGGGGGTTGTCAGTGGTTGGCGAGAATTTTTAAAAAATGGAAAAAAAAAAAGAATAGCCTGCTTCCCTGGACCCCAGTTGTCCAGGCATGAACCTGTTCAGTTTAGTCAAAAAGAAGCTATTGCAGAAAATACACAAATGTTGAGGGGTTTTGCTATTTCTATCTACATTTGATCTCTTTTCTGGATGCAGTAATACAGCTACTGTCACCAGTCTCAAATTTAGGAAAGCAATTACTTAGAAACTTCAGATCTGAGCTTTGAAAAGGCACCTCTGGCCATAGTTTACAGTATGGTTACAGTCAGAAAAGTCCTGTAAAACTGACATGAAGATGGTGCAATATTGTCAGCCACAGAAAATTCTATTTGTTCAATCTGTAAGGTCAAAGGCTTTTTCTTTTACTCTCATACGACAAAATTTGATGTGGCTGAAGAGCTGCAGAGTGCATTTCTGTATCATAGAATCATTTAATTTGGAAAAGACCTCTAAGATTGAGTCCAGCTGTTAACCCAGCACTGTGAAGTCCACCACTAAACCACATTCCCAAGCACCACATCTACATGCCTCTTAAGTATCACCAGGATGATGACTCCATGACTTTCCTGGGCAGCCTGTTCAGATGCTGGACAACAGTTTCTGTGAAGAATTTTTTCTACTATCCAATCTAAATCTCTTCTGACACAACTCAGGGCCATTTTATCTTGTCCTATCACTTGTTATCTGAGAGAAGAGGCCAAAGCTTACCCCACTCCACCCTCCCTTCAGGGAGCTGTAGAGAGTGAAAAGGTCCCCCCTGAGCCTCCTCTTCTCCAGGCTAAACATCCCCAGGTTCCTCAGCTGCTCCTCACTGGACAGGTCTGCCAAACCCTTACCTAGTTCTATTGCCCTTCTCTGGACACACTCCAGCCCCTCAGTGTCCTTCCTGAATTGAGGGGCCCAGAACTGAACACAGGACTCAAGGTGTGACCTCACTGCCCCGGTCCTGCTGGTCACACTATTGCTGATCCAGGCCAGGATGCCTATGGTCTTCTTGGCCACCTATGCACACGTGGATCATGTTCAGCCAACTGTTGATCAGCACCCCCAGATCCTGTTCCAATGGGCAGCTTTCCAGCTACTCAAGTGCAGGACCCAACACTTAGCCTTGCTGAACCTCAATTGTCTTTGGTCCATTGATCCAGCCTGTCCAGATCCCTTTGCAGAGCAATAGCCACTACAGGAGAAGAAAGACAGACTTAACATTTTGCACATAAAGACGTCCTGTGTACACTCAAGAAACACCTGAAAAACTCTGGAAGCTTTGGACCATAAAGATCTTTTATCAGCAGAAACTTCTGTATGATCAAATCCTTCTCAAAGGAGAATCTCTGAGAGCCACAGGAAGTTCCAGTTGTTTTCTCAACATCAGGTTCTCTTGCACACAGGCTGTGGACACTCAGGGCAGTGGTAGAAGCAGGATCTCCACAGAACTGTCTTCACCCATAGGTGAGAGTCTAAGCATATGCCTATATGGAGAATAATCCTCAACCTCTATTTTGAACACTGGATCAAATACTTCCTCTTCAAAAAGTACAGATATAACAGGAGTACTCATTGTAGTTTCTTCCCCATTATATAGCTACTCCTACACCACACATCTTTCTGCAGAAGAATGTGATCCTGATCTGAATTAGCTACAGGTATATGTAACACTTGTTGCTTAAATATTAAATTTCAGACAGCTAAAGATGAGAGTGTATCAGTTTTACGCAATACTTTAACTAGTTCTGTTGCTATATGGTGAAATATACACACCACTTTAAGGATATATCACATGGAAGAAAATGGATAAAAGGCTATAAGGATGCTTTCAATTCTGCAGTCCCACAGGTAGACAGCCAAAAAATCTACAGTTATGCACAAGAAAATTCCATCCCCAGCTCTGCATGCTCCAAAGCTACTTTTTTTTAAGTGATCATGGTGCAGGAACCAAAACTCTCTAGAAAGAAAATCAGAAAGGCAGGCTCAGGATGCCCTCTGATGTAAAATCATACTGTACCTCAGGCCATCTTTGTGGAACTTGCTGACACAGGAGATTGTGAAGACAGACAGCATTGCCAGATTCAGAAATGATCATGCAAATTTATGGACAGTAGGTCCATAAACAGAAAGGGATCAGGAGGGAATGTACCCTGTAACATCCCTCATCCAGCTGTGGATCCAGTGCAATCCAATGGGAATGGACCAGCGAAAGTGGCTAAGGTTGCACAATCTTATTGAATAGCAACTATTGTTATGCTTGCTGCTGGAGAGAAAGTGTACTGGGAAATACAGCTGGTCTGATTTTGTACAGCATTTAGGGAATCTGTGCCCTTCTTGACAGGCACTTAAAATCTATACTGCTTGCAACTGCGTCAGGAATCTGTGATATTCAGGAGACATGCCTCAAAACTACTGAAGTCTGTGATCATGTTTCCTGTACTGGATGGAGCTGTGTTAACATTGATATAACAGGCAGCCCTAGAATTATTTCATTATTTAAAAGTCTGAAGAAAAACAGCATCGTAGTTTTGTGTTCTTTTATCCAGTTTCTGTCTGCAATGATGGTGGAGTCAGGCACCAGTCTACTGCTTAAATCTAGCGTCTCAGCCCTGTCTACCCCCACACTGCTGTTCCCTAATGCATATTTGTGACAAACTTGGAACAACATCTGACCTTCGAGGCCTCTATCCACTTCCCTGCTGCCTGCCAACAAATTCTGGCTAACACTTAAAGAAGATATCTCACCACTGACCTGGCACTGTGAGTTATCAGCCTACAGTGAGGCCCCTGCAGTTTAGTAACACGGTGCCCCAAATACCCCAGGATGCCTAACCCTGCACACTCACACCCCGTGTTCGTCAGAACAGTGCAACTAAGCTTTATTATTGCATCATTATTAATCTGAAGTATGTGTGCTCTTTTGCCTTCAAAAATAAAAGTCTGAATTCAAACAGTTAGAAAAGGGCAAGGTAATATAAATAATCAGGAATAACAGTCAAAAGCTTTCTGTAAGTGCTTTATCATTTCAGATGAGTTGGTGGAGGCAAAGTGACTGGTCTCACAAGTCATCTTAGGACTTGCTACACCTACACCTAGATATATATACTTTTTCATACTCAGGATGGCATTCCCACTTCAAGCCTTCCTGAAGACGTTGCTAAAACTTTGGAAAGTGTATATTCTTATGTAAGATATTTATTAAGTTCTTATAAAATTTAGAAGCTCTCACAAGAAAGCAACCTGGCATGTTTAAAAAATTACAGTAGGACTGGGTGCTCAAGTAGGTACCATTGATTTTAGGCTATGTCACAGTAAGGTCTGGAAAGAAGATACTTCGTTTGTTTTCCTATGGTAATCTCAAGGTTAGTGAGAGTCTCAGAAGGTCGCTTGGGGAAAGGTAGGGATCTTGTAAGATATCCTGGGCCCATGTTTATCTAATCCAGTTGCAAGTCTTTTGGTGGTGAAAACAATTTCTCCAGTACTTGCGTATGCTTGCCATGAGAAACTTTTCCATAATATCAGACATGAATCTTCCTTGCTGCACCTGATCAGATTTTTCTCTACCCACCATGGACATGAAGTATACGAACACAGGTATCCTACCTCCTCCCTCGGTCTCTTTCCTGTCTCTGAGATGAAATAAGCCACTTCATTATGTCCTCCATTGAGATAAACACTGTTAAGAGCTTTGATAGTCCTCATGAGTGGTCTCAGATTTCCTCTCTCTCATCTGCGAATGTCTCAAAGCACAGCGTCCAGAACACGGCACCATATCCAAGTTAAAGCCTTATCAGAACTGGCTGTCCTGCACAGTGCTGGGGTTCCTTTGCACACAGCCACTGCTCCATTTCTCCCTTGGATTGGGAGTTTTGCCTTCTAGGCAGCAGCTCTATATTGTTGATTTATGTTCAGCTTTTGACCCATCTACAGGCTCTGTGTACAGGCAGAGGCAGCTGTATTCTCTTGCCTGTTTGAGTTGCTGTAGCCTCGGTGGAAGTGATAAATGGACTGCTGCAGATTTATGGTCAGTGAGCAGATGACTCAAAATTGCACAGACTTCGCTTTTATTTCTTCTTTACTTTATCAACAGACTCGAACTCCACAGGGTGTATAAATTCCACAAGCTTTTCTTTCCTTCTTGGACTTTGGAAAAGTGCAGGTCAGGCAGTGGGGGTCCTTTGTACAGGACACTGCTTATCCCTACCTGGGCTCATGCTCAAAAAAACAGTTTGCATTCCCTCAGGAATATACAGTTTACACATAAATACCTCTTTCTTATTTGAAAATACTCCTCAGTCTGTGATTTTGAGAGGAATTCAGCTACTCAAGACCAAATGTGGATCTCAGTTATGAAGATAATTGGCCACACCAAGCAATGTGCAGTAGGAGATTCAGGACTGGGAATAAAATTTGGTCTTCTTCATAGTAAGTGATATTAGATTTACACATCTGAAGCTTAAATTCCCCAACCCAGCAAATAGCACAGGAAAAGCATACAGGAAACAGGTACAACAACGTTTCTAGGAAACTACTGACAATTGTTCAGTAGGTAGGAACAAGCAAGGAAGAAATGGTTTAGGAAGATCAAAAACCCCTCTTAGAGAAAAAATACCAAAAAAATTAAAGAAAAAAAAGAAAAGAAAAGAAAAAATAAATACAATAAATATATCTGAAAAAAAGTGATACTACAAGAAACATAAGGCCTGGGTTTTAAGGTTATTTTTTTCAATAATTAACATAATATTACTTGTAATATATAAATATGAAAAAATTGAACTGTTTCAAATATTCTACACTTTGAAAACAGGAAAAGGAGAAAGTAAAAATATTCTTCATCTGGAAGAGAAAACCTGCAACAATCTTTACCAAGATACAAAATAGATACTTTAAAATTACAGCAGTTGTTCAGTGCCAATTTTAAAGTTATAGAAAAAGTTTTTCTTGCGTATTTTAGCATTAAACCTTTTCACTATGGTAAATCTGTAAAAAGTGAGATAATAATAGGATTCCTTATATATAGATATATAAAACAAGTAAGTTGTTAGAAAACACTTCTTTTTTAAAATGTGCAAATCAGAAACTTGCTTAGAGTCAAATTTAAGAAGTAAAAAAACCTTATGAAAATCAATTGTACATGCTTGCCAATTTAATTTCTTATTGACAAATACCATAGTAAAAAAACCAAGCCATAAAATGAACCTCTAAAAATCCAAATAAAATTAGAATTTTTTAAACTCAAGTTAGAGTCATATTTGGTCACCTTCATTAGCCTGAACACCCATGAGGTTTTTGATGTGTAAGCAGAGCTTAGGCTGGCACCAAAAGTGCAGTTGCTGATACCCACCAGCCATGCAGGCTGAGTTGCTCTTGAAGCCATTCTCATGCCACTAAAATATCACTCTGCTATGACCCATGGCAATGCAGAACCTGCTTTACAGAAAGGTAAATCATCCATACAATGGAGCTCTCCAATTTCAGTCTTGTTTTCAGAGGAATAAGCAGTGGAGTCCATATGAACAGGAGAGAAGGAAAAAGACAGAACCAAAGATGCACTGGTGACTACCCAATGAGCAGTGCACGTTTGCTCCTATTATTTTAAATAAACTTTTTAAAAAATACATGCCCCCGAAATACCCACATTAATGTAATTGATTTACAGGAAGCCTCTAACTACTAGACCAACAGCCCACAGAAATAAATAGTCATTACAAAAGAATTTTCCAGTATTCCTTGCACAGCTATTACTATTCTAACATCAAGGAAGAAAAGCATTCACTCTTTCATTCAAGGAAATTGGCTATTAATTTCTTTCCTGAGAAAACTGTTTTGCTGAAGATACCAAATCATTTCCTTGATTGGAAATTACCTCAGTATTGTCTTTCTTAAAAGCTTGTTATTTAAATGACTCTAGACAACTGGCCCAGCAGAAGGCTGTGTCAGTGCATCAAGTTCAACACACAGAGCTCCTTTAATTAGGGAAAATGTGATTCGTGGATAAAATCAAGTTGTGCTAGTAAGTCTACTCAAAGCATTAGGTGAAGAGGATCTCAGGGCAAACCTATTTCAGCCAAACTTTAATCTTCATCCGTCTTATTGCCACAGATTTAAATGTAACCATCATAAGAAATCTTCCCATCTATTAAAAACCAGACACCAGACATTGATTCATTGGGCTGTACCAATTCAATGATGGAAGCGTCAGCAATAAGTCTCAGAGAGGGAGCCAAAAGCATAAGGGGGTTCAGCTTATGGGGGTGTTGCTGTCAGAAAACTAAGAATTAATGTAAATCAGCCCCAGACTTCACTGTGCGGGGAGAGAGGGGAACTTGGAATCACCACTCAAAATGATGTGGTCCTACTGCATACTCGAGCTTGTTCAGTTTACTGTAATACCCAATCCGCCAATATTAATTTCTTAACGAAAAACTTACGTCTAGGAAACTACATCACCACCAAAGTGACAAAACCCACATCCTGCTTAAATTTCATTCACTTGAATGACATATCTGTGGAAAATTGCTGCAAAACAAACCAGAGCTACAACAGAAGCAGACAAGAAAAAGTACTACATTTATTAAAACTAAAAACATGTCTTTTTTCCAAAAAAGCCAGGCTAGTAACTTTGCTACAATCTACTCAATTAGAAAAAAAAAAACCCAAAAAAAGAACTAACACATAAAAACAAACAAACCCCAATCCCCCCTCCCCCAAAAACCAAATCACCCAACAAGAAACACAAAAAACCCAACAAACAAAATTTCCCCCCAAGCCCCCATGCAAGAGAATCACACAGGTTCACTCAAGTTTTCTGCTGGAAGTAGAAACCACAATTCTATTGAATATCTCTGATAAAGAAACAGATCTTTCTGAAGTAGAAGAGTTAAATTCTACATATCCTAAATACTCCCACCTTTCCCTGCTGCTGAAGCTGTCTGCACATAATTTGAGAAAGTTGAATTAAAGGAAAAGAATACTGTATACATAACACGTTAAACTATGAGTATGAAAAGAATGTATGTGAAAATCCTGCATATTTTCTGCTTGCCTTTAATTAGAGATGGATTCCTGATCTTGATTATCCCGAGCAGAAAATCAAGACCAGTCCCTGAAACCAAACAGCCTTCCCTTTTTGGGCCTCCTCTTGATTTATCTAGGGCTTTAAACAACACAAAACCCCCCCAGAGCTGAGGTTACTGTTCTTTCACATTAGTTTTTTTTTCTGAGGCTGTAGATGGGCCTATGCTTTAGGATAGTTATTTCTTGTTACGCCTTACATTACAAGAAAAGAGAGAGCTGGGAAAAACCGCAACAGAAAGTTATACAATTTCAAAATAATATTTTGTTAACCATTTTATTATCTTTTGATTAGGAGTCCTCCCATTTTAAGATGCCCTTCCTAACAACCCATCTTTTTGGTTTGGATACTACTATGCCACTTTTAAGACAATTAAATCTGTTGCAGAGTATTTTGTGATAACTGCTCTTGGCTTGTACAAAGTAGCACGCAGATACCTTGAATAGCTAATTTGACCTAATGAGGCTTCAGCCACTTTGCCACAGGAACCAAGGGAGAAGCTACATTTTCAGGTGTGACACAATAATGTGACGAAGCCAAAATTCTGAAGTACTTGCTTGCATGGTTCACAGCTTGCAGGAGGAGAGACGAGAATAAGGTAAAAGGAGAAAGGGAAAATTATAATGCTAGGAATGAATGGCATTAACACTGTGAATTAAAGGGTTTACCATCACACATTTTAGCTGCATGTTCTCTTCTTGCATGTACAGAGAAAGATTTGAGGCCTACAGCTCCCCCACAGAACCTTGGAAGATTTAGCATCCTTCTCCTGCCCCGTGGCTACATAGAGGAAGACAGGGAGGCTGAAACCGCTCTCGGTTTCCTACCCTCTTAGGCAAAGCAGCCACTGTCCCTACCCTTAGGAGGAAGGAGAGACTGGCTGATCTCTGGAGAGACTAGCTGACCAAACTGCACTGTCATCCAACCCACCAGAGGGAATACTGCACGGAAAATGTTGACACAAGGGCAGAGGGAATGCAGTGTGTCCAAAGGAGGAAACTCAGCCCAAGTCAAGACAGAGCAGAACCTGCTTCATTGGGTAGCAGAGGCTACACTGCTGTGAGGGATGCAATGGTCTGCAAGTTGCTAAGTTAGATGTATGTGTTGGGTGACAAAGCCGTCACACAAAATATCCAAGTCTCAACTGTTTTCCAAAATGAGTGAAGGTAACAAGTCAGTAAGACGAAATGCTTTCACCCTGGTCAAGTTGTCACTAGCTGAATAGTGAAAAGCAGAAAAACCTGCTTTTATATTTTCTCCTAAAGCCACAGGCTAACACATCACTGTACAGCACTGACAGTCTCTAAAATTATAATGAGATCAGCCATTATATCTCATCTTTGTTTTACAGCTTTTCATCTGTTTCACATTTCTTGGCTCTTTTACACGGTACTTTTAATAGAAATCTGACCACCATGACTACAGTATGATACTGTACAATTAGCTTGGGGGATGTGGATGGCTCATCAGCAAGAACACGTGAGGAACAAGTCCCAGCAGACTGACAGAGTCTTTATCTGCACAGCAAGAATATGTCCACAGACATGATACTTGAGAGGTCTGTACCAACTGCAAAGCATGCAACTCTCCTTGGCTCAGGTGACCACATGGCCCATATTTGCCATTCCAAAGAGTCAGTATGAGTGGTTTCTTCGGGAGCTCCACACACATCTGGAGCCCAGCACTAATATGTAGTTACTACACTCTAAAAATTTTTATGAAGTTGTTCCCTTAATTTAATTCCAAAGCCTTGCAGTATTAATTACTTGACCAGTAAAGAAACAACCAGAAAATTCTGCATATGAATAAACATTCATACTTTTTTTTTGAAAGTGACTTGCAGCTGAAATTGCTTTAATTTAGACTGTATTTCTGTAGATCTTGAAAACTGTAACACCAGATTCTCCCTCAATTACCTTTAATAAGGTAACTAGCACTATTATTCACATCTAGGTAAATGCAGTAATCTTGCATAGGCAAGTAACTGAATGCTTACACTGTCTGTTGCCCCCTGGCATGCATATTTCTTAGTCACTTTACAGTATAGCTGTGTGGAAAAGCTTGTATAGGATTAACATCAGTCCTCAGCAATGGAAGAACAATGTTTTACATAATGACTGACATAAAGAAAGGGAAAAGATTTATTTGGAAATTTTTACTTGGCAAGGGGAAAATAACAAAAGTACATTGGAAAAGGGAAGGCACCAGTCACAATCTTCTTTCAAAATAGAGTTACTTATAATCTGTATTAAATCTATGCATGGAAGCTGTAGACTGTTCCTGACTCCTCTCATGGGCTCACAGAAACACATCACATAGCAGCAGAAACAGGAGAGTGAAGAAGCACTGCAGAACTGCATCTCAACTTTTATCACCCTGCAAACACTCAAGGTCAGGTAGGACAGGGCTCTGAACAACCTGATCTAATTGAAGATGTCCCTGCTCATTGCAGGGGGTTGGACTAGATGACCTTTACAGGTCCCTTCCAACCCTATGATTCTATGATTCTGCTGCAGGTCTCAGAGACACAGCACAATCTTTGTGATGGATAGATCTGAGTATTCTAATTGTATTTTAGGTGTTTCTCTTACATGAAAAGAGAAAAAAAGGTATGTTTAAGAAATGGCAATGTCATAGATTCTTATTAAGGCAGAGTTTAAATTATCAAGTGGTATTCTGTACTCTTGAAGCATTTGTGAAGTGATTTGTCTCAAACTTAAACCATCTTTTTTGAATGATTCCTGCAATGCACATGCTTGCTTATCAGCTTTTGAAATCACATTGAAATGAACTGCATTCACTGGGCTATAACAAATGCCAGAAAAAGCTAGATCCTCTAAACCGTATAGCTTCATTCTTAGGGACATGTTTCTACTTAACATCCTGTACTAATATGATTTTATTTTTACCTAGATGATTTACTTTGGAGCAGCAGCACTAGAGATCAAAAGGAACATTAAGAGAAGTTCTCATCAGAGACTGTGATCATCTCCGTTTTGCTTTGCCCTTAATTACAAAGGAAAAGTAGATTATTTTAGTAAGTTTTTTGTCATGCTGTTTGAAGTAACAGCCCATCATTAATATCCATAAGAGTGCAACAGAGTACACCATTACAGATACCACTCTTTCGTTCGGGGAAGTCTGGTGTGTATTTACATTGCTGTAGATTCTGATGTAAAAGCCTGCTGACCATAATAAGAGTGGAATTGGCATACTGGTACAGATCTTGGCATTTCACCACGGGGCCGTTGCATACATTCACTGCTCTTGTGAAAAATTCCTCTGAAGGAAGTTTGTCTCTTGACAGGATCACTTTTTCCCGTGAAAAGGGAAGAGAAGAACATGATGAGGTTTTACACATAGACATGTTGTGTCCTCACTGACTGATCAACTGCAAAATATTTGCAACTTGGAAACAAAAAAATTCCCCTTCTTTGTTCCCAGGATGATAGGTCAGATAAAAGTCAACTGCACCGAGAACATTCTAAGAACACCTACAAAATTAGGGAGGCAATGGCATAGCGTTGATTCCTGATAGTGATCCTAATGCAGGAGCTGTCCTGACACTTAGACTTGTACGGACTGAGGTGCTTATGGTCAGTGCCAAAATGAAAACAGGGTGTGAAATACAGCACTTAAACACAGAGGCTAGGAACATGCTGAGCTGGACCTCTACGGATCGATTAACATTTCCCAACTTGAGCAGAGTGTAGGGGCACATTTTATTTGAGATGTTGGTGGGGTAACAGTGTAGAAAAATTTAACCTCAGTTACATCTAGACAAAGCAACCAGAACATCAGATTAGAAAATGATGTGTCCACACAATTCATTTTGGATATATGCCGTTGAGTAGCTGCTTGACATGACCTTCAACCATCCCACTGAAGGAAAAAGCTCACCTCAAATCCTAAATAGGTTTCAAATTTAATTTAAATTTTCTTTATGCAAGGGAAAAATATTTCTACTTAATACTGTTAAGCAACTATTTACAGTTAGGCCTCTGTCCATCTATAAAATAAACTAGTTGATAATTATGAGAGAAAACCAATGACTACACCTGTGAAGATGTTCTCAGCTATAAGAAAAACAGGGTGAAGTATATTATTAATGATATATATTTTAAGAGTCCCCAGGATGAGGCAATCTAGCAGACTTGGCAAGTGAAAGTAAAGGTCAGGAATCTGACTCAAGCATGCATTGATGACCTGCTGGCAATATACAGAACATGTTGTTTTAATGAATTCCACTGCTGGAACAAAAACTTGGTACAACCAAACAAATGTATTTGTTTAGTACAGTTGTGGGCTTTTTTCTAAACTATTCAACGGGGTGAGAGAAAAAGAGGTCAAAGCATAAAGTACAGAGATATCATTTTCACGGGACAAATCCAATCTAATAATTACATTGCCTGATTGATCTAGTCCTGAATGTGTGAAGGCATTTCCTAAATTTATTTTCTATGGGTTTCTTTACATTTTAATTGGCCCTGGAACTCTGGGGTTTTTTTATCAGGATAAAAATTTAAATATGTTGTTATAATATCCCTTACATAAAAATCCTTAAAACTCAGAAAAACCTTTTCAATAGTCTTATTTAACTCACTAGCAATGCAAGAGTTACGCAGAGACTCAGCAAACCAGTGCTTAAAAACTGACAGTGTGTTGTGCAGTACTTCACAGCCTGAGGTTCTGGATATGTCATAACCTTTTTCCAGGGTTACTAAGAATTACTGTCAGTTGGATCATGCAGATGTAAATTTGCAATGCCCACAATGACCAGGGCTTCTCTCATGGTGCAGTGATAAACCTCAGACACACAAGGCATTTGGCACGCTTGTGTTCAAAGGCCTGATTAGCTAAGATTTCCCACTGTTGCTACCACTATCCAAAATTAAGCATGAAAATTATGGAAACAGGTCCATACTTACAATCATGATCAAACTGCTGCATAAAACAAAGGACATGTGTGAACTGGAACTGTAGTAGTGACTGGTAGTAAATAGCCAGAACAAATCTGATAGGCTCAGAAACCTGTATTCTTTCAGTTGAATGACTGATTTATCATTAAAAGGGCTCATGTTGCAGGTAAAAAGTGAAGAGTATGAGTTGTTTCCATAGTCACTTTGAATATTGGGAATGTGTTTCCAAAACAGGACACTTCTCACCTTCAACAGGTAAAACAGCCAAATTAAAATAAGGCAATGATGGTCACAATCAGCTAACAGTTTTGGATAGCCAACAATTTTCATCTTATCAGAAAAGAACCTCTTACAGGTATTCTCAGTTCTTGAATTGCAGACACAGCCATAGTAATCTGCAGGTGTCAAAGCTTGTTTTCCTGATGAGTATGTTAGAAGGTAATTTCAATTATTTCAGCAGATAGAGATCTGCCTCTCCTAAGAGATAAATCTAAACCAGCACAACAGAGTTGTTATGTATTCTGTTTAAAGTACCAAAGCAGTGCTCTGCTCTAGAAAGTGTGATGAACTTGCTGCTTTGCTTCCTATTTTAATCATTATGAATTACTGATGTTACAGGTTAACAAGTCTAGGGAAACTGTGGAGACAGATAAGCCTGTCTGGCCTCTGCCCTGGAGAGAGGTCCCCTGAGAGAGCTGTGATAAGCATTATCACATAGCTTCCCTGCAGAGAACCCCTTGGAAGAAGCAGAACTTTTGGTTACAGTGACTTTCCATGATCCTCTTGGGACCCTATGTAGATTGTTTGTAACCCATTGGCTTCTGCCTTCTGCCACCACCCCATCCTTCCCCATACATACCCCTGTATGAGCCCAGGGAGCTCCGTTCCTGGCTACCCTTCGCGGGATGCTGGACAATAAAGCCGCCCTTTGTGGAACCGCCAAACAAGGCTCCTGTTCTCTCTCTCCCTGGATCAGCCTGGGGTCACCTCGCAGAGCAGAGCTGAAATCACTCTCTCGCTGAATCACTACTAAGACCTGAGAGCCTGCTGTGACAGGCACTCCTTTGCTGAGGTACCCCAGCGGCTGGAAAACGCCAGAGACTCCTGGAAGGGTGCGTCTTGCCAGATGCCCTCCCTGGGACAGTCACAGCATTCTGGGTCTGATCCACAGACCCCAGCCAGCTGCCAGAGGAAACTGCTAGAAGCACTTACCATTCCAATTTGCTGGAAATAATGACAACTTCCAAAGATTTGTTAAACTACAGTAGTAGTACTGGCACACATGGACAGCTGTCAGCAGAAATTCCAGGTGAATGTGTTATCTACTCTCTCATATGTGATAGGGCTGCCCTTATCACTCTATACCCAACAACCTTGACTCATCTCCCTGCTTCAGTTTTTTCACCTGGTATGTTTTGCAGTCATTTTATTTCCTAGTAGCATAACTAAAGCTAAGTTTATCACATGCAGCCTGACACTGCTGTTCAGTTACCTCTTACATGAATATCTTACGATATTTATTCCTTATTTATGATAAGGAAGATTTTTAGGCCTATTAAAAGAACCAAGAAGTAATAAGTCTGTACAACTACATGGGAATTTTGATTTTGTTTGCTGAGTGTCAAGGTAGATGAAAAACGTTAAAAAAAGGAGGAGAGTGCAAAAAGAGAGCAGGAAGACAAAGTAAGAAGCAATTGTACGGGAAGAAAAACCACGAATTAAATGAGAAAGCAGTGAAAAAAAAAAAAAGCAAAAGTTACTGTAAAGGTTTAATTGCCTCTCAAATATAAGTTTCCTCAGATTCTGAAGAAAATGTGAATACTTTCTGCAATTATATGGGAAAACTGAAGTCCTTGTTACAGGCAGCTTCTTGCAGTCCTGCGCCCTGGAGAGAGATTCTGGTTTTTTTCAGAAGCAGGAAGAAGCAGTGTCTATCCCAAAGAAAGGGGTGACATAAAACACTGAAGGGACCAAAATCAAGGAATATACAGAAAAACCTTATAGTAAAACAGCAATTAAGAAAGTTATGACAATGGAGGTGGAGCTCTGAGGGGAACAGTGTTTGTTAATGAGGCCAGATGCTTACCCATGGCTGATGGCTCCTGCACTCATCAAAAGAGCTGAAGATTTTGGTGAACACGAGGAGACATTCCCTCTTCAGCAGCCACTTGCAATCGTACACAGTTGTTGCCAACATCCCATACACCACAAAACTACTCATCTCTTAGCAAGCAACAACTGGATGAACATGCTAAGGAAAAGGAAGAAAACTGATGGGCAGAACTCTCCAGTGCCTATGGTCAGAAGAGGGATCCACATTAGTGTCCCGATGGACTCAGCATCAGCTATGTGGGCAGGAGAGAACTGGAATCTGCTGGGGCAAACTAGTTTCTCCAGAGCAGCCTTTTCCTTAGGATAGAGTGAAGAGGTATTTAATAGACAGGCCAATCCTATGGCAAAACTGAAGTTGAAGCTAAGTATCACACTTTTCAGGTAGAGAATTAACACAAATGAGTTAACAAAAGCCTGTTTTTTAACTGGGGAAGAGGCAAAATATATTTTTCTACCCTTTTATAACTGTGAGGACAACCAGAAAATGCTTCCAAAATTGATACCATACGTGCAGATTAAAACCAGGCTGCAAGCCAAATCCTCCTCTGCAGTTTCACTGGCGGAGCCCAGCAGACTGCCACAGAGCTACGCTGGAGCAGCAGGGAAAAGAATTTGACCCTTTGACTGCTGCATCAAAAGCAGCTAACTTCCCACTGTGTTTGGTGGCCTCCATATTACAAGTTACAAATGGCTTTGTGCTCAAAAAGGTATCGATTTTCGGCTAGAATAGTTATGAGATGATGTCCTTCTGCCCTGCTCTCTCTGAAACGACATTCCCTCTCCCCTGAGGCAGTGTAACTGGCATTCCCACTGCTGTCCCTGTCTAGCTGTGGATGGATTGGAGTGTATTGGTTGCCGATGGAGGAAGTTCCTCCCTTCCCTAATCATTCTCCTGATATAGATAATCTGTCAAAATAGCAAATGATGATTTTTAAGCTGGGCTATCATTTAACTTCTTCATTATTCCACTGGTTCATATTTATAGACTCAAGTATAAAATGTGCTCTCCCATCCTTTTCAAAGTCAGGCAATTCAAATGTCAGGGTTTATCTCATGATCACAGCTGGTTAAGATTTATTTTTATGGAACAGAGGCTACATATTGTATACATGAACAGGAATATTGACTCCAAAAAGAAGACTATACGGTACTTTGTGGTACAGCTAAACCTGGAAATGCAAACCTTAAGTTAGCAATACCTCTTTATACCATGAAATTCTGGATTTGCTTGGTAAGGACTGACGACTGGAATATCTTATTCAAATGATAGATATAAAAAGTATCCTGAAGGAAAAAAAGAGGTACTCACAGCATGAAAATAGCTGTTGTGCTACTCTGCACTACAGCACACTGTAACTAAACCTGCTAAAACAAAGCTACGAAAAGCTTTGTTGTTGTTTGTGAAAAAGCTCACACCAAGAGAGACCTTCATATACAAACTTGATTTGTCCCTTAATGCACTTGGATACAGACTTAGTTCATGGCATTTGCCCGAGCATTTTAAGGAAAGGCAGGGATGCCACTTGCTCAGAACACACACCAGCTGATGCAGAATTCAGTTTTCAGATGATGGATTTAAGAAAATGGGGAAAGGATCGACAAGAGCAGGAAAGATCACCTTGGTGCTCTTCTTAATGCTGTCTCTGCTGCAAACATGACACCTTCCTTCAGTTCCTTCTCTCTCCTCAGAGCTCCTGTCATGGTTTGACACTGGCGCAATGCCAGGTACCCACAAGAGTCACTGGCTCACCCTCTCCTGCCACAGCTGGGCAGAGGAGAGAAAAAAAAAATTAACGAGGGCTTCATTAGTTGAGATAAAGACTGGGAGAAAACACTTCAAGGGCAAAACAGGCTCAACTTAAAGTTAAAAAGTAAATTTATTACTAACAGAATCAGAGGAGGATAATGAGAAATAAAATAAGCCCTTAAAAACACCTTTGTTTCCCCAGCCCCTCCCTCCTTCCCACCAACAGCACAGGGAGACAGGGCATGGGGTTTGGTCAGTTCATCACTGAGACTTCCTTCCGCTGCTCTGGGAGAGGAGTCCTTCCCCTGTGAGGCCGTGGGGTCCCTCCCACGGGAGACAGATCTCCGTGACCTTCCCCGGGGTGGGCCCACTCTCAGGAGCAGGATCTCTGCATCCCCCGTGGATCCCCACAGGCTGTGGGTGGATCTCTGCAAACCCTGTGGATCTCTGCCTCCCCTGTGGATCCCCATGGGCTGTGGGTGGATCTCTGCATCCCCCGTGGATCCCCAGGGGCTGTGGGTGGATCTCTGCATCCCCCGTGGATCCCCATGGGCTGCAGGGGCACAGCTGCCTCACCATGGTCTGCACCACGGCCTGCAGAGGCATCCAGTGCCTGGAGCACCTCCTCCCCTCCTTCTCCACTGACCTTGGTGTTGCCGTGTTGTTTTCCCTCAATGTTCTCACCTCCTCCTCTTCTCTGGCTTGCAGAAAAACTGTGTGACTTTGTTTTGATTTTCTTCTTAAATATGTCATCCCAGAGGCATTACCAACCCTTCTCATTGGCCCAGTTTTGGCAGCATGTCCATCTTCAGAGCCATCAGCCATTGGTGAAGCTTCCAGCAGCTTTCTCACAGGAGTCACCTCTGTGGCCCCCTGCTACCTAAGACCAGGCCGTGCCAAACCAATACAGCTCCTCACTATCCAGCCCCTATCCTTTACTTTAGCTGTAGACCGTGTTTTACCAGATCCCTTCCAACAGGCCTGATTCTGATTCCCCATCTGCTTGCTGAGTGTATTGAGTTTGCGTTGCAAGGTTTTGGAAGCGGGGGGGCTACGGGAGTGGCTTCTGTGGGAAGCTGCTAGAAGCTTCCCCATATCCAGCAGAGCCAATGCCA
Source organism: Vireo altiloquus (assembly GCA_013396875.1). Taxonomy (NCBI): domain Eukaryota; kingdom Metazoa; phylum Chordata; class Aves; order Passeriformes; family Vireonidae; genus Vireo; species Vireo altiloquus. The sequence goes on along the minus strand of VZRF01003322.1, from coordinate 430,465 downwards.
GCCAGCTTCAAGATGGACCTGAGGCTGACCAAGGCCAAGCCCAGCAGCTACCTTGGTAGCACCTCTGGGATAACATATTTAAGCAGAGGAAAAAAATAAACACTGCACAACAGCAGCCAGAGAGAAGAGTGAGAGTATGTGAGGCGAGCAGCCCTGCAGACAACCAGGTTAGTAGAGAAGGAGGGGAGGAGGTGCTCCAGGCACAGGAACAGAGATTCCCCTGTGCTGCACACCATGGTGAGGCAGCTGTGCCCCTGCAGCCCATGGAGGCCCATGCAGGAGCAGTGACCGACCTGCAGCCCCTGGTGGGCCCCATGCCAAGGGAGGCCATGACCCTGTGGGAAGTCTATGCTGGAGCAGACTCCTGGCATGACATGTGGCCCCATGGAGTGAGGATGCTGAAGCAGCTTGCTGGCGGGACCTGTGACCCTGTGCAGGACCCACACTGGAGCAGCTTGTTCCTGAAGGACTGAACCCCCGGAAGAGACTCACATTGTTTGTGCTGTTTGTGAAGAGCAGCAGCCTGTGGAAAGGACCCACGTTGGAGAAGCCCATGCAGAACTGCACCCCATGGGAGGGGCCCCACTGGAGCAGTGGAAGACTGTGCTGAGTCGTCCTTCTGAGCAGGAAGGAACGGCCCAGACAAGAAGGGATTAACTGATCACAGCCCCCATTCCCTGTCCCCTTGTGCTGCTAGGCCAGAAGAGGTACTGAAAATCAGGAGTGAAGTTGAGCCCAGGAGGAGGGGAGGGTTAAGGAGAAGGTGTTTTATGATTTGGTTTTATCTGTTATTATCTTACCATAATTTGACTGGTAATAAATTTAACTAATTTCCCAAAGTCAAGTCTGTTTTGCCTGTGATGATAACTAGAAAGTGATCTCTCCCTGCCCTTATCTCCAACGCATGAGCCCTTCCTTACATTTTCTCTCCCCTGTCCTGTTGAGGAGAGGAGTAATAGACTGGCCTTGGTAAGCACCTGGTGATCACCCAGGGTCAAACCACCACACTGAACCAGACCTGCTCCCTTCTCTGGCACCAGGAACTTTGCAGTCCCTGTGTCTCTGCACTGGCAGCATTCAAGGCAGCGCTGCTTGGATGCTCACTAAGAGCAGAGGAAAAGCCTGCTGTTTTCCACACAGCTTTCAAGATTCACACAGTTCAGAAAGGCAGCACAGAACAACTCCAGCCTCCACAAAGAGTATGCAGTCAATTTTCTCTGAGGCTCAAGCCTGGTAGATGCTTTTCCAGAAATGGCCCACCTGAAAAAAAACCCAAAACACCGTAATTTTCTTGTACTACAATGCTTATTCTTCGTAAGTTCTATTTTAAGAGATGAGTAAAGTTTTGCCTAGTCTTGAAATAATGCAGCAGAAAATCCCAAGATAGAAAGTTTCAGATAAATTTTTCTTTTTTTGGCAGGGGCAAAGCTACACATAACATCTCAAAGATGAAACTCAAGCAAACACCAATGACTGCAATGCCTGACCTGCTTAATGTGACACAGGGGATACAAGAGAAAGAACAATATGGTAAAAGAGAGTAATCAATAACTTTTAGAATGGATGGTGATATTCATCGGGTTGCGGGAAAGAGGAAGCAATGTTGCATCTTAAGCAGCCAAGCACTGCTATGTGCACTGCAGTTAATTAGCATTTTTGCTGGTATCCATTCCCTTTCCATTCCAGGAGCCTCCTGTCACATGGGAGGCCACTACAAGATGAAGTAGTCCATCTCTGGACTATTTCTGTACAAGATAAGGTAATACAATCTCATTAGATCCTAATATAGCCGAAATAGTTTTATAAATTTAGTTTACCATGTGTTTCCAAACAAAGTCATGTAGAGAACATCAATTAAGATGACAGCAAGGCAAAAGAAAGCTTATGGAGGGTGCTTGTTGCTACACAAATAAGGCTGTACTGAGGTGACAGCAATGCTTACAATTGATGATTTAGCATTAGAATCTGGTGATCAAGACTTCCATAGAAGGTATTGAAAATTGTCAGGTCTAAGAGTACCTTCCCAGTCTCTCCTTTTTTCCTAGTTGGGGCACTTCAGCATCCTTAGCAAGTGCTTCTCCATCCTCAGAGAGGAAGAAGGCTTGAGCTGAGGTAACGTGCCCAGTTATACCCACCACAGTTACAGATTTTTATGTAGTGATTCCTGAGACTGTTTTATCTTTACCCTTATTAGTTTTTCTTATCCTCATTTACATTAAATGCATCCAGCTGTCTTTATAATCTCATTTCTTTCCCAACCAAACAAGAGTATGAAGAATAGCCAGAAGACCTATTTGTAAAAGGTGAGGTGGGTAAGGGATAAATAGAACGATCTATTAGTCAGGTTCACTGTAGTCTGTTTGCAATCATCCTTTCAGCTTTCAATTCCTCGGACAGCATGAACAATGCTCAAAAATAGTGGTATATCTAATGCAAATGGTACTTTTCTCATTGTATTTTTGCCACCAGGTCTGTGATGATAGTACTGCAGTGTGAAATTACAAAATTAGTCTATGATGATTTTCACTGTATTGATGGCTTCTCTATAGTTTTTGAAAGCAGGCTGTCCATAGTGGATAAGGGGCGGTCAATAGCTAACTCTTGTAAGTACAATTAATTATTGTGAGACAGCAAGTGTTAATTACAAAACCTAAGAAGCCGAATTTGCCCTAATCTTGCCAAGACAGAGGGGATAAAGGTCATCTCAGAAACCACCGAATCATTCCTCAAAAGACTATGCATGCCCCAGGGAGAAAGGTGAAAATTGCATTGTGAGGAAGACTATTTATCTTCATCAGAAAGACCCCCGAAGAAGAGGAGAAGCCTTCCTCAGTGTGACCACCAGGACATGCAGTACATGCGTGGCGCATATGCTAAAGATATTAATGACTTCTGAGAAATAATTTGTATAACCACGCCTGTCCCAAGGAATGTGATGAATATTCATAATTGAACCCATAATAGTGTGTTGTAGAGAGTAGCAGTGTGTGTGTTTGCAGGAGCAATCCCCACAGACCCAGCGCCGAATAAAGCAAATACCCACTTCTCTGACTTTGTCTCTAAAGTGTCTCCTGGCCCAGTTTAAGCCGATTCAACAGTTCTTTTGCATGCTCCCCAGGTACAAATTTGTACCTGCAAGTTTCGGACTAGGCAGGGATGATGCCGGCAAGCCTGTTCTGTTGCTACTGGCTTGGAATTTGCTGCAACTTAAGTGAGTCCCAGGAAGAGTATGTTTGATGAACAATCTCACATTCTAGAGCCACGGGATGATAGAAGCCCACTCAGTCAAAGCACAATCCTGTTCTTGGGCACATCACAGATGCAGCACTTCCTGACTTCTCTCACTACTCTGGAAGTACTCCTTGCACTGTTTGCAGTAATGGTCCTTGGAACAGTTCAGCCATCAGAGCCATACTATGAGCAAAGCTCTGATATTCAGCTGCATCTGGCTTCTACAATGGGTAGTGATTTTTTAAATTAAATCAGCATGCTGTGGGTGTGCCAGCTGGACACATTAAAACATGGATAGCATTCTGTTGAACAAAGAAAGAAAAGAAAGATAGATATTCAGTGAAGTACATTTGACCCTCAGTTTGAAAACCCAAAAATGAAAGTAGTTGTTTGCAAGAACATCTCAGAAAGAGGCACTCCAATGACCTAAACATCTGAATTTTCTAGTTGCCCATGTGGCCAGATACCAATCTCAACATGTGTGCAGATAATCTGAGCATAGGTAATGCATTCTAAATTAAGTTGGCTATCCAGGAAGCAACTTTCTTTTAGTTAGGTGCCAAACAACATCAAATCCATTAGGAATTGGAACGCTCAAGCATTTTGAGAACACACTCAGAAAGGAGAACAATGTTACAAACCAGTCAGGACTTCCCATTATCGTATTTTTTTCATTTCAGGAACCAAACTCTTCTATGAGTTGAAGCAAAAGACTCTGATTTACCAATGGTGTTATTTAAAACATAATTTCTCCAATTGATCCCTTGTTAGGCACTCTGCAAGAGGCCAGAATGAAGTCAGTGCAGTAAGTCATGAATTGTCATAACCGCAGTTTTTGCTGCCTTTCTGGAAATTTTCTTAGACTACATGTGATTAGTGTAAGTTAATGCTATATGCAATTGCTTTTATTAGTATAAATACCACTGTAGATGGAACATTTTTTTAATAGATAAAACTGCCAATTAGCAATCTCTCTTTTTTTGGGCAGAGAATAACCTTCCCTTTGATACTGGGAACAGTAAGAGAAAATCATCATTTTATGTCTTAGAACTTTGCACCTGTCTCTGACAATAACTATATTCCCTTGCTTTGCATGCAAAACCCCTACTAGTTTGATATTTAACGTCTTTAAATGAACATTTCCGGTTGTAAGCAAAGGTGAGAGTTAGAATGCTCTTTGGTCTCATAGGTAGCTGCATTCTCAGTTCTTCAATGCTTTCATGGATTTCACAAAATAGTGAGGTTATCCTTGCCCCAGTACAAAGACTTCTGACAAAAGACTTGAATTTTCAAGATTTTATGGGATCAGACTGAGATATATGAGCCTACTTCAGGCACAGAGGCTTTAACAGAAGGCATCTTTAAGATCAAATCTAATTGTCAGAAAGGATTTGCATATAGGAGCAGGTGACTGTGAGATGGGCATGAAACGCAAGTGCTAAAAAAAAATGGATCACAGGAATATCTGAGACTTTTCTTAAAGATGTTGTACTCTCTGGCAAATCTGCCAGACAGCACACTTAAGTGTGTGCACAGAATGCCACATCCTATTGAGATTAATACTCTGCCAAAAGTATAACAAAAGAATGAATAGAAAAAACCCACCAGAAAAATTTGCATTATTTTTTCTTAATAAGAATCACATATAAGACAATGTAAATATAGCAAAGTTCAAGTTCTGTAGAAACAAAACAAAATAACTCTTCCCTCCCTATAACATCACATTTTGTTTCTTTCCAAAAATCCTGATATAAACACTTTTTCAGCAAGCAAGCAAGAAGCCAACCAAGCACTGGAAGAGTTTTGAACCATGACACTGTACTGATGTCAGCCAGAAAACAGAATTCATCATGAATTAATAAAAAAGGAGGGAGAGGAGGTATTGTCAGTTGGTTTTAATCACTTACAATGAAGCAAAATGGAAAAAAAAAAACACAGCAAGAGAATAGGAACTCAAGATTTTTTCATTTGATACTGCGAGTAATGTAGATGTGCTCTGTACATCTGATGTTCAGGAAGATTTAGCATCCAAAATTTAAATGTACCAGGAATTCTCTGGGAAACTAAGAACTTCTAAAACCAGGCCAATCTTCTCCTTTCACTGTCCAAACACATTCACCTCCTGTAATATCCTAGAAATGAATAGCTGAGATTGACATATCCCATACTCTGGCTGCTTTATTTTTTTTTCTTCTGTGTTGTGGAAGCCACTGTTGAGTGATTGAAAGTTAAATCTGTGTCCAGGTTAAATTTAATCACTCTTAGCATTAATCTCAAATGTAACACAATCACTTTCTAGGAAGAAAAAAAAAATTATCTCTAATACTGGGTCCCAATTAAAATAACCTCTCTGGCTTGAACACCAACATTAGAGATGAGAGACCAAACTAATGTGCTTTGCTTGGCTGATTATCTAAGTCTTTCCACTGACACCTTCTCAAACTGACAGCAGTGGAGGAAGGCAGGGGCAGCAACAGTATTGTGGGGGTTGCTGTCAAGATGGGAGACAAGAAAACAGCATGCAGGGCTTTGGAAACGGTTGAATGTGGTTGGGAATCACTGGTGTACAACTGGTCCTGTCTGAAATGTTTCATAAACATACTTAACTCAAGAAATATTTTGTTGTTTCCTCAAATACGCCCCCCACTCTGCACACACACGTCTCTCATTACGGACTTACTGTGAAGTACTAGCATCTCCCTTTCACTTGTGCAGCAAGAGGGTTTCAACGTGCAAAATCTTTGGACACTATTGCAAAGTTACATGTGTGTGTGACCCTCCTGCCAGCAACAAGGATACAGTTTACATTTAAAGAAGTTTTTGAAAGAATACTGCCTTGACCCTCCTCTGGGGAAAGAGGAAGTACCTGAAGTATAATGGTACTGATAATTTACTTTGTTGTTTGGGAGGGGTTTTCTACGGAAGAGAAACACTAAAGCCTCCAAGTTATCATTTTGGACAAATAGCAAGGTCCAGCATCACCTCAGAGGGTCTATAGTTATGCCATTCTCCTGTAGTGGGCCCTGCTACCTGCCATGAACTGTACCTCCCTCAGCCAGTCAGGCATCAATCCACCCCTCTTTCTAAGAACAGTGATAACTTCCCTGCCACTCTGCTCAGCTTCTTATTTCGGCTTTTTAGAAAGTGCGGATAACATGGAGAGCTAAATATGTTCCACCAGGACTGTCCCTTAAGGGTGATTCTTCACCAGCTGCTTTTGTTTTTCAGCTCCCAGGAAACCCATAAGCAGTCTTGTCTGTGCCACAGCTTGCCAAACACTTGCAGAAAACCATCTCTTTCTCTTCTCCCCTTTCCACCTTAATCTTTCCACTCCAACCCTGGAAGCGACTCCTGTACACATGGGAATGAGTTTATCCCAGGCAGAGTTAGGGTTAATTGGCCTGAAACTCTGCTCCCTTTTTAGCAGAATGTCCTCTCAAACTTACTAATGCATTAAAACATATTTATATTTTAGGTTCGCACACTGGCCCTCCTTGTCTCCCACACACCTCCTGAGATGGAAACAGAACTCTTCATTTTTAGGTTTCTCTGTCCTCTGCTATTTGGGCAAAGTGGGAAAGTGCAATGCAAGGGGTTAATTTTCACTTTAGGCCTCAGCCAACAGGCTTATACATACATTTTACAACTTGCAGCTTTTCCCAGTGAGAATAAGCTGATGTAAATAACATTTTCTGCAGTCATCTGGGTACTCTACAGCAGTGTTCAGACCAAGAACCTGAGAAAAGATGGAAAAGGCCTCCAGAGAAGAGAGGGGGATGATATGAACAGATCTGGGTCTCTTGCCACAGTTACGAGAGAATATAGGAGAGAAAGTGGGAAGGGGAGATGCGTAAAGCACATGGTTTCAGGCAGCAGGATGCTGGGCAACAGAAGCAGTGAGAAGAGAATGTGTTCATTTTCTGTCACTAGGAAAAGTAAGGCATTCCAGTCAAGGAAAGTACTGAGAAAGCCCATTCACAATACAGGGAGGATTGAAGAAATTTGTATAATGGCATGGGAAGAATCAAAGCTAGACTGAAGTTTGGAAGAGCTGAGCACTTGGTACTTTTTCCCCAGAAAAGTGATGCGTTCACATTGCATGTGGTTCTTGCACAACTGCCCACAGTATGGTACTTGAAGCAGCCCCATAGCTGGAGCTGGAGAGTCGCAGGACCTGCCCCAGCTCAAACCAACACACAGAGCCTGATCTCCTCCCATGTCTGCTCTGCTTCTTCTGCCTACACCCCTTCACCATTCCCTGCCCCAGTGCCTCTCCCTCCCACTTGTAATGAAGTCTTCTCAACCTCTTGTACGAAGGCTAATAAAGGAGGCAGTGCTGAATGGATCCGTGGCTTCTCATTTGCACGAAAGAGTGCTGCAAACATGAAAACATCAGGGAAGAGGCAGGGGTGGGGGACAGGTGAGGCCATGGGATGGGGCTGCACAGGTATGAACAGACACAGAAACTCTCACTCTCTGTGCATTAAAAAAGGAAAATGAGAGGGGCTACTAAATTCCATTTTTTTTTTTTCTGGCTCTTTATGAAACCCAGGCCTGGCAAAGATGAGTGTTAGGTGCATTTGTTGTGATGTTATAAGCAGAGAAAAACAGAACATTCCAGTGAGTAATCTACCCAGATTAATTACCACTAAAAGAGAGACGGGGAAAGATGAAGAGGAAGAAAAAAGGACATGAAGAGTACATGAAAATGACATGCTCTCTCTTCCTGGGCAAATTTATGCCACTGAGAATACTTTCTGCACCTCCAGAGCTTCTGAGGTGGTCAACTAGAGTTGTTGTTTTCTTCTTAAGAGGCATATCCACAGTGTATGCTAGAAGCTATGTTGTATGGCACTGTTACTGAAGAGAGCACCTAATTTTCTAGCTTTTTAAAATTTATGTACATACCCACATGAGAGAATCATGCAGCCTGTTCACAGATCACAACCTGAAATTTCCCAAGTGCACCTACAATTTCGAGTGAATTGACCCACTGCTCTGTGTCCCACCTTAGGTCAGTCTGAAGGGGTAATCAATAATTCCATGTTACAGAAAGATTCAGAAATCAGAACTTTTTCTTCTTCCTCAACTTTTTCTGCAGTGCTTCGCTCTGAAACTCTCTGAAAAAGTGGAGGTTTAGTATTTCTTCAGAGAAACTATTCCCACCTTAGTAAGCATAGATACCAAAATAATTTTCTTCTGCCATCTCTTTGGCTTCCCTACATCACTTTCATCCCTTAAAATAGAATTTCAGACCTTGCCTAATTTCTGAGAAGGTATTGTGTATCCTCTCCATGTACTAGAAACTGACACTTTGAAACCCAGGTTAAAGACCTGACAGATATGTCTCATATTGCCAGATAAATACACTGAATCAGTCACCTCAGGAAGTCTACTCAGTTCATGGCACCTCTAACTCACTACAGTGAGTTTCCAAACAAGAAACCTGAATCCACATCTCTCACCTGCTGAGAAAAAAACATTTAGAGGTTGATACACACCTGGATTATTTCTTCCAAGTCTGATTAAACAAATATAAAACAAACTAAGCCTGCTTCCAGGTCCAGCTGACACCCAAGTGAAGATGTTGGCAGGAGAGTCTGTCATGAGATCCTGCTCCAAACCCCAGCTCCAACTCTCAATGCTGCCTGGGCTAGTTTTCTGGGATGCACTTTGTTTCTTAAAAAGTTATCTTCTTCTTGTGACTCCTACTTTAGAGTCCCATGTGATTCCTCTCCCTGCAGCCTTTCCCAGGACTGGAAGGAGAGGAAGCAATGACATGACAATGTAGGAAATAAATGCAGCCATATTCTCAAATTGATGCAGCTCAGAAAGGGGACAGGTAAGGGTTGCTTGCTGCCTCTGCCTCTCTCAGAAATCAAAGGAAGGAGAAGGAGGGAAGCTCTAAAGAGGAATGCTCTAGGGCTGCAGCAGAGAGTGGGAGCACGGACGGAAGTGTCTTGGGAATGATACAGGCTTGCTTGGCACATGGCTGTGGCTGTGCTGCTCAGACTCCAGGATGACGGTTCTCACCTTCTGCCACAGCAAAGTAAAAGTACCGTCTGACTCCTCTTCTGTCTGATTTATATACACGCAACCTTACAGTTGTCAGACTCCACTGCAAATAATGAGATCCTGGCAGATGAGAACATTTCCCCATGTCCCTTTCCAAGGGCGCAGCTACCAATCAGTGGAACTCCAAACCACCCAGCCTCATCACTAGCAATAGTGGAGGTACTACCAGAATCTTGGGCAATATGTTTTGGATAAATTTAAATCCTTTCTGCTTCTGATTCAATCACTTATTTCTTCCCTTCTTGTTTCTTCCCCTGGTCCCTCTCCCACTTGCTTCTACACACACCACCCTGGCGTATGGCTTGAATTATACCTTTCCTTCATTGCAGGATTGGAATAATCTCACCTGCCCATCAGCTTGTCATGGACCAGCCACCAGAATGAATCACCTGCTGGGAACTAAGATGACACCTGAGCAAGCCAGGCTGTGCTGTAGGGATGGCAGGGCCAAGCAGACCCAACAGCTGCCTCCCTGTGGTACCCACAAAAGGAAGTCAGAAGGTAAATGATGCCTTTATCCACTGCCCCAACAGATTCAAACTGCTTGAGAGATACACCTAGCTTTGTTCTCCTCCACTTTTTATGATTATTTTTTTAGTTTGGAAGATTTCTTGTGGAAGATTTGCAACCAAAATAAAGTACTATTAAAACAAAATATACTAGAAAATTACTTTGTTCAAGTGATTTTATTTGTCCTACTCCTGTTTCTGTGGTTGAGAGGGGCAAACAGAGCAATCACAAGCATAGGCATGAGCTAGAACAGCATGCAAGAACTCAGGGAGCAAAGCATCTCTCTAGAAAACCAGTACTGGGCGCAGAGAATGATTGCTTAAAGGTGGAGGAGTCTGGTTCCCTATCTGAGATTATCAGTCATAGACATTTTGGAGATGCATTGAGTTTTAAAGAAGGCAATATATTGACATGAAAAATGAGAGTTGCTGGCTGTACCAATGACTAATTCCTTGCAAACTTGGTTTAATTGGAAATTGTGTCTTATGACACCAGATTTTCTACAAGACTTGTGGATGTACTACAGCCCAAAATCTACTTTAAGGATTTGAGATTTGTTACGCCAGACTCAGATTCACTCATCTATTTATAAATTCTGAGATGTTTGTGGCTAGTCTCATTTCAACAGCCACTTAATTAGGCATGTTCAGTCTTCTATAGAGCTTAGAGCTGTGATCCAGGCTCCTAAGACCCATTTTGAGAAGATTGGAATAGTCTTGTGCATGTAAAGAGAAGAAGATGGCAGTCCAACCAAGTGACTCAAGTATTATGTAAACAGTTGACTGTTTGGACTCATTTTCAAGAATCTCTGTCCCTTATCTTAGCATTATTAAATTTAAGGCAAAACAGGGTTGCATTTATCTCAGATTAAACACATTCCAAACACTACTCTACTGGGAATGAAACTAAACATTAAACAAGATAATCTTCATCTAAATGGGTTGCAAAGCAGCTTTTCTCCATAAAAATGTAAGCTACTTAAGAAATAAAGTGTTCAGGTTAGTACCATGTCTGCATGCTCACATACGTTTCCCACCAAAATCTATACAATTTTTTGTGGCTTTATAAGCCTTGTCAGTGATACATTAAATATGTAATTAGAGCAAAATATCACATCATCATTTCTTTGATACAAATTCTTATGCATCACAAGAGGAAATCCTGCTTACAGTACAAGGGTGCAAGCTTGGTGTAGTTTCCAGTGAAATGTTCTCTCTGAATCACAGCCGTCTTCTCTGGCCTTAAAAATTGACTAAGAGATCAAGTGTGCTTAATAGCATAAAACAAAGAGAGGATTTCATGACAGGGAGTGGCAACCATACAGATGTGACATACGAATAAATATTTTTTGCTCTTGAGGAATTAAGCAAAACAGCTTGACTCAGCTAGACTTTATCAGCTCCTCAGAAAGGAAAAGATGTGTCCAGGAGATACTCAACGAATGGGATGCATTTGTGTTTGTGATCTCCACTCATCCTGTATTAAGTCACCATAGTAACTCGACTTCTTTTGCTCCAGGGATTGCCGACAGGAAAACAGACGGAAACCCTGGCCTAGAGATCATGCTGCCATCTGGGAGCATGCTGTGGGGCAGCAGTCTGCTACTTTAATTATATCTATTAAAAAGAAAAAAAAGATGCTGCTGCTCATTAAACAGATCAAATCCCTGCAGTTTATCCATCATGTAAGGCTACTTACATGGCTAAGACTGGCCCAGACCTGGACTGTAAGTTAATGCTGCCCTAATTTTCTGCTGACTTAAGGCTGCCTTACCTCCCACTATCCTGAGAGTGCCAATATTTCTTACTGTCCTCCGTCTCTCAGCAGCACAGCTCCCTGCTGTAAACAGGCTGTAAGAGCCCAGCTGGCTCAGCAGAACTGGGATCCCAGAATTGCTATCTGCTGTGCAAAAGCCAAAAAAAGCTTTGGGGAACATAACAGAAATTACCAGAGTGGCTCTCAGACTGTATCACTGGTCTGTTGCACTATTGTAATCCTGAGACCTAGTGAGGAAATGCTTCTAAGGAAAACTAGGGGGCGGGGGGCGGGCAGGGAATACTCTAATGTTTGCGGGCACACATGCCTTCAGGCTTTTCTTCCCAGCCTGAAAGAAAATCGGCTGGTTTGATTTCTTCTTGTCAGGTACTGAAGTAGCAACAGAGCACCCCAGTGCAGCACAGTGCTCTTTTCATGCAGTTACTAGCAGCACACGTCTGTGCAACTTTCCTTTCATGGAACCCGTGCCAGAGTTGTCATTCAAATAGTCTGAGGAAAAGCACAATTAGATAAGGTGTGGTCATATCCTCTTACAGGCAACTAACGTCCATAAGCACTACTAATTCAGTAGACACCGAAAGCTTTCTTTCCTGACTGAGTAGTGCAGCTCTTTCATCCCACACAGAGTTTGTTTTGCCTTACGCTAACCATATGACCTATTTCAAAGGCTGGGCTTTTTTTTGTACAGGTTTTACCGACACAAAAACCCTCACCAAATCAATCCTGCCAGTTCTTAATTTAAAAACAAACAAAAAAAAAACAAACAAAGAAAAAAAACCCAACCCAACAACAAAAAAAACCCAAACAAAAAACCCCAAAACACCAACCCCAAACAAACCAAACTTATTTAAGCCTAGAGGCAGAACCTTTACTGTGCCTCTATCGCCTCGGGCAGTGTTTTCCGTCTCGTCCTAGGAAGTAGTTTAAGACACAACAGCACCATCTACTGAGGGGAGCCTCTCTAAGTCCTAGCATGCCTTGCCAAGTGTGTTAGATAAATTGTATAATTAATTACCGTGTTACAGCTAGGAAACTTATTTCATCTTACCATGAAAACTGTTTAACTTCACCCATGATTTTTGCTTTTTGGCCTGTTTAGTCTGGAGAAGACAGAGAGGGGATCTCCTCAATACATATAAATATCTCAAAGGTGGGCGTAAAGAAAATGGTGCCAGGCTCTTTTCAGTACATCCAGCAACAGGATGAGGAGCAATGGCCATCACCTAAAACATAAGAAGTTTCACCTCAACATGAAGAACTTCTTTGCATTGAGTGTGACAAAGCACTGAACAGGCTGCCCAGGTAGGTCGTGGATTTTCCCTCTTTGAAGACATTCAAAACCCAGCTGGACACATTCCTGTGTAACCTGCTCTAGGTGACCCTGCCTTGGCACTGGGGTCGGATGAAATGATCTCCAGAGGTGCCTTCCAACCATATTGATTCTGTGATCCTCAAAGCTGAGGAAAACTCTTTTCCCATTTCAGCACCCAGGGTTGAACAAAATTGGTTATTCATCGTATAAATGATATTTTGTGGGTGAGATCCTTAATTTGTACTGCAGAACATATAAAAAAAGAAGGAGAAATCAACATAGTTGTTTCAGTCTGGTAATATAAAAAACCTCCTACTGCGAAATAGAATCATTTAAGCAAGTTTTCCACAGAAGTAAACAATTAACACGTATCACTTTTTTTTCTGGGAAGGTGGTTAAACCCAGAGAACTGGTTTGAAACAGCTTCTTTGTTGACTATATTCAGGTGATTCATAGTCAAGTGTCTGGGAAGTAGCATTCAGGTGGCATTCAGCCTTAGATACTGTATTAGCATAATATTTCAAAGCATTTTTCATCACCCTTTTATGACTTACAATGCAATTTCTCTTCAACCTGTATCAAATAATCATCCACAACTGTGGCAAGATGATCTTCCAGTATTATTCTTTTTAAAATCTCATATATATTATTTCTAGGCACCCAGATTAATATGATTTGACATTGCCTTTGAGCCAGTGCCTAAAAATGCATTCTGCCTGGCTGGCTGCCTGGCTGATTTGCTTAAATCTGCTTTTAAGAAGCACTGAAGACATTGAGATTCTGTCTCACTTAAACAAATAAATACAGTCTGCTTTGTAGAAAGCAGATATTGTGTACTTCCTCTTCCTCTTTTTGTTCCTGTTTAATAGGGTCTGGAGAATGATTAAAGCAGGGAAAAAAACACCCACAAAAAACAGCAACAAAAAAAGAAAAAAAAAAACCAAAAAACAACAAAAAAAACCCCAAAGAAAAAGTCCTGTAAGAGGCTTTCAAGAAGAAAAAGCTAGATTCACGTGTGCAGCAGGTTTTATGGAATTGCACCATCTCTGTCCATTGCTCTTCTGTGGTTTGACACACTAGTACATAAGATATGATATTCAGAGACATCTTCTTCAATCAAACAGCTGAAAGTGCACAAATGAGAAGATTACCTGGGCCAAGAACGCAATCTCACCTGCTTTAGCATTTCTAGATGCGTTGCTTGTATTTGTCTGGTCCTCGGGTAAAGTCAGCAGCAAATATAATTCTGCATTTCAACATTCAATCTCACCTTACTATCTCACTTTCCCGCCTCCTACTTGGGTATTTTTTAGCTTTGGATCTGAGTTTTTTAGCTTTTAAGGACTGATCAATGTTACCTACATAGCACAACATAGTGCTACTTAAGTACTATGACACTATAACATCTCTGTAGTTTCATATATAGCAGGGACAGCCAACAGCGCCCTGGGATCTGTCAACAGGGTCACAGCCAGCACATGGAGGGGAGGAATTCTATCCCTTTGCTCAGCACTTGGGAGATTTCATTTTCAATGATCTGTGTCTAATTTTGGGACCCTGATACAGGATGGACACCATTCAACTGGAGTTCAGTGTTTGGGGGTTAGAACACTGTCCTCTGAGGAGGGCTGAGAGACGGGGGCTTTTTCAAGCCTGGAGAACCAAAGGCACTGGAAAGACCTCATAGCAGTTTTCCAATACATCCAAGGAGATGGCTGAGAAGATGGAGACAAGCACTTCATCGTGATGCACAGTGGGAGGATGGAAAGCAGTGAGCGTAAACTGAAACCTGAGAGCTGTGATCTGCGTATGCCAACAGTGGAGGAGTGGAACAGATTGGCTACAGAGGCTGTGAAGACACCAACCTCACCACTTTAGAGCAGTAAGTTACTGTCCCTGGATGCACCTTCCTTCTTTCCTTACCTACGGTACTCCACAGATTGTCATAGTGCCTCTTCACTCCTCGTTTTTACTTTAGATACAAACCGTGACAGCTTTTAGCTATCCATATGCTCACCTGTAACAAATTTAAGCTTTGTGAACTCACCAAGTTTAAGCCCTAACAATCTAATCACAATGGGAAAACAAATTCACTCTGTACTTCACTCAACACTGTTGCACATATTAACTCAAATGACAGCAACACCACTTAACCATTTCACACAGCTGGAATTTTCCTAAATGTTTTCTTCATGATGCAGATTAAAATATTATGGAATATTTTTATTAATAAGATCAAGGTTTGGGGTTACAATATGAAGAAGCCCTCTTAAACACTATTGTCATCAATGGAAAATGACAGCATTATATTTTGCTGATGTTTGAGAAAAAATACTCCCAAATCTGAGATGTAGCTGAGGAAAAAAATCCTAGCAGGCATCCAAATAGATTGTGGAGGGTTGCTCTTGTGAGCAGGGCGCACCTATTTGTCCTTGATTTGTGCAGAGCCTAACACAATAAACTCCTCATCCATGACAAGGGTTCTCAAACACTGCAGCAACATAAATCCAGCCGTGAGAATAGTAGTCTTATCCTTGTGCATATTACAAATAATGAAATGTGTCCCTTGGCAATAAAACCTGCTCCAGATAACCATCAGGCCCTGTATGTATATAATTATGCATACAAAACTGGATCCAAGCTGAATAGCTGCTTTAAAAATATCCTTCAAGCCACACTTTTTAAGTTCTTCAGTTTTACATGGTAAAAGCCCAAATGAAAGAACAATTTGCAACTGTGCGGTTATCCAAGTTGTTCCTATGTACAACTGCTTCTTCTCCTAGCAGCATCTTGTCTGCACTAGAGGCAGAAGATAACCATCAGGAAGGTGCACATGGACATCACATACAGGAGTGAGTTTAAGGCCCTTTCAGATTCTGGCTCAAAAATTACTAAGAGCAGAAATTTTGAGAAATTTCTGGATGCTGGTTAATATTAAGGTATGTTTTCCATTCCTGAAGGATCCTGCCAAATCTAAGGGAAGGGAGAAGGGGGGAAGATATAAAGTACTTATTGTTCCTGCTGAGTTTCCTTCTTGGTTTTTTTCATTTTATCGTTTAAAAAGAGTATTGTTTTACTTCAAAACTATTATACAATAGGGAAGAGAACTTGGACCCTTAATTCAGCAAGTGAACTTTATCCAAGTTTTGTGGATATGAACAGTTCCCTTAACTTTAGTGTAACTTATTACAGGTGTAAATTGAGACATGATAAGACATTTTGTTAACTCAGATGTGTGTACATAATTCTCTTTGAATTTTCTTTGATCACTTCTGCAAAGCATTTGCCCCACTCACTTGAGCATACTGAGAGGTGCCAGCATTACTCAGAGAGTTATTCTGTTTCAATCACAGTTATTACTATTACTATTTCTCCTTCCTTCCTGTGTGCTTGGCATCCTGCACAGGAAAGGGAAGGAGGGGCGGGGAACCCATTAAAACAGCAGTATATTTGTGGTGGGTGAGCAGTGGAAGTAATGGAACAGTAACAGAAAGAAGTAATCTGGTCTGAGAACAGGCACATTTTCTGCCCTTTTTTTTGTTGTTGTTATTTTGATAAAAAAGAAATATGCCTTTATTTTTTAAATAAAGGATGAGACCTAATCCATTTTACATATGTGAGGCTCACATTTAGGAGCAGAAAGAACTGGAGGAAGGTCTGACATTGGAGCTAGGGCTACAGAGGACAATACCTGAGTCTGAACAATGGGACAATAGGGACAAAATGAACTAGCAGGAGGAAAGAGGCAAGAAGGTGGAAGCACAGGAAAAAGCATCAATGTTGTAATGGAGTGGAGGAAACGGCAAAAAAAGTTCAGCCTCTCTGACAGAAAGGATTCAGCAGAGCCTCAGTGTCAGGTTATGTAGTCATGCAGTACTGCTGTCAGAGCTGCAGGATCAGTGCCCTGTCCCCACAACATGGGAACAGGTACTGCAAAGACATTTTCTTTTTTCTAATCACACACTGTTACATTTGAATAAACACAACTATCAGCAAAACTTAGTGATAGTACGACAAGCATAAAATTTCATCTCTTGCACAGCCAAGGTCACAAAACAAAAGATGGGGAAAAGCAATCTACAAGGAGATTTACTTGGGGAAAATAAAGAATGGATCTTTCACTAGTAGACAAAAAAAAGGCCAAAACAATTGGAGGGATTAACTTCCCATTTAATCTTCTTTGACTTTGGCCATGAAATACATTTACCTCTACTTTACCCAGATACTGATATTTTTTGACTGTAGCAGCTCAAATGGATATGAGCTAACTATGGCTATGGATATGGATAACTGGAGAACTATAAAGGTTCCTTGCCTTGAGCAACAAGCAATGCAGGACATGAATTTCAGCTCATGAATGGGATGCAGTTTTTCTCAGGCCTCAAATCAGGGGCATGAATCATGTGGAGTGAAATCAACCTCTGCTATTAGATTACACCTACCTTACTGCTTGAGTGAGGCTATCAAGTTGTGTGAGACATGACACATTAAAATACCAAGCCAAGGACTTCACACTTCCACTTCACCCCAAGCAAAGGAGGTTGGAAATACACTGTTTTGAAAGTTTTGATTGTCTTCAATATTGTATGCAGATTCATATTTTTGAAACTAAGTGGTTTCTGAGTTCACTGAGTCTGCATGAGTAGGGAGATGGGGTTGCTATTACAGTTCAAAATGCAGGGCAGAAGTCTTGTAATGTTTTAGATAAGACTTCTGGTCATGAATCCTGCACTGATGCACTGAGAGATCTGGCTGGACCTGCAAGAACTACACTAAGTAGTAGTACTGCTCCAGAGTTTGCCCAAAGTATTTTCTAAGATTAACACTGCTATTAAAAAAATAAAATGTTTGAAACATTTCCAGTTTATTAGGCTTCTTCCAGATACTGTTTGACAGTATGAAGGATAGGATTAATATGCCTAGGTACTCTTACTAAGGAAAAACAAAACAGCATTTGGGCTAACCTACTCTACCAGAAACATATCTTGGGATCAAAATTAGCATTCACATTCTCTATTTTTAAACAAAAAGCCTTTTGTCCTCCAAAGGTTACCTGTTACCATTGTTTTCAGTTTTCATCTAACTTCTCAGGAAAGGCAAAGAATCAAACAGCATAATATAAATGTAAACAGCTGTCATTTAAAACAACAGTGAGAAATGGTGTGGTTGGCCTGATCAGCCATCATGGAACTCAAATCACTGACATTCCTATGCATTTCTGCAGGAAAATTCTGTAGGAATGTAGGCCACAGGGTAAGACTGGGAATTACTGTCTATAGCATTCAAGTAGCATAGCTTACTCCTGAGCTGTTATATTTAGGCTGAATATTCGATTTTTTAGACAGAATAGCCACTGAAGAGAGAAAATAATGATGTGTAGAGCTGACGTCTGAGGAGATCCTAGACCTTATACAGACCTGAAAAAAAGTTAATTATTTATTGTATTTCACCAAACAGACAGGAACACATGATGCATGAACATACAACTCTTGGGGTTGCAGGGCCATCCCTGCCGGGTCTCTGCTCCCCTCCCGCTGTCCCCTCGGGGCTGGCAGGGCTGTTTCTCGCAGGGCTCCCCCGGCTCAGCCCTGGCTGCCGGGCAGCGTTTTGCCCTCCCTTGGCCAGGCTTTCCCCGGGGCTCTGCCCGCCCGTCCGTGCCTGAGGGGCTCAGCCATGCCCTGTGCCCAATGCTGGTTGTCTTTAAAATTAGTGCTCCTCCTTCACTGCTGCTAAAAGTTGCAATAAAACTGTAGCAAGACAAAGCCATGTCTCCTGAATACAGGCTGAAACACCAAACTGGAAGCTTGGTCGTTACCATCCAAGCACCACCACTGCGCCATTTAAATCTGAGAGCTCTGTGCCTAATCTGGATGCCTGCGAATATACTGATGCCTTTCCCAGCTGACCAGCAATCTAGGGCATTTTGAATGGGAGAAGGAGGGAGAAAGAGGAAGCAGCCACCAGATACTTACTAGAAAGCAATGTATTAACCCTGCAAAGCTATTTATGCATACAAGTCAGCCACAATTAAGCAACAAATGCCTCAACTGGAAAAAATGAGCAACAGGAAAGATTATCATATTTGTCTTTTAGTTGTGATGTTAATTTAACTTGACTCACAGGTTCAAAATATACAATTATTTTCGGTTGGTAGCTCAGATTTCATGAACAGTTTTC
The DNA here is from genome assembly GCA_013396875.1 of Vireo altiloquus. NCBI lineage: Eukaryota > Metazoa > Chordata > Aves > Passeriformes > Vireonidae > Vireo > Vireo altiloquus. The sequence goes on along the minus strand of VZRF01003322.1, from coordinate 411,384 downwards.
CCCTCCAAAGGATAACAGTAGGGGTTTAAACTTCTCATTACAAGTTTGAAAGATGTCAAAAGCTTGGCAACAGCAGTACAGCCCTCACTCAGCATTTAAGATAACCTGGAAAAGGCAGACCTTTTCTTTGTCTTCAGAACTTTTGCTCTGACCAACCTTACCTCACTAGTTTAACTAATTTTCGTCCTTTCTCTGAATGATTTTACAAAACTCTTTGTACAAGCAAACGTGCCATATGTGAAGCAATTCACCTGAGAAGAAGGAAAACTTAAGCATGATTTAGGAAACTAACATCTCAAATTACTTGTCCCCAGTTTGCCAGAAGCACCTGGGGACTGCTGCAAGGGGACAAAGGCAGAAGGGAGGTGAGAGAACAACAGCCCACAGCACACATCAGCTTTTTGTATATAGATTAACCCTCATCTTAGCACACAAAATTTTCTGAAAATACTCTCATGGAATTGTCTTAAGTGATTTCTAATTCAAGTGAAATGAACAGAAACAATTAACTATTTTGAAATCTCCATCTTGCTGGTCTTAAATTACAGCAGGTTATGGGAAAATGGGAAACATTTCAAAGCTAAGGGAGCAATTTTTTCACTTGAACAGCATCATATGACTTTTAAATGTGAAAAAAAATTGCTTAAGGCAGACATCAGAAAAAAATTAGATTTTTAAGTGCCTCAAAATAGATGAAGACCTGAAAGTTAGCTTAAAATGTGCTGAAATTAATTGCATGAGTGTACCTATGCACCAAGAGTTTACAAAAAAACCTTTATCCCATTAAGGCAGTCCATATTGCTGTCCTGTCATTTTGCTCAGTATCCAGTTCCCAGAGGTTTGAAATATTGAAGGGAAGAAGAAAAAGAGTATATTGCAAACATACACAGAAAAAACATTTCCCAAGCATCCTATTCACAAGGAAATCTTGTTCTAATTCTTAGCAGTATGTATATTTATACCATGGTACTACTGAACATCTTCTAAGAATAAAATCAATCTCAAGAGGGACACTGTCATCTAAACTAGAAATTTCCTGGGCTGAATGGAGCCCATCCTATCTAGCTCCAGATGGCAGGATCAATGTCAAAGAAGAAAAGGTGAAGAGGCCAAGTAATCGCAGGTGGTGAGACTAAAGAAAGGCCTTTAAAGAAAGATGGAGACAATTTGGAAGAACATTCATAGAGGCAAGTAGTGAAAATTATCAAGAATAGCCCCTAGTCCTTTACCTACAGGCTGAGTGCATACAGCAGCAAACACCAATTAATGGCAGTACAGGCATTGTATGGGACATAGGGAGAAAATATTTCTGAGGTGGATGACACTTCTCAAAATGGGTTAAATCTTCCTAGTAATTAGAAGTGAAATTAAAATTCTTTCCAACCTGTTAGGGTCTAAGATTTCTCTCAGAAAATATTTTCATCAGCAGACGTGACAGAAAAGCCCTGAGAAAGAGTTTGGCTCTCTGGCAGGAGATGGCTCTGAATTGCCTGTGTCAGTCGTTGGCTTTATGGGCCACAATGGCAGTAAAAACTCCCTGCTGAAGGGATTTGACAAGACACAGGTTGATGGCAGGTGAGCATAGAGATTTGAACTGATTCCGGGTGTGAGGAAGAGCACAGATGGCATGCAGCCTTGTTCTCAGACCCTGAATCAATTAAAATCTTAGAGTACATCATAGTGTCTGCTTAGAGAATGAATGAGACCAGGATGAACACATATGTGCTCCTGCAGGAGATCTCATGTCCAGTGGTACCCAAGCAAACCAGGCTGGCAACTCCTAGGGGTAAATCAAAAACCTGTAATTATTTTTAGGGATAAAAGTAGTAAGTACTCAGTGGTGTAAAATGGTTGTGACTTTCCCATAGTAAGAAACTCCTCATATTTATTGGGAGTACTGGCAAAACAAAACAAGGGCTCAGAACCAGCACAGTTATATTTTCCTCAGGTTCTCCTTTAAAAGTAGTATCTAAATACTAACTTTTTGTATTACAAGTGCACCAACAATGAAGCAACACAGCAGGATATCCAAGTTAGCTTTCTGCAGTCACTTTATGAGATATAGTTTGTATCTTCTATTGGACCAAAATGCTTTGGCAAAAATATCCATAACAATCCAGAGGAAGTACAGAAAGACAAATAACAGCTTTTTCAGGATCTCTACCATATTGCTATACACATCTTGCACTGACTATTTATAGTACCTCATGCTACATATTCTGGCTGTACAATTCAGTTAGCAAATCACAATCCAAGAAAGCGATCTGCTCTGTGACAATTTAAATAGTTAAAGCAACCAGCCTCCATAGACATAAACACCACAAGCCATGTAAATAAATGGGGAATGTCAAGCATGTGAAAAGCTGCAGACAAAGCAATAGACTATTAGAGCAAAGACATTCTCAAGCATTCTCAAGCTGTAACCTGAACAAAAGTGTATCTTGGAGATTGTTCTCACAATTTCACTCCATACCTCCTTCCTCTCTTCCCCAAAACAACAGGGACAATGGGAAGAATGACATCATACATTTTGCTTGTTGACGAGTCCCATGGGGAGCTAAAATATTACACGGTAGTTTTTCTTAATTATTGCTAAAGCCACAACAACATGTTCCAAAATAGTCCCAACTACCTTTCCAACAGAAACAGATTTTCCTTGCTCTGAGCTCATTTAAAAAGGATTTTTATCTTTCCTTAGCACTATGTGCAATCAAGCCAACAAAAGAAGTCCAAACAGTAAGTTTTAATCTACCAGCACAGGGACATGAGAGAAAATGAACATTTAACACTAATACCAGATAATAGGGCTGTTACATAAAATTCAATAAGCTCAGTGGGGAGTTTTTCATGCACAGTTCCTTCAAACCACTAATTAGCAGAAGAAACACACAAAATGTGCATACGCCCTATGTTCGTCCTTTTATTGGAAGGAAGAAGCAGGGTTGATTTGTTTTTTTAATATACTGAAGTCAGCATCATTTAAGACAAGTATCAAAACTTGTTGAAAACCTATTGAACCCTTGTGTTGAGTCTTGTGCCCATCTTTGATGTTCGTGGAGAATTGCAGAACACAGAATAAAGAAAATTATAATGACTTTGCTGATATTTGAGTACCTCTGAATAATTTTCATGGGACAGGTATGTGTTAAAACACATAATATTGACTCTGTGTTTTGGTGCACATAAGAAATTAATTCTTGATCTAAATATAGTAGGCTTAGTTCAATCAAAACCCAGAAAAATCTCAGAAAAAAAGATAACAGAAAAAATAACCCAACCAAATATTCAACAAAAGCATGAAACCTGTCATTGAATTCAAGCATTTACTATATTCTCAGCCCATACCTTTTATTTCTTCACTGTATCATACGGTCAGTCTAACTTTTCACTTTTTACTGTCAAATTGTGTATAACAGAGCAGAAGACTATATTCAAGGCAGATAATAGTCTTTTGATTGAAACTTTTCTCAGTCCTCCCTTTATCATTCAGAATCTGACCACATTCCCAGAAGATACCAAATAATATTAATCTCTCATCACTGTTGATAAGGTTTGTAAGAAGTTTTGAAAGAGATCTGTCAAAGTATACGAAAACGCCAACATTTCCCCAGAAGTCCCAGCTGATTACAGGAAGCTATACATTAGCAACCTATTGAACTTTAACTCTGAAAATGTCATTTTTTCTGGACTGGTAGAATAAAAAAAATAATCAGAAGCAAAAGGTAAGGATGGAATTATGCAGCACTCTAAATCTAGTGCAGACTCAGATCTGTGTTGTGCAGTTTTTTAACCTGACTTACCGTGTTGTGAACTTGTAGTGCAGTGAAGGTCTGTGGACATCCCCAACCAGAAACTACACCTTCGCAGAATTTCATGACAAGGTTATAGCACAGCATGGGAATATCAGGTCCTCAGCACTAAAGTGGAGGAGAAAAAAAATGCTCCTGATAGCTAAGAAACGGAGACACATCATTTCCAGGCAGCTGCTGTGTAGAATAAAACAACTCTTTTGTGATTGCAGGCTTTATAACTATATGGCTACAGGTGCTTAGCTGTCACGGTACCAGACCAAACAGACATTAGTGACAATAGAAAAGTAGAAATCATAGATAAGAAACATTCCAACACACTGGGGGATCATGAAGGGACAGCAGTCTAATAGGAGAAAAACCTATAGGCATAATATCAGAAACACTGCAATGAGGGCACTGGCCTGCACTGATGACACTGGAGGTATTGGGATAAAGCCCTAAGAATGCTCCTGAGGGAGCAGAGAGTAATGCTGAGACAGGAGCAAGATCAGCCTCTTCTCTTAATGTGTTGCTCTAATCACTCTCTACCGTTTGCAGCTTTGCCAGCTGTGCATCCACACACCCAATCCCCATATTTTTCACTGCCAATTTGATTTTTAACTGCGCATCGCCACCTAAGGGAAGGTTCCACACACTTTCATTTACCAATTCCATGTGGCTTTTGCCAGAATCTTGGAGATGCATCTTCCCAGACCTCCCTTTTCCAGCCAACGCCAGCAAGTATTAACCTAATGGACAATTCCATGTTCTTATCCAGTTAGTTGGCAGTGTTCTGTTACCTTTGAAATTCCCCACATTTCACACTGATCTGTAACACCTGTCTTGCAAGGTATCTGCACTACTGCTGTTGATGGTAGACCTTCATTGATTTTGCACATGCCACATCCTGGTACTTTTAAAGATAAATCCATTTAATATCAAGTGCTCCACCTAAAACTGAATTCAGAAACCAGGAAATTCTAACAGAAGTCTAATTCTAAGCAGGAGCAGCAGAACAGACAATGGTATCATTCATTTTGTTCATATGCATGGGATAGGATTAAACAAGTTATTTTTGCCATGATTTTACAAAAAAAAACCCCACTGGCTGTTCGAACAATGCACCAGGAAGCACACTTTGAATCCTTCCATTTTATCATACAAATCAAAGCAGATCAGGCACTTACTGACAAGAATTCCAAATTTAAGTAAGCAATAAAATTTATGCTTCCTTATGCTTCATCACAGGCCCTTGAAAGGACTACTGCTTTTTATTTCATACATCCACATTTTCTTAAGCCAAGGAAAGCACCAGAGCAGTATCTTACTGTGCATATCAGGAGTCATCTGAGCAAGGGTTGTAAGGATAACCTGGCTGGAAAACTGGTGGTCTTATCAAGATACGCACAGTTTCTTAACAGCAGATATTCCTATAAATCACAGATTTATTTGGGTAACTCCTTCACTTGTTAACAAAGAAATAGATACTATTGATTACGATACATAAAAATTCACTTTTAATTTCTCTTTGAAGAGACTATATGAAGTACATTCTGCATTAGAGAAAGACAGAGATGATGAAAAGTTAAGCAAGGGGCTGTGACCACTGGAGGTGAAGCAAGAGGAGAAAAGAAGTGAGAAAAGAGTAAAGAGATAAACAGAAAACAGGAATTGGAAGACCAGCTTGTAGGAAAAAAAAAAAAGGCAAAACCATACATATGCAATTGGAACCGCTTAAGAAAAAAAAAAGTAAAGAAATACTTTGAACTTTGAAAAGTTAAGAAATACTAAATAATGCAAGTCCTCTCTACTATTTTGTTTGGGGTTTTATCCTCCTTTCATGGGTTATTCAAGAGCTGTAAGTAAGTAAAGGAACTTAAGATTGCAGCCACAATAGGAAATGTTCTTCTGAGATTTTTGGTATCTTTATTTCTTATTATTCTCTAATACAGCCAGGTTCAAATGACTTGTCCAAAGTACAATTATCCTGTAAAATAATTTGATAAGGACAAAAATCTGTAAAAGAAGAATTTTGCTGCCAGCTTAGTTTCCAAGTTGCAGAATAGGCTCTTCTCATGTTCTTCAACTCTTCTTTATGTAGAAATTGTAAAACCTTGATGAATTATCTGAAACTTTATCAGACATGCAGATGTTTCAAATATGCCCCGGTGGGAAACAAGGTACGTGAAACTTAATGTGCTGCCTATTTTTGCTTGAAAAGTCTGATTCAAAAAGTGGAAAAGCATTTAAATATTTTGAAGATGTTGACAACTAGGACCCAAACTGTCAGGTGTTTCAACTACAGCAAAGTTTGATACAGTGAGGTATACACCTAACTCCCTGTCCTGGATTTAGATTCCCCACTGGTACATTCCATGCTTTGTCCTCTGTTTACCATGACTCTTCAGCTGCCTATTGAGAATTCCCATTTTCAAATCTGTATGAAATCATAAGTAAAAATTCTGCTATATTTAGTATGCATACTTAATTAGGCAAACACTAAAATCAGTACATTAGAGCTTGTATCAGTTTCTGTTCCGACTGTGCCTGCTTTACTATTTTTTTTACTGTTTTACTGAAACATTGAATGTTGAGCAATGTTACAGGACAAATAAAATACTTAAGAAAATAAATATTCATTAAGTGAACATGCACTGTTGTATCTAAGATTATAATAACATTTTATAATTTTTTTTACTTACTAAAAATAACTCCCCTGAAAGATCAAAGCAACATTAACAAATGTTTATTAATTTAAATTGAAACTACAAGATAAAACTAAAAATTCCAGATAAGTTATTAGCAATGTAAATAAAGACAATCCTTTTTGATCTAAAAATGATTCTTTCTCATAAATGGAAAGGATTCAGGTGTTCCCAAGCCTTACCATATCATGAACTTTATGTTCCAGCCACAAGAGAAAAGCAAAGGTCAGTGATGCAAAGAGCAACAGGAGCTTTCTTCCAGCACAAACACTGTCGAAACTGCAGCTCTAAAATCTGACATGTTCTTGGCCAGTGTTATCAGTTTGAATGTTACACTAAAATGAGATTAAAAAAAAAAAAGCTAAATTTAGGCTTGGAATGATTCTTGAGCAGAAGAGAAATTGCAGGAATAGCAGTTCAGATCTCTTACAGCCAAAGCAGAGCCCTACTTCTAATACAGATTGCTAATGAATGTTGGCAGCCACCATGCAGGCATGACAAGGTAAAGCAGTGGGAATGTTTTGAACACTGTTTGTCTACTAAGGGCACAAGTGTGTGTTTTAATTAATGTAGCATTCACTTCACTATTATCAGAAACATTTATCCTAGGATCGGTTGGCAATTAATGGAAATTCAGACCCCACCAGAAGTTACACAATTCACTCATGTTTTATTTTCACAACAAAATAAACCTGCAGTTGAATTTTGTTCCAAGCTCAACACAGTTAGTAATTTTAGTGACAAATGTAAACAACATTAACATAGCTTAAAAAACTATATTCTACTTTCTCTTTAAAACAACATGTGCCTACATTTCTGCAGTAAGTAGGCATATGTAAAAATACTTTTATTTGGAAAAGCATTTGAAAAGTTGATCTTAATTTGCTTTTTCCTATGTCCTTCTACACACACGCACACATATATGTATGTATATGTGATACTGCATTGCATTATGTCCACTGACTGCTTTCCATAGGATGCTCACCAGACCAGCCACGGGTGAACAGAATTCCTCTACAGAGCACTTATTCAACATTTTGCCTTTTTCTTGCTGCTCAGTGTACTGCCTTGGTTGTATTTACTGCAGGGTATGATTATTTAATTTTTTTTCAATAACAGGATAGAATACTACTACTAGAACAACAAAATTAGAACTAAAACAAATTACTGGAATACCAAAAAATAGAACTAAAACTAATACTATTACTAGAACATAAGTTGCTCATGAAAACTAATTTGTATCCACACCCTACAGTGGAATTATCTCCACCTTCCAAAGGTAAAGACAAGATACAACCCTATCAACATGGTATTCACCAGTTAACTCTCAGGGCTCACATTCTCACCATTGTACTTCACACAGTGTAGTAAATCAAAGTCTAGTGAACTAGGTCCTGGATATATGAAACATTATCACTTAAATTTTGCAAGTTTCTGCTCTTGATTCAAGATGCGATGTTCTAGTACTCTTAAAGATTTTATATCTAGCCAAGTTGGAATTTTTTTGCCCTCCCTAGATGACCAGCAAAATGCTCAACATGAAGGTAGCCTCCTATTAAATAACAAGTAATTTCTTCAAAGTAGGAAGCTGCTAAACTTCACGAAAGAATATAATCTCCTCTGTTCCTTGACATTGTTTAGTCTTCATCGAAGACGTTTTAGCTCATTTCCCCACCCCCAGGTCCACTTGAGACAAATATCCAAAATGAAAAACTGCAGTTCAAACTGTTAAAGCTTAGCAAAAATAGCACATAAAACTCAGAAAAAACTTACAATAGAAATACTGAACATTATGGATTATGTTATCACCTAGGCCAATGACATGTCTATAACATTACCTTTCAAACACTCAGAGTTACACATGTAAATGATTTAAAATCTTGCCAACGGATTACAAGTCTTTTTCATGGTTTTGATGAGCAGAATACACAGCTGCCAGAAGGCTGGAAAGCAACCTGAAAAAAAAGGAGTTTGCTGCCAAATTGTTTCAGCAATACTGATGAGATCCAGTTTTGGGGATGGGTTGGGGATTCTCACCATCTCCGTCTTAGGCCTTTTGAGTGCAACACCACAATCTTTTTAGAGTGTTGCAAGTTCGTGGAATCTTTTTCCTTTACCATACAACAAATTTCTGGCTAGATAAATGTGGTGACTGCAAACTCCAAATGTACCAGCTCATAGAAGAGCCCATTCTGATGGGAGCTATACACACTGATCTGAAACAGAAAACTACATAATTTAAACCACATTTTTAACTGTTAAGCATTTCTTCACCAAAATATTCATTATTCTCCTTGTATGTTTGTATGTGACTATAAAAAACCCCAGTTATTGGCCCAGTTCCTGCAGCTGAGCTCCCTAAAAGGGTACATGAATGTGTGGGTGGGCATTGCAGACCAGGAGGAAACTTTTCAGTGAATGGTAAAAGAACCAATTCCAGGACAATTTACAATTACTGTAAGTAATGACCAGTGCTAACCTGTAACCAAGGGCTGATGCTACACATCTACGTGAAAGGGAGTAAGTTTTAAACATTTTATAGGAGCAGTAAATTAATGATTAGTGAAATTATCTTTATGAGATGTGCATAAAATAGCAGGTTCTTTCTAGACAAAGAGGAATTGTACAAGGTTAGTGAGTTTTTGACTGAGAGATCTTTGCTTTCGTCCTTCACGGGAAATGTACAGAGATTATCTCCAAAAGAATAATACGTATTTCTGTGAAAGAGAAAAACACATTTTCTGGATATGAGGGAAGGTTTATGCTAGAATAGTGTGCCAGTATAGTCAGTTCTAAGATCAAAAATAGAGGGAGGGACGCATCGTGCCTCGGAAGCAACTGATTCCCAGAGCAGAAAAACAGTCATGCCTCACATGCCTTGGAAAGAAATTCACAGGAAAAAAGCACATGGCAAGGGAAGTCAAGGGATTGCTCAGCCTGCTTCACGTTTTTAATTGACTGCTTTACATGCAAAATCTCTTGTAACCCCAAGTCGTGTGCTCACATATGCCATATGGTCACACATCCAAAACCCTCTCTGTGCCAAAATCTGCAACAACAGGTTAAGTCCCTTCCCTCGCAATCTGGTCCCAAAGGTAGACACCTCCTACAACAATAAGGTGGGGAATAAGGCACCTGCCATCAGATGGAGGGCTTGAGCTCAGTGGACTCAAAATAGGCAGCTTCAACACCTATTTTCACAAAAAAGAGGTTCAGACCACCAGGTCATAGATAAAACTTCATATATCCTCTTGTGACTGTGCCACCATACATTAGAAAATCAAAGACACTCAGAATCAGGGTGCCTGGAAGAGAGACAGAGCCTGAACACGAAAGCACAACATCGGAATTAGGTTGAGGACAGGGTCAGGAGGAGGAGCCATTATTCAGGCATATCTGTAGAGACTGAACAACCTCACTGTCTTTTGCCTGCCCAAAAGAGTCTGTACCCTGTTCACACCTTCCTTTGGGATGTGTTTTTAAAGGTTGACACAAAATCCTGGGATATGAGTTTTGCTGTAGGCGTCCCATTGCATTAAGTAAGGAATTCAACACCATCTCTCTGCCAAGAAGTGCAGGCTCATCACAATGGCCTTTTGCCAAGGTTGGGCAGTCATAGAATCACAAAAGAGCTTTAACAGGAATGAAATAATCACAGTAAAAAAGAAGGCAGACAGAAACATATCAATCTGATCTTTTAAGTGTTGGAGTAATATCCTCTCAAAACACAGATGTTACTGGGTATGCGGCTCCCAATCCGTTTTCTTTGGAAGTAGCCGGATTTACTGAGACCTGCTGCAGCCTTGGAAGACTCTTCTCACCCTGTCTGCGAAGCTGCTTTATGCAGCTACTGAAATAATCAAGGTGCAGTTCATCAAGCAAGTTTAAACTGTTTTTAAAAGCATACTAGTATTTCAGGGATGGAGCACAAAACAATGAAATGAAACTTTATGATGAAGAAAAGCAATTTGCAACTTTAACTCTAGACTGGCTACTGATACTCGTAATGCACTCTATATCTATAATGTACTAATATCCAGTTATGTACTCTAAAATCATTAAAAAACATTGCAATGCATTAAATCTTATATTTGAGAGGTGGAAAGCCACTACATAGAAGATACCATGTGCCAAATTCTGTCAAAGGAAATAAAGTCCGTTATTTCACATTTTTGCTAGAGAAAGTAGTGCTTTGGGTATGGTAGAAGGCAACTGAACCCCCTTCTCAGGCAAGCCGAATTATGAAACCCTAACTTTAGACTTCACTGCCAACAAGTTATCTTTCCAGTTATCTTCAGCAGAATGGTGCTGGATATCGATATATCAGCAGTACCAGACTTGAGCAAACCCGTCTTAGCCTCTTGGCATGCATTAAGTAGCTATTAGCAAACTTCTAAAAGTATTAATAATGCCTCCGCCAATACTCATTAAATTAAAACTGGGCCCTTCCTCATGAGCACCCTGAGCCCCAGTAACTGCCAAGTCAGGAGCTTTTCATTATGCATCTCACTGAGGGTATCTAATGTAAAAACGTGGAGCTGTGGACCTGAATCCCTTACAATGGGATACAAGCTGACCTTTTTTATGGACTAGGGGATGATCAAAGTCCATACGCCTAAACTAAAAAATCCCTTCCATTCTTTTTTAAAATCAGGTTAAATTTTACAGCCTTATTTAGATTTATGAATAGTCATTTCTATATTTATAACTATGGTAAAAGCTGAACATCTTATTGTTTTTGTAAACCTAACCCCTAATTTAAGACAGGAAAATAAAACTAAAAGATTTCTAAAAAAGGAACATTGTTCTTACACTAACAGAAAAGACAGAAAAATAAAAATTTCTAAATGAAATGGGCTTTCCTGGTCAAGGGGAAGTAGTGTTATGAAAAGAGAAAGCATGGTTCATGGTCAAGTTTGCCATCTGACCTTTTGTGAGGCTTCTAAGCCCTCAGATCATTCCTTCTACTTAGCTCACACTAAGGGTCATAACCATGGCACAGAAGTAATTGTGCTGACCTCCATATCTTTATGGGACAGATAATTTAGCACTAGTAACTGTGCCAAATTCAAGAACTTACAGCTCCAGCAAACAGTCTATTTGTAGTTAACTTGCAAGACTTGGGAAAAGGGGAAGTGGATACTCTAGGTAATGCAAGTGCTAGACTGACCAGAAGGCTTGGTTGAAAGATAGTTTAGTAGTTTATTTAGTACAGCACATTCCCCATGTCTGAGACAGAAAAAATTCTCTCCCTTTCACTAGTACAGCGAGACCATCCCAATAAACACTTCCTATATTTAATTGGCAAAAGCTACACCTACTATGCTGTCTAGTATTCCAAAAGTTACAAAGAAAATAGGAGTCTTAAAGGTATGTCAGTCCTACAATTAAAATAGGAGCCTGTTAAGCTGAAAGCAGCACTAATAGCTTCTGCTATAGATCATAAAATTACTGCACTGAAACCTACTCAGAATCCTTTGACAGCCACGAGAAAAGCCAGCAGAGGAATTTGGTACAGACAGCAATTATTTTCAGTCGCGTAGGGATAGAAAAGTTCTCCGAAAAGGCACTGCAGCAGCTTTCTCAGTAAAACTCAGCTACTAAAACATAATACTATGCAAACTGAAACTACAATGTTAAGTCTCTGAATTTTAGGGAAGGAGTTTATAAACTTTTCTAAACCCCTGAAATTCAAAACTTAACTTGAAAAGCTTCCAAGACCTCTGTCCTTTCAGGATATCTCTCTCTACTAAAACCATACATCATATATTCTAAACACTGCTGCTGCATTGCAATGAAGCTACTGCACACTAGTGGCCTGAAGGGACATCGCCACATTTCAGTCATTCTACTTTTCTCAGGAGAGATAGGGCTTACTTCCATTATGGTCATACCACTTCCCAATCCAAAGCTGAAAATAGCTGGACCCTTCTGACAGTATCTGGAAGTCTGATGGTGAGGATATTGCCAGGACAACCAGAAGGGGCTGAAATTCAAAACTGAAAGTTAAATGTTCAGGCAGGGCATGGGACTAAGCAAAAAACAAATATTTAGGGGAATAAAAGCAAACAGAAAAAAAAAAAAATCCCCGTCAAAACGGTGGGTGCATGCAAAAGAGAAGGGAAGGGAAAAGGCAAAAAGGAAATTAAAATGCTGCAATATAGAACTACTGGTCACAGTTTCAGTGGGGGACAGCAAATAGGCATCATCTCTTTCTCCTAAAATTCAGATTCTACTTACAGCCCCTCATTGTGCTCTGAAGAAGATGGTTAGGAAATGCAAAGAAGGTTGCAGCGCACATGCCACTCCCAAGAACTTTTTAAAACCTGAACCTAACCAAATTTGAAACTGCTGGTCATGAGTCTAGACCTTTCAAAGAGTCAGGAGCCACTCAAGCTTTTTTGTTTAAAATGGTACTGGTTTTCTCAACAGCAACAGAGAAGCATTTACAACAAGAAGTAACAGCAGAGGCCTTGTAACCCCTCTATGCAGAAAACCCACCAGGGTGTTTCCATCTCCACTACAGAGAACACTGCAATATTCCCCAGCTGTAAACTGTAATAGTGATGAATGAGTTATGCAGCTGATAGAGAAAACCAGAGTGCAGTTTGCCCTACATCACCATTCCTCAGATATTTAGCATAGCTTTCACCTCCTTCCCTTACAATTCACAGAAAGGCAGATGGATATGTTTTTCCACGCTTTGATGGAAGAAAAGGACTGTTAGCTGTTTCCCTTTATTTAATAGTTGTTTCAAAAGCTTTTCAACAAACAGAGAAAAAAACTGCAAAAAGCAAAAGGAAACAATCTCCTCAAAAGGCAAACCACTGCAATATTTCCAAGCCAGAAGGCACAATCTGATCAGGCCACTTAAATGATGGCATGGATTTCACTCTTACCTATGGATTCTTTGACATATAGGTCAGTCTTCTAGTAATGAGGTGACTGGTAATAGTATTTATGTATCAAAAGTTTGGACACCAATCTCTCAACACTAGTAGGTTTTCTTGTGGCTTTGCTATGTTAGGAAGATCACTTAATCGCTTCTTTTGGCATTACTAAATGTGGTTTTGGAATGAGGAATGCAAAATGGACATTTTTTTAATCAGAAACATACTGCAATAACTACATTAGTATTTGGTATTTTTAAGTAGTCTACTTAGTGACAAAGCAAAGCCCATCAGATGTCCATCTGCCTTGGAGCTCAGTGGAGCTCTGGTGTGGGTGTTGTCCCACGCTGCAGAAAGGCCAGAGGCTTCACATCCTTAGTAAACCAAGTCCCCAGGGGATTGAGATTTATTCTTCCCCTAAAGGATGAACATACATATAAATCCCAGTGTTTCCATAAAACATTTACAGTTTGAGAACAACAGAGCAAACATAGGGCAATTGCAGGGATTTGGTTGCATTTGCCTTCTGTAGAAATGTGAAATCGCAATAATTTTTATTTTACAAGAGCTTTTTTAACATGCACATGTGCCTTGCTGAATTAGCAGTGGTACTGTCTGGAAAATATATGTAATTAAATTGGCGTAGGAAAAGAAGAAAGACAGTCCATTGTCTATTGTTCCTAAAAAAATAAATATTCATGTATCCAAAAAATAAGAGCCAATTGATGCAGCGCTTATTAAACCATAAGGACAAGATAAAAGGGAGCATCCTCCCATGTTGTGCTACCAGAGCAGGCATGGGGGCATTGTGAAAGCATCAGAGAGGAATTCCTTGAGGAGCTAGTGGAATTACTTGATGGGGGCTGAGGGAGGAAGTCTGTAGGCTGGAGAGGGCTGCTGGAGGGTCTCCACTGCAAAGCCAGCTCCTGGAGGGGCCATTTCAAGGCCCATCTGATGGATGGAAATCCTGCTTCAGCCTTAGGGAACAAATGCAAACCCTTCAGGACATGAGAAGAGCCACCCACCCCTGGGATGTGCCTGGGGTTATGAGGCCTTTTCTGCTTGGCAGCAATGGCAAGACCAAGGGAATTCCTTCTTAAATGTCCCTTCTTGAAAGCTCCTTCTTGAGAAGCACTGCAGAGCTCGTTGTTCTCATCCTCTGTGGAGCCACAGGCAGCAGCCATAAGAAATGGGCTCCAGAAATGTTGTCCAGGGGTCTCAGCACCTCGCAGCACCCACTGGCTTCCCATTACGCTCAGAAAGGTTCCTTGTCCCCAAGGCTGATCAGGCACAACATGGTGGACCAGAAAATGTCTGCAAGGTGGTTGTGCCTTCCTCTGCTGCATAGAGCCCTTGCCAGGGCTCCTTTGGACCATTCTGTAACAGGTTCACATTATCTAGGAATTAATCAAAAATTAATTTATCAGCATATCTGCTCATCTGTTCACTCCCAAATATACAGCCCACTTAATTTCCTTAAGCTTAAAAGAACAAAACATTCAGCATTTAAATGTAAGCAAAGCTAAATGTTCCTATTGAAATGTAGTACAAGTTAGCTTTAATTTCTGAAAACACTGTACAAAGAGATTTGTACAAAAAAAGAAAGCTACTCAAATCTCTAAAGGAAAACCAAACATTTCTGCTGATTGCAGTGAAAATCCAAACTAACTTGCCAAGAAGGCTGTTTTATTTTACTGCACAGGTGCAACAAAACCTAGAACATCTGTGTTAAGAAAGGATGAACAATAGGATTGAAAGTTGTGCTGGCTGAGTTTTAATCACTACAGATGGACAATAAAGCAATAGTTACGTACACTGATTCTCCAAAAACATAGAAAGGGGGAATTTATTGAAAAGAAACCTGTTTCCTTTCCTCACATTTTCTTTGTTAAAGTGGAGGCCACTGAACAGCCTTCTCTGAGGATAAAGAGATGTATATTTTTAGTAACTTTAAAGCCAGACTTGGTATCCTTTTCATGCTGTCAGTCAGCATCGAAGGTATACCAGTCTGTTTTCTCTGTAGAGATTTTCCTCCCCTGCCTTTTTTGTGTGTACTTCATTACTCTTCCACTTCATTGCTCTTCTACCTGCTCTCTACAGCTTTTAACACAATTTAATCTGTGATTCCAGGACCCTGCAGCCACAAGAATGAGGTACCCTCCCACTGTCAGGTATTGTGCATTCCCTGCAGGATCTTAAAGGAAAGCAAAGAGAGCAGCATTTTGCTTTCATTTCCTCAGTGGAACAGGAGCTGCTGGCCCAGCCCTCCTTGTTCTCTTTCACCATGGACAAATCGAGGACTGCATTCATACCTTTCTTTACACCAAACACCATAACCAAGAAATCACCACTGCTAGTCACTGCTGAGGCTTTACTGGTGGTCAGACACCGGACATGACAACTGTGTATTACCAACTCAGCCTAGTCCTCCTGTTCCTCTTCAGAGTGCTCAACTGTGCTACTGAGAGCCCTGTCCTTACCACAAGTTCTCTGTCCCTCCCTTCCACATGGTCCATCTCACTGGCCAGCAGTTTGGGTGCTGCAAACGTGACTCCCAGCTGGGTGATATGCGCATCCCACAGTCAGACCTTCACCCTGAGCTGCCAGAGAAAGAAGCAGGATGAGGACATTGGTGCTGTTTGTGTTTCTGTTTCTGTGTGTGCTGGGTGTGTGTCTGCGCTGATCTGTGCAGCCAGCCATGTGCATGTGTGTGTGCCATATGGGTGTTTGTGCATGCACATATTGGGAACACACGCTCAGCCTCACTCCTGACAGGGCCTGGGGGCTTGGAGCTGCAGCAGCCTCTGCTCCATCCAGCTGCTGCAAAAGGAAACAAAAGACATTCCTGGATATCTTCCATTTGAGAAATTGTAAACAACCGATCACAACAGTGCTCTGGAGAGTAGCTCTTGCTGCCTTTTCTTGGTGGATTTCACAGTGAGACACTGGGGCCAACATTCTCCTGGGACAGCCCTAGGAAGGGCCTTGATAGGGTGGCCCCTTCTCTGGAGAGAAGACCCCCATTGCCATTGTACCTCTGTGCTGCTCTGTGTGTGAGGATGAGCACTGTATCACAAAATCTAACAGTCATACATGTGAATTCTAGTCCTTGAAAATATTTTGTCCACCAAACCACCACCTCCAAGGCCTTTAAGTGCTGGAAAATTTCCTGATCTTAGATGGATGCTTAGAGGATCATATATGGCAGTCTTTACATCCTGCATTTCAAAATAATAATTTGACCCTTTACTACCCAAGCAAAATTTTCATTGCTTGTTTAGTAACAGTCTGGGTTTTGACTGATGCCAGAACAAGTTTTTAGCTAAAGTGGTGGTCAACCCAGCCAAAAAATCCTGATGCTGAACAGCAATGTCTGCACAGAGCCTCAGTTCTATGGGGAAATGCTTGCAAAGAAAAAGAAGTCTGGTACACAGAGCCTTTAGTGTCTGTGAGCTAACTGTAGGGACCTGGGACATATTTGAAAGGTTTCTGGTTTGGGGGAGTTTTAGCAGAGATGGATGGATGGATTAGCTCTTGATTGCTCTTTCAGAAGAGTATATTTTTGTCTATTGCCAGACAAGAATGGAATTATTTGAACAGGAATTGTTTGTAAAAGAAACACACCAAGAACTAAAAGACTGCATATTGCATACAGTAATATTTCTTTGAGTTTTCTAGCTTTGTCTAAGTCTTAAATAACAGTAAGCAAAAATTAAACAAGAATGTCTGTATTCTCCAATGCATTTTGTTCTGCTTCATAAATTTTCACTGCTCTATTCTCTAAAAATGAAAAATAAATCACACACAGCAAGAAAAAGTTCTAAAACTTTTAAATAAAACTTATTTTGAAAAAAATTTTGTAAAAATGCTACAAATTCCTGAGACACTCATTGGTTAGAGTATTCTCCTTGACCCAAATTCATGCAGGTTAGGAACTAACCCCAATTTTATATGGTTTCAGAAAATCATTACAGTGCTTTTACAAAATTTATGTTTTTGGACACCAACAGTTTACTATTTATCTTGTACACATGTTCTGTGTTCCACATGGGAAAGCAACTCTCACTTTTTTTAGTTAAGTCCTAGCACGATGACAGGTTATGCACAGTACACAGGACAGGTCATCCGGCATCCCCAAACCAAAAGCTGCTGTGCTCTGGAATCCATTCAACCACACCCCTTCACTTCAGGTACACAGTTGAACTGGGTAAGGGCCTTTTAGGCTTGTCCCATCTGGGTCACCAGAAAATTGTTCTCCCAAAGTCAGTATTCATCACCCAGCGTGCAGTGAGACACCAGGTTATGATTTATTCCATATTTGCACATGGATGGGTACCAGGTAGTAAATCCACAAGACTGGTGCACTGAGCAGAGAAGAAAATCATTACTTATACACTGTTAATCTTATATATTCCACCTATCTAATAAATATTCAATGTTTATTGCTCTACTGTTGCTTACTCATAAAAAGGCTGATTGTGCTAATTCATTATTAGCTACTGTGTGTGACTGGGGTCTTTTGTTTGACTCAGAGGTCATTTTGTGGTCATAATCTGCCTCTGTCAGAATTGCCCTTTACCCAGTTGGAACAGAGTTTGACACTGTTGCTGAATTAGTTTAGTTAGTATCTTTTCATCTTGGATGTTCTCCTCAAGTTCTAGGTTCTGCATTCTTTGCGCTCATTATCAGTAGCACTCTTCTTCCTAAGCTTTGTTAACCTCTCCTTCGGTCTGGGATCTTTGAAGCATGCCAAGCTCTAAACTTTAAACAAGGCAATTCAACTGACAGGTAATTTGCCTTAGGATAATCAATACTGCTCCTGAAATCCTGTCCCCAGAACATTCCTACTGCTTTGCCCCAAGCAGGACTCTGCCTGCCCCACTCCCAGTCCCTGCATACTCTGGGCTCAGCCTCTTGTTGCAAGTAGGAGTCAGTCACCACAGCCCAGCTGGTGGGAACTTGTGGCTCCTGCTGGGAGGGCTGCAGGTAAAGAACAAGGTGGGATCATGCCCAGGGAGCTATCTCTGAGCCTTGCCATCTCTGCCAGCCATGAGCCTCAGCCACCATATGTCCCAGAGGAAAGACCCACCAGAGCGAGTGAGTTACAGTGAGCACTACACATTAAGACTAACAGGAACAGAAGCCAGAGTACGTGGCTGATGAAGAGGACAATATTTGAGACATCCAGTTTCTTTAATCTCCAAATCCCTGCCAGCTACCTGTGATACACAGACAGGCAGCTAAGCAGCACAGTAACCTTAATTAAAGTCACCCTAGTGCCTCACAAGCTTCTTTTTATAACATTTTTATAATATTCTTTTTATATTCTTTTAGAACAAATGGACCCTACAATTAAACAGCTTCTCACTTCTCTTACAGAAGAATCTTAGAGAAACTCTTTTACATTTTTCCACATCAGCTAGTAAAACTTTGAAGAAGTCATTTTCTTCTCTCATAATACTAAAGCCTGCTCTTTCCAGGTTGTATTATCTCTAAGGCATATTTAAAGGGAAAGGCTAAGGCTGAAAAATTAAGTCAGCACCATTACCATTTCATCCATTGATTACTTTTACCCAGAGGCTGCATCTCTGGGATATAATGATTTTTCATGAGTTCCAGCACATGAGATGGCATGCTGGACTGACATGAAATAGAGAAAGTATATTTTCCCACTCAAGTGTTTCAATATGGTAGTTGGGTTTGCCAAATCCAGTGTTTCCCTGTTGAATGAATCAAGAGGTTGAACAGCAGTGTGCTTCTCTGCACACTAATTTTTGTGGCAATAGTGACCAAGTTGGCAACTTTATCATTTCTAAGCCTTCAAAAAAACCAAGATATCTCTATTAAAAATACAAGCAAACAAAGCAACAAGGAATGCAAACCCTCAATTAAGCCTCTGACAGCCATTTAAAGATTAGAAGTATCTCATTGACAAATATTTTAATACTGAATGAGGTTCTCTCTCCACTGTGTCATCAAGTATGAACTCTTAGACAAAATGACAGAGGGCATAAGCCACTGTCTTCAAATTCAGAAGTCCTACATTTCCTGGAATTCTGCCCAGAGCCATAGGATTTTTAAAATTGCCACAGATGTCATGAATTTGCTCAGTTAGTATCAGGATTTTCAGTTCCGATTCTGACTATATTGAGTTAGCAAAGAAAATTCCCGTCTGCAAGATATTTCAAAGTAACAAAGACCAGCAGAACAGATTAATGAAATTTTAAAAGGGCCAACTGGAAAGATGATGTTATTTCCATTAAAAAGTGCTGCTATGGGTGATTCTAAAATCTCATGTACTTTAATACAGGTCAAATATAAATCAAGAACCCTTCTGTATTCAGCCTCTCAAGTAAGTAAAATGAAGGGTATGTTTCATCTTAGTATTTTTTTCACACTTTATCCCAGTTTAGAAAACAACTAAGAAAATGTTCCTGGCATTGGAGCAGCCATTGCAATAATAATAATAATAATTTTTAAAAAAGTCTCCACTACTGCAGAGAAATATTGGCATCCAGTGGCCAGTTCAGTGAATCTTTAGCAGCTGCATTCTGCAGAGATGGCTTTATACATGACATGAGAAGATGCATCTACATCTCAAATGAAATACAGACGCACTATTCAGGTTTTCATAACTGCCTATTGACTCCATTCTTTGATTAAGAAAGCAAGCTCTCAACAAGTTTAAAGAAAACCATTATAGTGAGCCTTACATTTTTTGCATGTTGTAAAATCACAAGAGAGAATTTCCAGACTTTTGAACACCAAAGGGGTTACTTTGTGCTTTGGGGGCATCTTCACCTTTGTCACTCCATCCAACAGTGACTCTTTCAACAAATGTGATGGCTAACACTACAGTTTCAACACTTTTTGCACCCTCTAACTGAAACAAAATTAAGATGTTTCCCAACAGCATTGTATGGCGTGGCACCTACGCTGCCTCAACTTTCATTAGCAGTCATGAGACTGAAAGACGCAAAAAAATGTTCTATTTGCGTGATTTAAGTACTCTAAATTTAGAAACCACGAGTTGGCCAAGCATCAACTGTTTTGTGAGGCAACACCACGGAAACAGAGAGGTTCAGCAACAATACATTCCTTGTCAACTCTTCCTGGAAGCTGCCCAGTCAAAACTGGTGCTCTGCAAAGCCAATTTGAGTTCCTATAGACTCATCAGCTGAGTAACACCTCACATGTAAGCAACTACCCAAATCCAAAGGTCAGCTCATAACTAATCTTTATAGCTGAAACAATCCAAATTATTTCGGTAGCTGAAGTCCCACTAGACCTGAGGTGGCTTTCTTGGGAGATAACTTTATCTTCCCTGCCATAGGAGCATGAAGGAGCGCAATACAAGGATAATCCAAGTGAAGCTTGTGCCTTAGCTAAAACTGATGATCCCAGATGGCCCAGCCCCTCCAAAAAATAGGCAGATGACATTATTCTAGTGCTCTGTAAGCAGGAGACTGAGTGGAGACCTCATCACAATCTACAACTTCCTTGTGAGGGGAAGCATATTCTCAGCAAATTCTGTGATGATATTGGGTGCTGCTCAGTATCTACTCCTCTGGCTAATTTTGCATACACCTGTGAGGCAGCCCAGCATCCCCTGGACTGTGAGGTCGTTGTCTTTGGCTTGTTCTGCAGATCTCAGAACAGATGGAGCCAGGCCCTGACACCACGTACACTTCTGTACTGCAACACCTGGGCTTTTCCTCACAGGGGGATTTTTCTCCATCACACAATCTTTGGCACCCAGAGTAAACGACAGTTTTAGAAAAACTTTTGATCATGTGAAAGCATTAGCAAATTAAGAAGTAAACACAGGACAGGCCACAGGTTATGGGGCTATATCAGGAGCGAAACACGAGGAAGAATTCTTGACAAACCTAGGCTGGGGCATGCCCAGCGAGCATAAACGTCTGGATTTAACCAAGGTGACAGTAATGCCCACAAAACACAGGGATTGGCAAGCCATGTCTCTATCACAGGGACAGGCTCTCTTGGCAGCTCCCACCTGTGTATAGAATTTTTTTGAAACCAAAGCCTACAAAAACTGAATAATATTAATTTTTCTGGTTTAACACTTGCAGAATTTCAATTTTCCCTTGTGCCTCACCAAAATTTAAAGACAGACACACAAACCAGAAGGAGTTTCAAAACATATTAAGGAAAAACTGATACAATAAGGTTTGCAGTGTCTTTTTACATATAATTGCTATAAACATCACGGTGTATTTAAGGATTTATCCAGTTTTCTGACACAGAACCAGGCAGAATTATGCATATCTCTACAGAAGATGCAAGCACAAAACCACTGGTAACAACAAAATTAAGTATCCTTAGTGAACTCAATAGAATTTAGAATCAGAGCGTTGCAAGTTGGAAGGCACCCTAAGGATTAGGATAGTCCAACTCCTTGCTCCTCCCATGGCTGCCTAAAACTAAACCATATGCATAATAGCATTGTTCCTCTTCTTTGATGATATCAATGCAAGTCAAGAAGACTTGGCAACAGAAGTGAGGCCTTCTCAAACACAAGAGAGAGGGCTCAACCAAGAAGGCAGAGCAGTTTCTCAGACAGCACAGTACATGTGTGTTGCAGCAATAAAACAGTATAGTAACTAAAGTATTCCTGACATATCTGAAAGCAAAATACCTTAGGCCTTCCCCAGGAAGGCAAATAAAAACATTAGGAACGTATGCTATACCTAATGATTAGACTAATGGCTTCTGGTTCTTAAGAGTCTTATGCCAGCCCCTCTTCTTGAACAGCAACCTAGTACAGCTCTGTGTTACTGGTATTGATTGGCTGGCCCACAGCCTCTGTTGATACTCAAGCCAAGGAAACAACACCAAAAGAACAATAAACACAAGCAAGAGATTGTGTTTGCTGCTTTGGCCTGCATGAGCAAGGAGCAGAGGCACAGGCTCCGTGACCTTTTATATGGCAGTGACGAGGGCCACACCAGATCCCACTACAAATGTGCAACCAGTTGGCTCTATTCAAGACAAGTACATCTCCTACCTTTTTGCCCTAGCCTTGAAGAGAATAAGCACCTCATTACATACCTAATCCTTACAGAGAGCTTTCCCAGCATGTGCTTTGGAAGCAGCAGTTTTGTAGCTTTGCTTGCCTGTAAATTTTGCTTTTGGCACAAGGTACCTAGATCCCATGCTGTAACATGATATACACCTTGGCTAAACAATCTTATTATTTGTCAACGAAGCATGCACAGCTCCTGCTGGCCTGAATTTACAAGCAGACTGACATCAGATTTTCAACTCATTATAATGTCATGGTGTGTTGATTTAATCTGCTCCGTGCCACATTTTTGGCTTATCTTCTCACACAGAAGTTAAAAATTGAAGAGGTGGACTGGATCACTTGTAGCAATTCAGGATAGAATCATTCCCCAAATTCACATATTCAAGGACAAGTTATTTTGGTTGTTCTTTAAAGGAAACAAACCAACAAATCAAAGAGAAAAGTTTAAGCTGATCACTAATGTGCCTATGAATTTTTTATTTGTTATAACCCAGTGCATCTTCTTCACAAATGCCAGAGCAATGGCCAGCTGGTGTAGTTCAGACACTTCCTTTCTGAGGAAGGACTTTAGTAAGCCACGGTAACATAGCCTGCAATAAAAACTTGCTTGTGTTTTTCCTTGAAGTGTTGGATCCCCCACATTTTTCTAGTATCTTGCAGAATCAAATCTATCTGCAAGTCTTTTCAGTTCTCAAACTTCAATGCAAACATCATCTGGCAGCCTCTTGTAAAGTCAACAAGAGTAAAATACACTTAGATATTAACAATGATTCGTTCTGTCCTCACAAACTCTCTATAGCATGGTTCAAGCATCATTTGTAAAATAACTGCTTTAAAATTTAACAACACATACAGAGTTAAGTCTCTTTGTACATGTTCTGAATCCAAAGGCAGACAGAAATACAACTAGTATATGCTACTGAAACTTAATGGAATATCAAATTGCATCAGACACCCTTCTAAGCCAAACCAAGCTAAGCCACACTCACACACTGGGAATGTGCAGCTCTTACTGCAGTTGAAAATCTCCATATGCTCTTTTTCCAGACAGGACAGTGCATGACATTTTCCCAAAGCAAATTCTCCAAAAACCACCCAGAACCCCTCCCTTTTGACAGTCAAGCCATACCATGCAGAGGGAACACAGAGAAGTGTCTTACAATTTTTTTTTTGGCTCCTTTGCACTTGCAATTGCAGAGAACCAAAACATCTTTTAAGTGCTTGCTCAATTATTTAAACACTCAGTGCAACTACTGAGAGGCTTATAAACAAATAATAATTTTTAAAAAACCAGAAACAACAACAAAATCCCAACCAAGAACCTCATCAGCATGCAATGTTTCCCTCATCTTTGTTTACAGGCATACACACACAGTGTCTTAACTACCCATGATGTCAGAGCTAGGCTGCTAGGCTTTTCTGCTCTGGTATTTCCACCCAGAAAGCCCTTCAGAATTCTCCTTTTCTGCTTCTGCCAGACATCTCTTCCTGACAGAAACAGCAACCCAGTAGTAGTTGCTCCATCTGTTGCTGCCCTTCAGCAGTATAAGTGGCAGAAGATGATATTTGTTTCTGCAGACAGGGAGGACCCTAAAACCTTTGTATTGATGCAAGCAGTATTTATAGAGACTCAAAGAGAGGTCATGATGATCGGAGGAGTATCCCATTACTATAAAAAGACAAATTATGTATTCACATTAAAAAAGGGCATAAAAAAATCTTGAAAGCCATGGGCCAGTCAATCAAACTCCAGTCCCTGACAGGACTACTGAACAAAGTCCAACATGCAGCCACATCCAGGGACATCCTTCAAAGAATGGTGACATGGACAGTAGTGCTTGTTGTCATTATTAATGACCAGGATGGAGGTAGAGTTCACTCTCAGCAAATAAGATACCAGATTGGAATCACTCAATACACTTGAGCAAGTTGCTACTCAGCAGCCTGTACAAGCTTGAAAAATGGGCTGGAAAGGAAGCTTGAGAAGTTCAACAGATGCAAGTATCAAGCCCTGCACGTGGGATGAAATAACCTCACATGACAGTATAGGCCAAGGGCTGATAAGCTAGGGAGTATCTATGCAGAGAAAATCTGGGTGTGTTGATAGACAGTGACTTAAAAGCAGCCAGCAGTGTGCCCTTTCTTGCAGCAAAGAAAATCACCTACAGACTACAATGCATGCTAGCAGGCTAATGGAATTGTCTATTCTCTTCTCTTTTGTAAGAGCAACTCTAGAATAGTGTGTCCATTTTTGTAGTATGAAAACAAACAAACAAACCCCCACAGACCAAAGAAAACAAAAAACAAACAAACAAACAAAAAAGGAAAAAAAACAAACACAAAAAAACCCCACCAAAACAAAACAAGCAAACAAAAAAAACCAAAAAAAGTTCACAAAAACTGTGAACTTGAATATCCAGTTACAAAGAATTTCTGCTGATACTCTGTTCAATTCTCCTTTTCAGATTTCATTTTCTTAATTTGTCATACTCAAAGAGATTTATCAGAGGGAAGGGAAATTCCTTCTACTCCCTAAAGTATACAGAATAAATGGGAAAGAAAAATCCTATTTTTCCCTCTAGTCTCATACCTGCCAGGGTAGTTGAAGACTTCTCAACAAACTGTGATGACTTAGGAGCTTCCATTCCTCACTTGCATCAGCACAGAGACATCAAAAATGTAGATAACATAAAATACATGTTTCAAATATGATACATTTATGAAGTAATAAACAAATCTTTCCATTCCATCTGGATAACTATCTGTATATATTACACTCTTTTTTCCAGCTGTGCTTCTACACTTGCATGTTAGAACAGGAGAGTAATTCATTATACAGGAACATTCAAATAAGATAGTTTGAACTTTTAGAAAAGGGTTGGTAGCTTCAAGGCTTGTTTCTTCAAGTCGCTGCTTTTAATTAGCCTAACATTTTACTTTTATTAAAACGTATTTTTCAGCAATCATTAACAGCTCATCTCAGTTCCTTTTTGCAGAAAGAAGCCATTTGTTGAACTATTTATGCTGAAAGTGAATGGCAATAAGTGCTTTAAAAATAAAAATATGAAGGACTGAAGAACCCGTTTTTAACGAAACAGAAACATTTCAATTTCACCCTCTCACTTCCCACGGTAATTTTAAAGCACCTGCACTGAACAACAACCAGTAAATAAGTTTTTAATTAGTTTCTCATATTACTGTCTATTTCTCTATGCAAGAATGATGTCCAAGATTCACACTAAAGATAAAGAATGAATACAGAGCTTTCTATAACTTTCTCCCCAGTCTCCAGTAAGAGATTGTGTGAAATAAACACTATGGAGTTATATTAGGGTTTTTTGTTCAGCCTCTTTGCTCCAATCACATGAGCTGGTTCAGTCATACAGATGTTAAGACTGTGGGAATAATTTAATCAGCTCAACACTGAAATGTCAAACTTCTTTAACAGAGAAAAGGAAGTTCAGAAAGGAAAAGAAATATTCCTGTGCTGCCCTCCACCTTCTCCTTCTTTCCCTTTAATGAGCTCTATCCCAACCGATGAATGGATTGAACCAAGTGCAATAAGTATTCTCTCCAGATGTTGTAAATAGCAATTTTGGCTTCATGTGCCTTTTCAAAAAGCATAAATTAACATTTGAATTTCATGCAAGTCAGCCAATGGAATATGATCTCAGTCCTAAAAGGTTTGTACTGATAGACCAACCAATTTCTGTCACTGCACCATCATAAAACACTGTGAGCAAATTGCTACCAAAACAAACACACCTTTGAGCTGCTGAGAAGTCAGAATCTCTTCATATATCCTCCAAAATGACACAGTAGATAAAAGTTGAATTTTATTGCTGTGAGCAACTTCTCTATTTCAAAATTCAGTTTGCAGAATAAGAGATGAGAAATTTAAAACCAAGCCTGAAATACATAGCAACACCACATTCCCAAATGCTTATTTAAGGCTTACTGCTTAAGTGATATCCTACTTTGCAGGATCCTTCTTTCCTTTCTCATCTTCAGTAAAGGTTTTGTAACAGCCAATATCCACTAGTCCTATACAAAGCCTCAAACATCTGTTCTTGACTGTGAGATCATTGCTGAAAGAACCTGTGACAGTGGACAGGATACTCCTGCCCTGTTCTTGTCTTTCCATGGGCTTTCCCTAAAGAGTCTTAACAGTTCTCTGGCTACAGAAGTTGAGGTCACAGTAACAAACACAGCGTCTGTATTTACTCTTTGCAGTTCAAATGGTATAATCTGCAATCCTGACACATGCCAATTCCAGTACAAGTGGTGAGTTTGAAGTAGCCCCTTCCATCAAGACTTCTCACACAAGCACACCAAAAATCAATTTTCATTATATTCCAAAAACTCTGCACCAGTTTACTTACACTGGTACTGCTGTCTAAGCTTTATAATTGCAGAATGTGGCAAGCAAGAATAAATGGTTTGCCTCAAATGAGCTGCTTCCTTTACCAAAGATCGATGTAGCTATGGCTGGTTGCTTCATCTGTGTTGCAATTCATCCCAAGACTGGGATGCCTAAATAAGAAAAGACAGCAAGGAGACCATTAGCCCACACATACAGACAGGTTCACACTCTTCTTGCTGTCATTACAAGAGGAATTCGCCAGTGTTGCACAAAAATAAGAGCAGCTCAACCTTCTGTCTGTCCTGTTCCACAAGTTGCAGCACTTCTAGCAAACCACATTTTGTTCTGCCTTTCACATTAATAGACCAAAAGAGGAACTCATATGCAATATCCACATTATTGAGCTGAACAGCTTTCAAAATGCCACCAGGATGCACAGCAGCAAAAGAAATCTTGCAAGAATACTTGCTTTCAGCTAAGAGTGACACCACCTCCCACAAGAGAATTTTAGTTTTACCCCTTTGGAGTATGATCTCCTTTTAAGAACATAATAAATATCACATTACAAGTCCAGCTATGTAAAGCATACTCAGTCATATAAACTATGAAGCACCATAGCACAGTTTCCCCTTAAATAAATGACCTCAACTGGTGACTGAGACTGCAATTAACTTTTTTCCCTTCCAATAGTTTGAAAAATGTATCCAGGATTGGGCTCCCACACTATAGCTTAAGACATAATTAGTAGAGTTCTTTAATTAAGCTATTTCCTAAGCCTTTTTTTCTTTTCATTTACCACACCCTGCCATCAACTTGACATTGTGAAAAGCAGCTTTATAGACACTGACCAGGCCTCCCCACTTTCAGACCAGCAGAGTTAGTGGCAGAGGCATGCCTTTCCAAACTCACAATAAGATCCCGCACTCAAGAGGGGAAAAACAAAAGGTTTCCAACATAAGGCTTGCAATTTTTTCCCTATACTGGCTTCAGAAAGAGCTTGAAAATAGTTCATTGCATTCAGTAGTAAACAAGTTTTTGTCCAAGAGAGCTCTGCCAGTTAGGTGCTACCACACAGTGCTCTGCTTACACAGCTCTACTTTTACCTGTGTGTTGTGTCACCTCTGGGAAAGCACATGCTCACAGAACAAAAGCAAAGGTATTTTTCAGGGTTTCTGTTTGATTATTTGATTTTTAAATATTAGCTGCAACTTTATAAAGCTAATAAAGCAACTATACTTGCTGCTACTACTCAGTGACAAATTTAGCACGCTGTCACTAAAGCAGGTCAGAGCTGGCAACTCAATATTTCTGGTCACAGGGAGGTAGCTAAATAATACCTTTTCAGGGTGAGCTGGTAGCCTGATCTAATTCAGCTGCTTAGGACACAGTGCTAGTAACAGCAAGGTTGTGGATTTAATCCCTGTGCAGGACATTCACTTAAAAGCTGGATGTGGTGATCCTTCTGGGTCCCTTCCAATTTAGAATATGGTGTGATTCTGCGAGTTCACCCT
The DNA here is from genome assembly GCA_013396875.1 of Vireo altiloquus. Lineage (NCBI taxonomy): Eukaryota > Metazoa > Chordata > Aves > Passeriformes > Vireonidae > Vireo > Vireo altiloquus. The sequence goes on along the minus strand of VZRF01003322.1, from coordinate 383,075 downwards.
GCTCTAGGCAGGAGATTGGAACAGGTGACCTACAGGCAACTAATTCTGTTATTCTGCGTGGGAAAGAGAAGCCAAATGGTATTGGTTATTTGGTTAAATGTTAATTTTATAATAAATTTTGTAGCAAAAAATAATTATCGGTATTAATGTGTGGGTTACAAAGTGATTGTCTTCTAAAGTTTTCTGGCAAAATATCTGCTGTAGACTGAAGCTTTCAAGAACACAATTTAAGTCTATACACAGCAGAAAGTGCAAGAGATACTTGAGAGATTTTAAATATGGTTACTTCCATTGTTGTTTATTAGAATGTTGTGATACTGAGTTCAGAGTGGACTACATCAGGTCTTGCTGGCTGACGGACTATAAGGAAAGAGATATCACTGTCCAGCTGTGAAACCTAGTGAGCTCTTGCAGGGAGAAAATAGATTATATTTCTGTTTAAAGACAGTCAGGTTTTGATTTTCTGGTTTAACTTTTCACAGCATAGCATGTCCCATCAGTTTTTCCACACAAACACAGATTTCTCCACGCACAGTTATTTCCAGCTCTCCTGCCTATGGAGTTGCACAGTCCTGCTGGATGGATGTTTATAGGTAAACCACTAAACTGGAAGAGAATTATAGCAAGAAGTTGTGGGAAGACAGAAAGCTTATAGTTTCAAGTGGTTTCAGTGTTTTACAATTCAAGTCAATATGTTTGCTCTCTCTCACTACTTTTTTTCCCCTCCTATTTCCTGAACAGGGAAGACAAAAAAACCCCTTATTTCTTACTGCTTATTTGATCAAAATAATATTCTAGCAATGAAAAGCTTTTTATTAATCAAACTATGATAGCAAAATAAGCAGTTTCTTGTTCACTTGTTCTTGATACCAACAGGAAGACTTTCTGTTCCGTTGCTCAGCGGTCTTGAAGCATCTTCCGTAGCTGCCTCAGAGACCAAGAAATACCACTTGAAAACCCTTCCTGGGAAAGGCTGACCTCCCAGGCATCCTAGCAGCAGAGGCTCTTCCTGTAGCAGTTCAAGACCTCTAGAGGTAGGATCCATTTGAGGATAATTAAGAGCAGGACTCTCTCCATTATTCTATCATGATTTCTTCTCCACTCATACTTTAAAGCCTAATTTAACCCTAGGTGGTAACCTACACCCTACTGTCCTCTCACAGTTTACACTCGTGTCATAGCACAAACACAACTCCATGTGCAGAAATGTGAACCTTAATTTCTACTTCAAGGAAGAGTCATATTCTTAATGACAATAATAATAAAATGGACCCACACAAAACTAATCCCCACCAGATTTCCCAGACTTGGAAATACACTGCAGCATATAGGGATTTACCTTCCACCTGGAAGGTCCAGGTTTCAATGTAGGCTCCCTACACTGTCTTACACTACCAGTTTTACTGCAATTGCACTTGAGACAGCACAACCATGCTAAAATATGAGGTCAAACATTGCACTGTCAGCTTCAGCCCCTCTAATCCTGTTAATTCTTGGTCTCTATTGATTCAAGTCCAGTAGGGTGTGCAAGGACGGAGAGAATGTTGCCAAAGTTGTAAGCAATCACTATCCTCAAGCTTTACGAATCATAACAGATGAAGATCAATAATCTTTTTCAAACCAGGTATTTGCAGCTGGCCAGCTGTTCTGCAGCTTGTCTTTTACCTCTCAGGACAGGTGGAATGCCTGGCTGAATGAATTGCTGCAGCAGTATGGCTGGTCCTCTTGGAGCCACAAAGTCAGCAGATTAGGAATGTTTGTTTAATTCACACTCCATTCGGTTGCTGAACAAGAGACTCCTGTAATTGAACTTCATGGTAATGGCAAGAACAACCTTCTGACCATCAGGCTATCCTACCAAGCACTCAAACCAACACCTCTGATACAGTAAAAATTACTTTTGAGATTCAAGTGAGATGCAAACTTGTCCTGGCAGCAGAAGTTCAGTTTAGAGCACTTAACAAACTAACCTGGGAAGTTTATTTCTATGAAGATTCTTTTCCCTTTAAATGCAAGATTTGAAGAAAGAACTAAGATGACAATCCTGTGACTCATCAAATATAGCAGTGTTTCTAAAAATAGGAAACATTATCCTCCTAAGACCTAAGCCTAATATAGAATTTATTAAAAAACCAAAGCAAAGAGAGATTCCCAAATTACATGAGCACTTCAGATCCTCTTTTGCTAAGGCTGACATAATATTGATGCCTTTTCAGACTACTTAGAGACTAGACAGAAATTTTATTTGAAAGGCTTTTAGGTGCACACTTTAGGCTTTGGAGGGTTTTGCTTCAGTGGATTTTAAAATGGGCATCTGGTCACAAGTTCTTCACACTTTTATATTAACATAAATTCACCAACTAGAACTTAGCTAATGATGTGATTTCTTCTAAGCTTGCTTCTTTCTTTTCAAGATGATGGTTTACAGTTCTTGTTCTGGGTGTCCTTGGAGAGCAAGCTAGAGAGGCTTTGTTATGTCTGTCTTAGCATAGAGAACAGCACTTAAGCTACAGAAAACTTCAGAGCTACACTAGCAGTACAGGATTTGAAAAATATAAAAGCTAAAACCTAAGGCATCAGTATAAAGGAGAATAATAAATACAAAATGTGTACGAGGAACATTGTCATTTAGACAATATAAAAGTGGTGTATTACCAGGTGAACAAAGAAAGACAGGAAGGAAGAAGGAAATTCACATTTAAAAATGAGACAAAGCTAAGTTTCAGACACATTTAGACACTGCCTGCTGGGACATCTCAAGTACCCACAGAATGCTGCACTAAATAAATAGCACTAAAACATTTCATTTGCTCTCTTCAAATCTTTATTGTTCTAAAAATGTAGAGAAAGTATAGAAATGACAATACTAAAAAAGACAACAGTTACAGATAGGTTTTACAGCTCTGATGTTTCCTTTTGAAATTTCACTCAGCTCAGCCAGTAAGCACTACAGAATATGATGACAGAATAAGATGTCCTGAATCCATTCCTTAGATTTGTGTTTGTCCAGGGCGCTTATTACAGAATTAATCCCACTCAGACATGTGCTCATTAATCAGATGCCCTATGTGAACAGCATCTGATCAGATAACAGTGTCTGAACCACCCACACTGCACCTTCCACAGGAGGCTCACTCACAAAAAATGAAATAAGCAGAACAAAAGCTTCTTTGAAGAAAAGAATGGAGCTGAATAAGACATCAGACTCTTGCCACACCAATATCCAGCTGATGTTACATTATCAAGACTACCATGAAGGCAATGCAGGGGAAAAGAAATTAAACATTTCTAAAGGATATGAAAACACTTGTCTAACATCAAATTCAGCAAAAGCAAGTTCATCAGCCAATTTCAGTTGTCAATAATATAAAACCATTCTGTGTGGTCTAACCCCACAAATAGAGAATGAAAAAAATCCAGGGAGACCAGATCCATGTTTTTGGCAAGAAAAATTACCTTTTCTTAAAGGTCTTGTGTTAGAGTATGTATGTAGAGCATTAATTAAAGCCTATATTTAGAAAGACATATATATTTGAATAATTTAAAATTACCATATCACTGTGTGTAGAGATTTTACTAGTCTTATAGGGCAGTTAATTACATGATGCTCCTGAGAGCAAAGAGATAAAATCTCAACCCGCTGTTTATTGTGTAGAGTCATTTTTCAGCATCAGAACACACTCCACCTGCAATATAACTCTACAGACAAAATTATTCGAGAAAAGTTAATTGGCTGATATGTGAAATGGTGCTTTAACCTCAACAAGGATCTTAGCTCCTTTTTTGTCTCAAAAATATTTTTTCAGAATCAAATTAACTCTTTCATAGCCAGACTTTTTTTTTTTTTTTTTTTTCAAATAGGGCTAGTTCTTTGGCCAGCAGTAGCCTTTAATCATTGGCAAAGCCAAAAAAAAATTTGTTAGCAAGATTCAGAAGTATGCATTTGCAGCATAAAACAAACTAAGAATTGTGGAACCCTTGGCAGCAAAACTGCTGAGACTATTAATTATAACTTATGTTTTCATTGGCAGAAGCTACTAAAAAGTTAAAATATATGGTGCACTTTGATATCACGGGGAGCACAGGGAATGATGCCAACTTCAACTCAGTCTAAAATTATGTTTCAGAAGAAAGAAAAGCACTTACCCACAGATAATGCAGGGGCTCCATTTAGTTTAAGAATGATCATTAAAAAATTCACTAGTATTACAAATTTAGGCTAGCCAAACTGGAAGGTTAATCTTGATTTCCATCAGTTCTGCTTTCAACTATTAATATTTTTCAAGGCTAAACCACTTCTAGATTTTCAGTCAAAAGTATCACAACCCAGTAGTTTGAAGAAAACTGCTTCTACTCTTCTACTGCATAATTTTTGAGAAATACTGGAGGCCACAGAAGACAATTATTGTCACTTGTACATAATAAATACTCATTTTTAAAATGCAATTTCTTAACTATTCCCATCCATCATTATCATAACAGGGATGTCTGTTGTAGTAGAGGAAGACTGAAAATAGACTTCAATAATGCACAGGACAGCTGTCATACCCTCAGCTACCTTCTGCAAGTAAAGTGCTTGTGTGCAGTATTACACCAACTGGTTATTGGATAAATACCAGTAAAACCAAGAAAAGGTGTGTGTGAGTTGGAAGAGTGGGAGGGAAACAGAAAAGAAAGTGAGATCTCCAACAGAGATGAAGAAACCGTCCTGTCAGCTGCAAAAACTCAATGCTAGCCCCTTGTGTAAGTTTTTTTTTCCAGACATAGTTTGTTTTAAATCACTGGTCTTGCTAAAAAAACCTTTCACCATCCAAGCTCTTGCTTTTTAGACCATTTTTACCATTTTACCAATTAGAGGTCTTTAAAAAACATAAGATATTCTGATTCCAGCCCCTCAGACTGTCATCATTTTCCTCATCAAAAATGCAACAGGAAAGCATTGGCTTCAGTAGCTTGCCGCCAATTATGTTTGAAGCCAACAAATATAGAATTTATGTCGTAGAAAAAAAGCACACCCTTCCAAATTTCGGTTTTGGAATGTCAAATGTCAGTTCAAAATTCAACCAGTACCATAAATTTTAGAAGTGGTATGCCAATTTTCTCCATCAGCACCATGCTCAGGGGACATGAGCAACACCAACAGAATCAAAAGCAGAACTGAAGCTGATGTACAGAGGAGAGACTTGAGGCATTAGTGTTCATGCATTAAGCCCAGAGAAGACCGGTCCAACAAAATGTGTAAGTATGGGTCATCAGGCTTATTCCTGAAAATGAGAAAAATCCTTTCTGAAAGAGAAGCCGCCTTGAATGAGCAGCTCAGTTGGTACAGAAGTCACCAGTACCCTTTCATCACTTTTTCCAAAGGTTCATTTCTTCCACTACTAAAAGAGACCTTTCTGTCTGCAGTAGTTTGGCTTTAGCGTCCAGTTGCTGCACTCTACTACATCTTTTTCTACCGGGTACTTACTTTTTGGCTAGTAAGTCACCTTTAATTGATCTTGGGAGGCTAAAAGCAACTGGAGTCCTCAGTTCCTCCACTGAACCACCATGTGTGTTTCGACTGACTCCCAGCACAGAAGGATGCAGCATCCCACCCGGCACTGTACAAGCCAACAAGAACATCTGTTCTCTGTTCTGTTCAGGGGCTTTAAGCAGATCCTCATAAGCTAATGATTATCAGGATCAGACTCATTCCCTCATCATTAAAGACCTAGCAAACTCTTGTTTAAGATCACTTGTGCCAGCCTCTTTGCTGCTTCAAACACAACTGGTTACCAGCTGGTAATTACTTGGGGTGTTTTACTTTAGAAGATTCAGGAGCTTTAGAGGCTTTTTTCTAAATCTAGGAGCTGTATATGAGAATTTTATGTCCAATTCTCTTGGACAAAGAAAGTTTCCAGACTGTTAGGGAAGGGGGTATTTAGGAGAATAGAAGCAAAAATTGGAGCTTTCACCAAAGGAGCCTGTGGCACAGTCAAAAAGCTGGGAATATAAAAGCCACATCTGAGAGTCACCAAAAGGCTTCCACGGATCTGGACAGGATAATGTAAAGTTTGCTGTAGTCCAGAAGGCCACAGCATTGCTGTCCCAAGCCAGCAGGCAGGTGTCTAAGCAAGGAGTTACACAGTTATGCTCACAGTAGTGTCTCATCAGACTATAGCATTGGGTTTTTGAGGTTTTCTTAGCAGGGTGGGTTGGGTTATTTGGGCAGGGGGTAGGAAGTTGAGAGGTTTTTAAATATTAGGGCAAAATATGCCACATCCAAATTGCAACAGCAAGCCGTCTGCACCAGCCTACCAAGTTTCTCATTTTTTTCATTTCAAGAGAAAAATAGGAGGCTGCCAACTATGACAGAATGTCCCTCTGTTCTCCCCTTTTCAAGCACATTGGGTGCTTCTGTTGTTCCTACTGTATTAGCAGTCTTACAGCTTTTACCACTGCTGGTTTCTTCCCTTTTAGGTCAATTAGAAAAGATTTTGCACAGAGCACCAACAATGCCTTTCTCCAAGTGCTTTCTTTCCTCAGCTTTTCTACAGTGGGATTTGACAGATGTTTTGGGAGATACCTTATCAGATTCCCTTTGCTGCAACATACTTGCCTTAATTTTTAGGCAGGTAAAATTCTCTTCCCAATGAAGAGGCTATCACATAATTGGCAAGAACTTCAGCATAGCACTCACTATCCCTCTTTCCCCTGCTTCTGCAAAGTCACTCCCACATCACACTGGAGAAAGTATAGCTGGAAACAGTAAAAGAGCATGGCATCTCTCAAACCTGCTTGCAAAAACAAATTTTAAGCAAACTGCTGCTGTCATAACAGCTTTTCTCTTCTTATTTTCCTAGATAAATGAGAAAGACTTGAAGAGAGCAGGAAGAAGTGAGAGAATTGTACTTCACCAAGTGAAGAGTTTCCTGTATGCACACTTCCATCCCAAGATTCAGTAGTAATGCTCTGACTGAAAGATTGACACATTTAGTTCAACATGGAGCATACACACAATACCTCAGAATAATATACTGAAAAAACTACACTTGCTAATGGCAGAGATATGAGTAAGAGGAAAAATGGTTAAAATGTATTTTTTTAAAATTTAAAATATATGTTTAAACAAGTATCCAATACCTTCTAGAGCATGACTCCAGAGAATGCTCTAGGAAGGTGCAAGGATGACTACAAATGCTCTTCAGCTTCCCCAGTGTGGTCAAAGGAACTGGTGCTTTGGAAAGGTCATAGGTGGCACATTAAAAGATGAGGCAGAACTACCAAAATCCAGTCTGAAATTGGGCTGGGGAGGAGGGGTGTCTGCACTTCCTGGTACTCTCAAGGACAAGATAGTAAGCACCTGCTGGCCACTGTAATGTGCCCACTCATCATCTTTAAGTCAATTCCTTGGGAGGAATGCTTTGTTTACATCGCAGATACAGGCAGAGTTTCAGAGGTTCTGATCCTCGTAGCGCACATAAAACAAAACAATTCATCAATCATTTGATCCTCTTTCTACTTTCATGCTACAATGACATTTTAGTGCCAGGAGCTACTGACAAAGCTAAAACACGCATGCTAATACATCACAGTTTGAATAACTGGGAGTAAACCAGCTATTCTTAAATGAGAAAATAATGAAGTTAATTTTAAAGTGTTTATCCGTTTGAACAAGGAGGTACTGCACTTGCACTCAGAGTTGAAAATCCACTTGCCCAAGGCAATCTTTCATACATTTTTGTTCTGCCTTCAAATTTTTGACAATGTGGCTTTAAAGAGAGGCCTTAACAAAGAAACCATGCAGAAAAATTTACTTACACGGGGATTTATGTGGTGATGAGACCACACTTGCTGGGTTTCCTTGAGTATTTGACAATAATTTTCCTCCCCCCCTAGATTTGGCACTCATGGGGTCCCTGTGGTGGGTCCAAAGAAATGGTCTCACACTGAGACCTCTAGTAGTTTACAATGAAAAAACATCTTCAGCCTGGAGACTGTCCAAAGATAACTGCATAGCCAGTAATATTTTAGTTCCTTTATTCACTCTTGGAACTTCTGCATTAGTCTTTGGCAAGGTGACATCACAGTTAATTTTGCAACATACAGTCAAAAACTGCACTATTAAAAAAATTATGAATAGTTCACAGGTTATGACTCTTGCACCCTGCAGACATAAAAATTCTTAGAAGTCACACTCCAGTGTCGAGTGCCAACCCTGACAACCAGACAAACGCTTAGACTGAGAGTAGGAGAAATGGATATTTAATTCAAAACTGAAGTTACATTTGCGAAATGTGGACTGAACTGTGCAGAGTGGTTTGGTTTTTCATTTATTGGGCACATGCCTCATATTATGCTATTTTAAAGGTACAACATTACTATAGAAAGCATACCAAGTGAACCCAAACTTGTCATGGTATCACCTGACACCATATATTTGATTTCAACATCAAAATCAATTAAAAAAAATTCCAGAGTTTTTTCCTTAATTTAAATTTAATTACTCTAATGAGATATGTGAGCCAAAGACATACCAGGCTTTACCAAGAAGGAAGTCAACTTCATTAGCCTTTCCTTTAATGCAAGGCTGATACTTGTTGAAGATCAAGTGCTGCCTCGCTAAGCATAGAAACAACACTGCTCTCTAGTGGTAGTCTCTGGGCAATACACAATTTGGCAGCTTTCCACCGCTTAAAAGTTCAAAAGCAGCATTTCACGAGGACCAAAAGAAAAAAAAAAAAAAAAACAAACAAAAAACTAAACAAAACCCCAAAACCTCACCAATAACCACAAGAATACTCCACAAACCAAATACAAACAAACAAACAAAAAAACAAAAAAAAAAAAAAAAAAAAAAAAAAAAAAAAAAAAAAAAAAAAAAAAAAAAAAAAAAAAAGAAAGATTGCACAGCAGTTTTATTTCAGGGAGACATTGAGACAAACTTCAGTTCTTGGACATTAGAAAGTTCAGATCTATTGAACACAGTGGAAGATATTTGAAAGGCATCTCAATTTTCCACCCATGAGGTTTCTCTTTCTCTCATCCCCCTGGGACAGGGGAGACTTCACCTTAATAATTGCTGTTATCCACCTTAACTGCTTACTATTTAAATCTGCATCCTTAAAAGCACCACCTTGAATTTCCTCTTAGTGTTCCTTCCTGGGATAATAATTGGCTGCACTCGTCAGTCTTCTCAGAGAAGGTGCTTCAATAGCCTCATTTCAGAGTCCACAGGACAAAAATAAATCAGCTTCCCTACACTGGCTCTTCACCACTCCTAGGAGCAATCTGTTGGTGCTATCAGATCTCATAATTACAAAGAGATATAATTAAACAGTGGATGTTTGGCTTCCTAAGCCCCTCGGTGCATTGGTAAACAAGTTTCCTACAAGTCCACCTCTGAACAAGCATACAGAAAATTATACTAAACAGTAAATCACATTAGTGAGTGGTCTGGATTATCAACTACAGTCATGTACAAAATAATACATATGCCTAAAATAACGATTATATCTGTAAAGTCAACTGTACATATTTACCACCAATATTCATGTCCTCCAAAATAAAATCTCCAGTGGTGGTGATTATGGATGTTATAGAAATACACAATATTTGATGCAAATTACAGAGTTGCCAAGTATGCATACAATCAGTGGTACAGCTTTGTTTATAGTTTGCTAAAGTTCTTTTTAAGGTAAATAATGAATGGCAGTCATATGGCAGCAATTGTGGTCTGCCATTTTTAAATTACTTTATCATTACTGTAAGGGAACAGTCTTCAGTTTTACAATGCTTTTAGCTCTTTACTGTTAGACCAGTAAAACTTTGGCGTCATTTGACTTTTAGCAATCTTTTCTCACATCTTTTGTGGGAGAATTGTCTTAAGATATACTTGGAATCATATTTGTGCCTTTTAAGAAGTAGACTTACAAGGTTTGTGACTTACAGAGGAAGTAAACTTCTTGAGTTTTGCTTCATAAAAAATGTTTCAGAACAAAAAAGAAAGCTATTGAAGATGTTTCCTGGCAAGTCTCCCACTGGTAAAGAAAATTTCTATGAAAGTTATGAATTAAAAAAAAAAAGTAGTTTGCTTGTTTTCTAAAATCATCTGTAAGTCTTGTCTAAATACCCTCTATTCTTTGCTTTGTGGAATAAAGTAATGCTCCACTGATATCATTTATAATTTAGTAACACAAATATTAATTCAACAGTTTTGATTCCAGCACAAATTTGCAAGGTAAACCATCCTTCCACCTTTCAGATTTCAGAAGACTGCAGTTCTCCTGAAGATGTAACATTAAAGACACAGAAGAAAAAATATTGATTTGAATACTTTGAAAAATATAGGCTTATTTAGCAGGGCAAGATCTTACTAATCAACTAGACTTTCAAGCCTTCATTCAGTTGAAAATTCCTGCCAATTCTGTTCATTTAAAAAGTAATTCAGAATTTATTTTTTTTACAACATATTTTCATAATAGGGTATGAAATTTGAGTGCAATTCCAAAGTTAAATAAGCATAAACAGGTTGGAATTATATATCAGCAAGCCAGGAAGCAAAGAGCTCTTTAAGACTCGGCCGCAGTGGCTGTAGAAGCTAATTTATGTTATACAATACTTCGTAATTCAAGATTAATTTTCTTTGAATACAAAGTACTCCAAAGGCAAGACCAACATACAGAGCCACCTATAAAAGCAGAAAACCATGCTAGCAAATAACATAGTAAAAGCTGATGCTTTTCTCATGTTTTTAAACCTTACTAATTTTCCTGTCTAGCAGACCATGCAAATAACTGAACTTATTCAGAGATATTTTCGACTTTGGTGGCAGGACTGTAACAAATTGGGTTTTTAAAAAATAATTCCTTGGAAAACCTTCAGCATCCCGTAGTAAAATCATCTATTACTGGTTTTTCTCAGAAGAATAAATCCCTGTACTTGATTTCTCCTTCTTACAGTAGTAAGCTGCAGTCCTTTAAAACAAGTGAGATTGAAGACTGAATAGTTGGTCCCATTTCTACTACAAACCTCAGCTGAGAAAGACATGAAAATTACACATCTTGTCCTAATAGGCGTTCTGATTTCAGCTGTCAGAGATTTGAGTAGGTGTTAAGTAAACTGAAATACATATTTACTAGTTACTAGACATTTTCTTTAAATTTTTACCTTTTGATTTAGTGTCTGCACCTGCTAGACACATTTGTTATAACATTCCAGAAAGGAAGGTATAGCATAAACTACAAAACATTCTGCAAATATCCTCTCTGCTTGGAAATTTCCTCCTTTTTCCAGAAGGAGTGGAGGAAAAACCTTAATGTGCAGCAGGATGGCTTTTTGGCACTATGACCTCTATTCATTAAGAGCCAGCTTTACATTACCAGCACCGGCTCACGAAGCAGATTCACCTATACTAACTCCATAGGAATGAAAACAGGAGAAGTAACTGAGAGACTTCTGATCCCATTTCAACTCCTACACTGACTTGGCAATGGGACTCTGCTGGATTAACACTTTTCTGCTTCACAAAGAGACATAACCAACAAGGCATGATATCAGAATGCATCTATTTTAGATAACCCATAAGAAGTGTTGCTGACAACAGCACTTCAATCCCAACCCTACAGGTGGGCTGTCCTCACAACTCTTCAGAGAGCCAGACATGGGCAAGATGTAAATGGAAAGTACAACACAGTTAAGAACCTGAATATGGCACCGAAGCCACATGAGGTTCTATGTTTTCATAAGCAACTATGTTATTGCTGTGGTCTACAAGCCTTACTACCATTATTACATTTGGCAGTTAAAGCATCTGGTTACTCGCAAGAGGATAAAACCTTGTCTGGTTTTCATCCTGAAGGGTCAGTACCCAATGGCAGTCAGTACAAGTCTGTGTCCCAGACTGCCACATCTTCCACTCCAAAATCTCACATATGATTTTTGGAGCACTCCATCACTGAAAGCGACTGCCACTCCTTCCCTTCCAAGCCACCCTTCCCTGCCAGCCTGTGCACAGTCACACAGTCTGTTCCACAGTGTCTGAGTTACTGCAGAGTCATCACAGCCCTGCACCAACACACTGAGCACCTGCATCTCATTTGTTTCTGCCCTTTGCACCCGCTCATGCAAGTGCTTGGGGTTTGCCTCTTGTCAACATTTTTGCTTTTCTGGGGGGCTCTCTTCAACCACCTTGCTCCATGTATTTGCTATCCCTAACTGCTGTGCTTTCTCTGTTGTTAAACTGCTGTCACCCCTTGTCTGGTTTAAAGCCCTTTACACTACGTTGTCAAGTCCACAGCTAAGAGCAATTTCATCTCATTTAGTCACAGGGACCCCAGCTGCCATTCCTTGAAAAGAGAATATAGTTACAATTGCCAAAACACCTTGTGCAACTCCAGCCACATCACCACTTGTTAATTTACAAGAGGCAAGTAAATTCCAATTTTAAATTTGGAATTGGAATTTTCTTAAATTCCAATACCAAATTCCAATCCATTCCTACACAAGTTTTCTCTTTCACCCCTGAGGCTGAGGACAAGACACCCAGAGCTCTCACATCCTTCACCTTCACCTTCAGAGCTTCATAATCTCTTTTAATTTGTTCTAGGTGTCACTTGGTGGTGTCATGAATGCCCTGCAGGCAATAAGTGAAGGGTAGCACTCTGAAGGACAAATGATTAGCAGTCATATAAAACACACTAGATCTGGGCCTCAGCAAGCTACAAACCTCTTGAAACAGCAGGTCTGACTGGCAGCTCAGTGCTTCTATCCAATATAAAAATAAGTTTCCAACCACTAATGCCCATCACTTCCTCTTGGTACCAGTGCTCTGTTGAGGCCCAGCTGGCTCTGATGGCTGACTCAACGCAGTTCATTCTCATGCATTGGCTATCATGGCACAGTACATTTATTTAACCCAGGTCAAAGAGAAGAAAGAGCCTTCTCCTGCTGCTGAGACAGAAGCTTCTTCCTTCTTGGGAGTCACTACCCACCACTCCTTCAAGCCTGGTGTCTACTTTCTTTGTATTATGTGGTTTGGGCCTCACCTCTGCAAATACTGTGGAGACCCTGTCACTGCGTCCCCCCTGCTCATCTCCTCCCTCAACCAGCACCTCAGTGCTTCAAACACAGCACACGACCCACAGGTCAACAACTACCACAAGCAGATATGGCCCCAGAGCTCCCTCCAGCCCCAGGCTGGGAAACTGGCGTCCTGTTTCTGGAATCCAACATGGTCAGGGGTGAGTAACTACAGGAAGAAATAAGATGATCCTATAGAAGAGAAACTGCCCAAGTGAAACCCCACAAATATGGAAATGTCATTTCTAGTGGCGTAGAACAGCTGAGAGCTAATATAGGTCTCCTCCTACTGCTCATCAAATAAGAAGTTTTAGCTATTTCACATTTGTAAACAATGGCCCTGGGCTGAATTTGAGCTCATCTGCAGTACAAAACTACCAACAGAGGCTTAAATATTTCAGACGGGATAGAAGGGTAGGTGTTGAAAGACTTGAAAGGAGATGTCAAAAGAACACGCAGATTGTGGTATAAGAGCAGAGGTGAAAATATGGTTTATGAAATGGAGTCACTCCCTACTGGCATTTGGGGTTAGGTTATAATTTAAATACCATAGGGTATTGGAATAACTTGTCTCTCTGGAGCTGACCTTGTTGAACCTCATACAATTTGCCTCAGCACATCAATCCAGCCTGTCCAGATCCCTGTGCAGAGCCTTCCTATCCTCTAGCAAAACAACATCCCCGCCCACCTCGCTGTTGTCTGAAAATTTACCGAGGGTGCAACTCTATCATCTCATCCAGGTCATCGATAAATATATTGAGCAGCACTGGCCCAAATGGGGAACTGGGGAACACCACTGGTGACTGGCCAACCAACTGAATGTAACTCCATTCACCATCACTCTCTGGGTTCAGCCACCCAACCACTTTTTACCCCAGTGAAGAGTGCACCTGTCCAAACCATGGGTTCTCCAGGAGAATGTTGTGGGAAGCAGTATTGAAGCCTTTGCTGCAAGATAGGCAACATCCACAGCCTTTTCCTCATCCACTGGGTGCGTCACTGGTCATAAAAGGAGATCATCTGGTCTAGCAGGACCTGCCTTTCCTAAAGCTGTGCTGGCTGGATCTGATCCCCTGGTAATAAGTACTATACTATGGACTGAGTTACTTTATCCAAAGTGAGTGATATTATCACTCTTCTTTGCCTAAATGCAGAAACCGACATGGTGCTACAGATAATTTTTCTTCAAAATATATTCTCTAGGAAAAGATACCATCTATCTCAGTAGGATCTTAGAGCGTACAGGAAAACAATTTTACACAATGCATATTTGATTCTTTTGCCAGGGGCATCGTAGTCATAGAATCAGAGAATCAAGGAGTATACCGAGTTGAAAGGGACCCATCAGAATGATCGAGTCCAACTCTCCTGCTCCCAGCCCTGCACAGGACACCCCAAGAGTCACACCATGAGCCTGAGAGTGTTGTCCAAACACTTGCTGAACTTGAACAATCTTGGTGATGTGAACACATCTCCTCTACTCCTCTACTCAGTATCTAATTCAAAAAGAAGATACAGTTCCTGTAGGGATAGGAAAAGATAAGTTCTTCTGCAAGTCACATCTTCAAGAAGACACTCGAGTCAAATATTTCTGTCAAGAGACATAGAGATTCCCTCTATTTAATTAAATTTTAACTTGGGAAGTTCCAATAGGATGTCTAGACAACCACTAGCAATTAACCAAACAGCTTTCTCATCACTGCATTAGGAAAGTGCATGCATTGCTGAGACAGCCTAATTATGTGTTAAAAGAGCTTTAAAATGAACTTTCCTAAAGGAAATACTTGGCATGGTTTGATTTTATTTACTGCCCTGGTTGCACATTCTGTAATTTTCCCGCCAAGTACCACAGCAAAATGCACAACTTCCCACAGTAACAGCATTCAGGATGCAGATTTTTTTATCTAGATGGTTTATATGTAGGATATTGCAGCTTAGAAAGAAATAGCAAGAAAGAGAGTACTCAGGAAACTAAAGCAACTTGTACTCATGAGAAAATTGAACATGCTAGAGAAGTTACAAGTATCTGGCAGATTAAGAGTTGTAAGTGTTACCTTCTTCATACAAAACTACTAAAGATAGGTCAGGAAATAAGACTGTTTTCTTAGCAAATTAATTTGGTTAGGAAAATGTATTTCTCTCACACTCCATGAAGGGCCACAGATGGATGCAGAAGATGGATGCTCAAATGAGGCTGTGACCCTATGAGAAGACCTTGTTGGACCAGGTCTGTTGACAGGACTTGTGACCTCATGGGGGACCAACACTGGAGCAGCTTGTTCCTGAAGGAGTGCACCACATGGAAGGGACCCTACACTGGAGCAGGGGAAGAGTGTGAGGAGTCCTCCTTTCCTGAGGAGAAAGAAGCAGCTGAGATGTTTGATGATCTGACTGCAGCCCCCATTCCCTGTTCCCCCACACCACTGTGAGGGTGGAGGTAGAGAAACTGGGAGTGAAGTTAAGCCCAGAAGAAATGGAGGAGTGGGGGGAAGCTATTCCAAGATTTGGGTTTATTTCTCATTATCCTAGTCGGACTTGACTGGTAATAAATTAAGTTCATTTCCCCAAGTCAAGTCTGTTTTGCCCATGATGGTAATCGATGAGTGATCTCTCCTTGTCCTTATCCCAACCCATGAACCTCTCATTATATTTTTTCTCCCCTGCCCAGCTGAGGAGGGGAATGATGGAGTGGCTTGGTGAGCACCTGGTGACTGGTCGGGTCAGTCCACCATATGAGTGTGTATTAATATCTGAAGAGGAGGGAAAAAGAAAATAAAGCTGGACTCTCTTCAGTGGTATGCAGTAAGTGAAGAAGACACAATGGGAACAAAATGAAATATCAGAAGATCCACTTAAACATAAGATAAAAAATAACTTCTTTGTTGGTGGTAAAGCACTGGAGTAGGTTGCCTGGAGCAGGTTGCCCAGAGAGGTTGTAGAGCCTCCATTCTTGGTTATATTTAAAATCCAGTTGGACAGTGTCTTGCTCAAGCTGATTTTATTGACTTGCTTTTAGCAAGAAGGTTGGACTAGATGATCTCCAGAGGTCCCTTCCAACCTCAACTGTTCCTTGATTCTGGGAAGCTATGTGGGACATTAGTGTCTAAGCTAGTAATTAACTTACAGTTTGTTTTTAAAATATTTTCACACCTCCTCGGCAGACGAAATAAGGCTGTAATTATAGTAAGAATGCAACTACAAGCCTCCTTCAGAAACCATTCTTTCAATTAAACAGCTGACAACTAAAACTGTGATTCAAGCCTGTAAACCCTGTTTTGCACAATACTGTCTATAGTATAAGCAGTCTTTCTTAAAAGTCTTATCTTTTTATATCTTTTAATGACAGAGGCTTCTCTTATTCCAAAATACCCTGAAGATAATTTTTTCCTCTTCAGCCATAGAAATTTCCAGGCAAAAATCCCTTTCAATATTGCAAACATACATAGTTATGAATATATGGGAAAAATTTTCATCACACCTTTAAATTCTTAAGCCTACAGGGATCACTTGTGTCCAAAAAAATCATCAGTTTATCATAGAAACCAGAAGGACATCAAATTCAGCTGCAATTAGTTTTTAACTCTACCTCCCTATGATTAGCTATTCAGAGAGCTGGCTAGCCCCAGACACCTTAAACACCTAATCACAGCACACAGGAACTATTTGTGCACTTTGCTTCTCCAAACATCTGCTTTGTGCCTGGCAGATAAGGGATCTACACACATGGAAAGTTTCACACATGAGGTCACCATGTAGGCTAAGATCATGAACTTTTGCCCTGGATTGCATAGAAATAAATTTTTGTATAATTCTACTCGCCCGATTCTATCAAATCTTAGCCAAGAGATATTCCTAAGCAAAGTACTTCATAGCCTCATAGCTACCAGTTCTAATAAAAAACAGGCGTGTCCATAATAACAGAAAAAATCTCCCTTCTATCTAATAGCTTCCATATCCTTAACTGCTGCTTACCCTGACATTAGAATTTTATTGTCAGCAGTTTATTTAGCACTACAGGTTACCTTAGGTGTTATTTTACACCATCTGCAATGTTTGGGATGTCTGCAGAGGTTGGGCTCTGTCCGTAGAAGGGCTTCCCTCGTGGTTTCTTTTGTCTTCATTGAAAATGAAAGTAATCTCTACCACATTAAAGTATCAACAATATTTTATTCATTCTGTCATGGAGTTTGTAATACAAGTGTTGATGAAGGACCAAGGAAAGACCCATTACTTTTGCCAAAAGAAAGTCAAATGACCACTAAAATTTTATAGGGCAACAAGAAGATTGGAAACAGGTTGTGTTCTTTGAACACTCCTATAAACATGAGGGGAAAAAAAGAGCATGACATTTACTGCTTCATTCCACATACCATTGAATTCCTCTTTTTCCCTCCCTTGTTAAAAAGTAGAGATGAAAGTCAACCAAGGCCACAACAAATGGTCCAGAGAACAATATTCAGCAAGATTTTTATTTTTGTAACATTTGGATAAGTTCAAGAAACATTTTTGAGAGTGATTAGAGAGCATCTGCCAAGGTTGTGCAGTAACATACATATATCAGATTATGCTTGAAGTGTTTTCTATCCATCATATGGACAAAGCCATGGGCTAAGTGCTACGGCACTGACTCTGAAAAGCAAACCACAAGAACAGGAGAAAGAAAACTAATGATTTGCCTCATGCAACCATTGTGACTAGCCAAGGGGATAGACACTTGACAACCTAGTTACTCAAAACAATTGAAGGTTCCCACAGAAAACCAATTCATGGGACTCAAGGTGTCAGAATAAGTCCCAGCCCCCTCTTGTGAGTTAATGTAGGGAATTCCTTTCAGCAGAATACACCACTGAGGCTTTCTGCAGTTGGTATCATCATGTCATTTTTGCATTATTACCCTTTTAACCTTTGAATTATGTATCCAGATGCAAAAATATGCAACCAGCCTTCATATTTAAAGCTAGCAAGTTTTATCTTGGTTCAGCCTCTTTCTGATCTACCTCTGTACCTTAACTATGAACCAATGCCTCATGTCCTGAAGCAGGGCTGTGAAATACATACAGGACTCCACATTACCAGCAGACTGATCCCTCAAACCAGCCCAGTTTCTCAGCACCACCGAGAACACCACATGCTCCCAAATTTGTATTTATTGTGTTTCTATTTGGGTTAATGTTTTTAACCTATGTAATAGCTTCTCCCACAAGCTGGGATGAGCACACAGGTCTACCAGTCAGCCAGTCAATTGTTCCCTTACTGGAGTACTTTTTACACAACAGCATCTTGCAGATTCTAAGGTCTTTAAATGGCATCAGGGCACATGAGATTCTAAAAAACCCACCAGTACAGAAGAGAGCCTGGCCAGCCATTCATTTCTATCCAGAATTTCCTTCCCCCTCCTCCAGCTGCAGCATTACCCTTTTATTCCAGCCATGCCCAGAAGAGGAAGCCTGTGTACCCTCTTCCAAACACCACTGTAATTCAGAATCACAGATTAGTTTGAGTTGGAAGGGACTTTAGAAGGTCATCTAGTTCAACCCCTGCTGCAATGAGCAGGGACATCTCTGCTAGATCGGGTTTCCCAGAGCCTTGTCCTGCCTGGTAGAGGGCGGGGCACTCACCACATTCCCGGGCAACGTGTTCAGCGCCTCACGACTCTCATAGTGTAAAACATATTTCTCACATCTAATCTTAATTAACCCTCCTTCATTTTAAAACCATTATCCCTTCTCTTGTCACAACAGGAAACATGCATTCCCATCTTTCTTTTAGGACCTCTTCAAGTATGGAGAGGTCCTAAATCTAATCTATCTAATCATCTCCATGGTCTTTCTCTGGACTCACTCCAGGTCCATCTCCTTTCTGTGCTGGGGGTGTTATGGAAGCTTCCCAGTCTGGCCATTCACCAGACTCTCTGGCAGTCACTCCCAAGCCAGGGACTCTCCCCACTGGGATCAAAGCCCCTTCATAGCAGGTGGTTCCAGTGAGCTGGAGGGTGCCCACATGACTCCCTACACAGCCCACCCACACAATCAGACCAGGCTTCCTTATCAGTTTGACCCCAGATTTCCCACAGCAGGGCCCCAGATGTCTCATTCCATAAAACGATTTAATCACAGCACAACAAGGGATCCTGAAAAAAGGACCCCTGATCTTTTGTACCCTTACCATCTTAGGGTGCAAAAGTCTTGGCTCTTCCTCCTGAGTCTCCAGCTCCTGTCATGTCACCTGGATGTGCCACCGGTCCCGGGCCCCTTTGTTAGGGAAAGGGTGAGCTCCTCATGGCCTTGTGCCCTGGGCTCCCACCCAGAGCTCATCCTGCAGCTCCAGCTCCAGCTGCACCCCAGCTACCTGCCCTGAAGGTATTCCTCAACAGGGAGCTCCAGAGATGGACACAGGACTCGGGGTGGGGTCTCACCAGGGCAGAGTAGAGGGGCAGAAACACCTTCCTCAACCTGCAAACTACATTGCTTTTGATGCAGCTTAGGGCAAGGTTGGCTTTCTGGGCTGCAAATGCAACCACAGCTTAAACGGTTCTCCATCAACTTAAAGGAATTGCCTGCCAAAAGTCAGCTTCCCTTTCTCTTCAGGTGCTGAGGGAAGGCTTCCTCTTCTCCATGGGGCAGCCCTGCTCAGCAGAGTCCTCTGGGGCAACTCTAACCATATCTGAGGGTATCATCTTTCCTTAGGGTTTCCAACCCCCAGAGGCTCACAGAGGGCAGGAACAAACCACACCGAGTCAAAAAGCTCTACCAACATACATGGTCTCTAGGGCATGGTATGGAAAGTCTCAAAACAACCGCAATGTAAATCAAGATGTCATTCACAGTCCCATAACAACACTGGATTTAGGACAGTTTTACCTTCTTGGGGGAACCTACATTGTACTGTGGCCAGTAAGACATATGGGAGGGGAAGTTACAGCCTTCTTTGTTTATGTTTTCCCATGGAAATCAGTTTCACCTTCCCTCCTGCCAAAATTGTCAGCATTTCCCCTGTAAGCAATCAGCTTTCCAGAGCACCCTCTGCAATTTCTGTATTTTAGACAACACCGGTAACCATTGTTCATGAAATCTGCACAGCTCACAGGACAGTCCCACTCTGTGCTGAGCATAAGATGTGTTCTCTCTCTAGTAGCAGGAGAGGGGGCTTTCTTTGCCCTATAAAAACATATTTCATACATGGTTATTGACAGCCTGTTTGTTTCTTTTGGAGAGGAAAGACAGGATAAGTAGTGTCTTTAGCATGTCAGAAAAACTCAGTTTGGGGAGAAAATTATCAGTAACATTGATATTTCTGCATTCAGTAATTTCTCTAGACCTGTCTCTAGAAGAATGCAGCACTGCAAAAGCACCAGTACAAAATTTAACTAATTAGCCCTTAAAAAAGAAAAGGAAATCCATACATTAAAAAAGACCAGCTGCAGGCTGATCCCTGGACACATCTTTCTCTCATAAAAATGGAACACATAAATTTTCTCTCACTCTCCTGGGGTTCCCACATCAGTACATTCACTGAAGAGCCAAGAAGCAGAATTCAGCTGCCTGAGCAAGACTGCTGCAGGAAACACCAAATATGAAGAATGTGGACAGCTGTTTAATGAACATTCAAGTGACACCTAGCATAGGCAAAAAACCTCCACATTTCTGCAGTAGATTGTATTCCAAGTAATATTCTACAGCATGGCTCTTCCTGAATTCATGAAAACAGGGCCTGCTCTGGTGAAGTATGTGAGCCACAGTCCTTGTGGATCTCCTTCATGTCATTTCAGTCCTAGTTCAACAACTGTTCCGGCCCACAGCTATGCCATGAAAGTCTGACCTTTTTTCTTGCATTCTCTCTAATGTAAGAGGCCCAATTTCATAAATCAGGCAATAATGTGAGCACTCCAGCTAAACCTTTTCATTACATTACTTGTCCTGTGTCACCTCTGCATGACAAAGCCAGGTGCCAGGAACTAGACCTTTGGTACTTCAATGCTTTTAAAATGGTGAAACAGAGAAATGGTTGCTTTGTTCCTTAGAAAGCACAAGGCACTAGCACTTCAATAATCATCTATGTCTTCTCTCATCATTTTGTCTGAAAAGCCTTCATCCAAGTCCCTGTGGTTTCTGTTGTTATGCACTTTAATAGCCCAGACATAAATATAAAAGCAGTCATCTGTGTGACATCAGCACAGCCATGCAGCTAGTTTAATTGCTCAGCATAATGTCATGCATCAATTCCAAACCTCTCCTACTAGATACCATTTTTCCTTATAAGATAACTTGTCCAGTACTGAATTTATATTCCAACTATAACATGTTCCAGGGAAAATTACTTCATTGAAACCAGGTCATGTTTTTGTTAAAGACTGGGAATCTAAGAGGACACTTCAGCTTATTCACAGCAATAATAGCTCTTATTTGTGTGAGTCACAAGATGAACTTTGACAAGAGCCAGGCAAATTTCCTCATTTACATGGGAGCATCATCTTTACCTCTTACCTGTCACTCTGTCCCATGCTTCATTTCCACTTCCTCTCAAGTGCTTCCACACAGCTCCTGTCTACTTGCACAGCTGTCTGGGGAGAAAACTTACACATCTTATAAACATTCCTAATGCTTGTGACAGCTCAGTACTCTGAATGGGCCTACTGAAGTACATTTCAGATTTTTTCTTTTAAAAAGGATGCTATAGCTATATTGTCTTGAAGAACTCATTATTGCCTCTTAAAAACCACACACACCACTTTCCTTTGCTTTACCCTTGTTAAAGTGCCCCAAACAAAACTATCAATTCATGTTTAAAAAAAATAAGGCGCTAGTCTAAAGCAATTATATCTGTGCATTTAAAAGCAAAAACTGAAATAACGAGATGAGAACAAAGGATTTATTTAAGTTGAATTTATTTGGCAGCATCATTTCTGTTACTGGAGCTGGCATCAAAGTGTTACCTAAAATAAATCCTCATTATTTCAATACAATGCACTACTTGCAACAACATCAGTACATTAAGTAGCATTGCAATTACTGATATTCTCTCAACTAAATAAATTCTATAGATTTTACAAGCGGCTCCAAAGCAACTAAAGGCAAAATTACAGAATAAATGAAGATAAATATGTCAGCTGCAGAATGATCCTGTGATTTTTATGTTTAAAGCCACAATATTTTTAACTACACCACTGCAGAAGGAAATGTAACCACAGAATTCAAAGTTCTTATCAAAGAAAAACAATTTTTTTCATTAACACAAAATGATTAAGAAATTCTGCTAACCAATCTCCTCATTCTTGCAAGACCCTGCAGCTCTACCATTTCTGAAAGAAAAATCCCCAATGACAAAATTGTCAACATAAAAAAATTGTACAGTTTATAGTTAGACAGTCTTTTTCTTAAAATATATTCAACAAATCACTCTTGCATTTTAACATATGAATGGCTGTACATAAACTGTTTCTGTTATCAGCCCTGCTTTCCCACCCAAGCAAAGCTTGTTCTACGGGTACTTTGGGAACAGCAGACTGACTGGACAGCTCTAGCTCTTCTGTGACCTGGCAAGCAGCCAGCATGTCTCAAAAAAGTCTAAAATAACTTTCCAAATCTCCCTTAGAAAAGATAGCACCTTTGAGAAAAGAAACAATGATTTAATACAATTCACACAAGAACTCAGAAGTCTGTAAGTCTCCACACTGCCAAATAGGAGCAGAATGCATGGTAAAGGAGCACAACAAATAGACAGGTTTTTTAATCATTAATACCTGGTTAATTTCCCCTCTGTGCGATATTTTGCTCAGTCACCATGTCTGGGCCAAGAATAAAATGCCACCTAACAGTGGAAGGGCAGCATGCAGCCAGCAAACTATTGTATCACAATGTTCCTCTTGAGAAGAAGAATTGCCTTGAAAATATCCCTTCATTCCAGCCAAAACATCATCTTGATCCAAGAGGCAGCTGTCAGATATTTTCCATTATCTTGAAACATGTGCTGGTGTTCACAATATGCAGTGCAATCCTTACTCCTGCATGGAGTGAGCTACCTTTTACGTTTGACTATAAGCCAAAAGCATTTTGGTGCCCACACCTGTCTTCAAGAAGAGGATTTTGAAATGCTGGAATTAGGAGTGAACCACATGTCATAATAGGAAGAGCTAAAGCATAAGTAGCCTCTCAGTGTTTGCCCATAATGACCTTTATCAACGAGATTAGCCCTACTGAACTGTGATGGACCAGTTATTGCAAACACACATGGCATGGACAAAGTATTTGGAATCTCTATTTATTGATTAGTATATTTTCCTGGCCAAAAATTTTCTGCTGTACCTTAAAGAATTTTCTTGTTGCTTGACTCATTACTTCTACAGATGGCAGGGCAGGACAAAAAAACCCAACAAACCCCACAAAATGCTGTAAAAGAAATTCAAGCTTCGCAAAATGCCTCTGTTGGCTTTCAGTCTTAGTCTTTCTTCACCTAGAAGAAAATTCCATGCCCAGTGGGATGCAAGAATTTGTAGACTTTTTTCTTTATTTATTTAATTGAAGCTCTAAGTACTTGTAGAATTACACATTAAAAATATATTAAAATACACTAAGACAAAGAAAAGGTAGTCAGACTTGAAACTTGAGCTGAAATTCAAATGTAACATTTTATTTAACGTAACTGCATATGAGAGGCTACTACTGTACTGGATTAGGTATGAAGAGAAATTTCTGAAGAACCATATATGAAGTATATATCCATTGTTTATGCAGAAAGAGAGCCCATCTGTGACAGAATTTTATTTACAACTCTGGAACAAGATTTTTAAAGACAAGCTAAAACCTTAGCAGAAAAGTCTTAATGAGATTAAGTGACAGAATCTCTCACCTTGAAGTTATTTGCCTTTTGCAGATTGCTGCCTAAGGCATATGTGAAGGCAGGATTTGCCATTCCCTCAATTCCCTGCACTTTTATCACATACATTCAATCACAACCCTCTCTCTTTTACTACTGTGAGAGGATGCATTGGGAATTTCATCAGTGTCCAGATAATTGCTATCTGCCTACCTTTCTTTCAGTGAAAGCAGGTATTTTCAAAAAAAACCCCACAAAACAAAACAAAAAACCCACAAAAAACCCAAACCATACAAAACTCAAAAGAAACCTAAAAAAGCCACAAAACACACAACACAAAGAGGACTTAGATCTTGCAGTTTCATTATTTTATTACGTGTCTATTTGGCACAAATTCTGAACATCTAAAAATTAATCTCCTGCAGTCAATGAATAATTTCATTCCTGTTCTGCTGTTAGAGTTGAGGATGCAGTGTTTACACCTCTCTCAAAGGGTGACAAAATACTGCCTCCAGGACAAAAACTCACTTCTCTCAAGGATTTTTCTCACAAAAAGCACACTAAAAATAAATAACAAGTGTATGTTTCTGCCACTAATATCTTCCCCAGCCCTTCATCCTAACTTTTCTATATTAACAGCTTGATTGACAACCACAAAAGAAAATTAATCTGGTATCCTTAGTCTACATGAAGCAGTGGATGCAGTCCAGATTCAGTTACTCTTCTGATCCACGTAGATAAAGTAATCAAAGTGCTTTAAAAAGGGTCCTCCAACACAGCGTGAAATGTTCAGGAAGGGATGGCCATTATGTTTGAGGAAAGGTCCATTTCAGCTTCCAGATTTGATGTTCTGCTCACTTTGGGATTTGCAATTCTCACAGTTTACCTAATCTCTAATTTCTAATTTACCAAAAGGGTTATGCGCCCATGGCCCTAAAATTATAAACTCCCTTTGCATCCTGAATTCCAGTTCTGATAGCACCTAAGACCCTTGCATCATCACTTTGGATCTGTTATATGTTCAATGCAAACCAGACATCTAAGCAGCACTGGTAAAATCTGCTGAGCAGTCTCTGAGACAGAATAACCTGCATGGTCAGGTGATGCAGACCATCCTCACACCATTTTCTCCACTATTTCAAAAAGATCATTGTATACTCAGCAAAAACCCACCCAGCTGCCCAAGGCATACCTCCCATCAGGAGCTACTGCTAGATGTCTTTGAGGTCACCACTGAATGTGACTGCTGTGAGTGCTGCTGCTTCCTCACCAGCACAGCCACTGACACAGCACAAGCTCAGGGACTGTCTAGACTGACTGTCACCAATTCCCATCACACCTCTTTGATTAACACATTTTCTCTTAGGCACAAGAATCTTTGTCATCTGAATGTCTTTGAAGCCAGATTAACATCCATTTGGAGAAATCAAAAGACTTATTTTAAACACTATAAATAGTAACTCTATCTCCCAGGTAGAATTTTATCAACAAAAAGAATAGCTCAGAAGGGTGGTATATATCAATACCATAATTTAAAAGCAGAAGTGATATGCAAGGGACCAATTTTATTTTCTTTTTCTAAGTGAAGTTTGATCAAAGCCCAGTAAGTATCTGAATTTGATGCACTTGTTGGATTTTAAACCACCAGCTTGTGTTAAACCAGCATTTTGGACGTATCTTAGTGATCCCCACTCACTGTCCTTAACCACAGGGCAAAAAAGAAGTCTTTTTCTGATCATATACAAAATTAGATCTGCAACAAGGTGTTTAGAGTCAAAACACATATCATCAGATAAATGCAGCTTGGCCAGCAGTATTCCCTCCAGGTCCCCTTGTAACTGGCTCCCATTGCATGAACGGGGTAAAGAAGAAACAGGACACATAGCTTCTTACCTGAACAATACATCTCCTAGGGCAGCACAGCATCTCAAGTGGCAGGTCACCGAAAAAACACCTAATGCATACTCACACACACACATGGATTTTTTTCCAAGATTATGAATGAGCAACATTTGTTAAAGGAATGCTTGACTGTGGGTGGAAGAAAACCACATGATCTACACTACAACACGGTTTCTGTTAGCACCCTAAGAACATTTTTGAGCTGGGCCCTAGCCCTTTGATCATCCACTTCAGTAGCTCAGATCTCTTCCAATTTCTGTGCATAGGGGACATCTCAGAGTTTGCACATTGGTATTTCAGCTCTGTAAGAAGTTTTTGTAAGTCTATTTGTATACGGTGTCCCTTCTTTGATGGGAGGACACAGAAGTCAAGGAAAATGCAGGAGACATCACTCAGCTGGATACTGGAAAACGTCAAGTATCTTGAACTGAATGAGCCCTGCAGAATGAAAGGCCTTATAACACGGCCCACTTTCCAGTCACAGAATTTTCAGTGAAATCAACTCCTTGCCTGCTTTACCTTGGGTTTTGATGCCAGCTAGATGCCAAATTAAATCAGGCATCTTTTAGTAAACTTCCCCACATAGTTTTGCTCTGCATTTCAGTACATACTCTTCTGTTGCTGTAAGAAGGATTGATTACATTTAAGAGCTTGCAGTCACTCAGCTGCTATGAATTTATGTAAGCCCATTATGAAAGCCAGAATTTGGGCTTTTTCTTACAGCAAGCTTGACACACTTCGCATTTGTCTTCATGCTCAAACAGTTTCTGTTTACAGTCACATCCATGATAACTCGTGAAGAAGAATAATGCAAACAAGTTCCTTTCTCGGTGCCTTGTACCCCCGATGCCACCAAAGGCTCCAGCTACAGTCTCACTGGGATACACTCCCTCCTGCTCCTCTGATGCAGCACGCCACACTCGCGAGTGACAGCAGATGTGCAGCCAGAAACACTAGAGGGCAATAAACGCCCTTCAATAAGCTTAAGGGAACCCTGACGTGTGTTTAGCACTCGGTTCCTTCTTAGTTTCGTTATCGATATTATCCTTCCTCGGCTGCACGCTTAGTTTCGTTATCTATATTGTCCTTCCTCGGCTGCATGCTCAGTTTCGTTATCGATATTATCCTTCCTCGGCTGCACGCTCTAGTTCAGATCTCAAAGGATGTGCACATTGAACCTCTCTGGCCAGGCTACAGCAGCACTGAACTGCTTTCCTTTCCATCTATCCTTCTCCCACCACCACTCCTTCTTCCCCGTAGAGAGTTATCCAAGTTTTCAATGACACAATCTTTCCCATGCGGTACATTTGTTTATCGACTTTGCCACACCAAAGTACCTACCCATAGCTGGAAAAAATTGCTTCAATGGAAGACAGGATGAAGTCTCGACAATGGAGAGGGAGGAAGAGGGGAGTTCAGCTGATTTCCTTACAGGCTCCTTCTAACACTAGTGAATAATCTTACAGATTTATGACTTTCGATAGACAAATCCAATCTTAGCTCTGATATGTTCTTCCCATGAATCATTTTCACTTCTTCCCAATAATAATCCTGAACAGAACAAATGTAATAGTCTTTTCACTTATATATGAAGATACTGTTTTCCAAAAAGGGTGAAAAAAATCCCAACCAGAGACCACTTGAGCAGGTCACTCACCTATAAATTTGCATATGAAATTAGATAAAGAAAAAAATACAAAGAGAAGTTGTATGCAAGCCTTCCTTTTTTACAGTTTCCTAAATTTGTCCCAGTTTTTTAGGGAGAATAGTTTTGGCACCCAAAAATTTTCATACCAGTTGAAGAGGATAGATCACATTCTACTCAGAAGATCATTTCCCAGGTGTTTCATAATTTAAATTTAATAGGTTTTCTCAGAGCCTAAGAAGCGTAATAGCTCCCAGATGGGGCAGAAGGAGTTGTAGAAGGATTTTTCAGGGTTCATAATCCTAAGTAAGTATGGTAGCAGCATTTAAGAAAAATAGTAAATTGTGAGAATCTGTTTTGCCTATCCTCTTGGCTTCTCTGCCCACCTCCATTATCCACCCACCTTATCTAACTCAGAAGTACTACATAAAGAAACTATTTAAGAAACATGCAAAAATTCTTCTAACCTTTACTATGCTAAGCCATAGTAAAATTAGCTTGGTCTAGACTGCTGTGAAGCCAGGTCTTTTCAATAAAATACAAAATATTAGTGGCTGTTCATTTAATGTTTCCCATTTAATGAAGGGACAGAGGCAAGCATCCCAAATAGGATGGGAAGTCATGCTGTGGTCTTATCTGCAAAGACTTCATGTGTCAATGGGCAAAATTTTACATCTGGTTTGTCTGAAATGTTTTCTTATTTTGGCTTACAAATTCTTTAAAGGTTTTTAACTGAACATTTGTGCAATATGTATTTGCTGCCAAACATTATAGGAATTAAGTGTTAACAAGGATCTAACATCAAATGGGCTCCATGACATAGCCAGACTTACAAGAGAAGCTATATTTCTCTATTTTGACATGCTCATACAACAGCAATAATAGTCTTATTCTTGATGGGAATACTCAAAGAAAGTATACCCTACTCAAAGAAAAAGAGAGGTATGAACTGTGAGGAGTGTGTAGGAGCAGCTGCCTTGCATAAGAGCTCTGGGATGTGGACAGACTTAGTCCTTGCATAGGTCTCCTGGAGCTACAGATCAGCCCAGGTTATGGTGCTTTATGTTTCATCTCTTGTGTTCAGGCTGTGGAAGTATTCCCAAAAAAAAAAAAAAAGAATATAATTAATACAGTCATGTTTTCATCCTTCCACTTCCCCCACTTCAACTCCGTTTCTTTGTTTCTTTTTCCCTTCTCCTTTCAGGCTTCTCTAAGCCCACTAAACCCTTGTGGATCTTGAATACAAATGTTATTTTTAATTGACCTCATCAAGACAGAAGCAAAGAAAATATACCTTCTCATGCAAAGCCTTTGGAGAAAGCTCATACACACACACACACACAGAGAGGGATGATGACAATGGGGAACCCCAAATAATCCCCTGCCCAGCTACTCCTAGGCTCATCCCAGGAACCATCAGTCCATCAAAGGCCCATCTCTACAAGTCCCAGGAGAACCTCAGCCCTGCTGCCCAGACATTCACCCATCAAGAAGGGACAACAGGAGCACCTCTCCAGAGCATGTTTCGGGCTCTGCCTAGGGTTATCGGGCACATTATGGGATGCAAGGGAAGAGCATTTTGTGAGTGCACAGGACTTACTGTAGGTTTTTTTGAGGGATGGGGCAAGCATGAAAGAAGGGATAAGGGAATCAAAAGGGCTGATCACATATCAGTAGGTGTCTTCTCAGGATACTTTTCTGGCCCTGTCCTGCACCTTCTGTCCTGTCTTCTCAATAAACTCTGTTTTCCTGAGGGGAGGGAACCTCTCTGTTCTGTGTATGTGCATGTATACATGTGCATATGGGCAGGGCTCCAGCTACAAGCATCTGGAGAGTAGGTCTGCAAGTCAGCATGCAATCTCCAGAAAATATCAAGGATGGCTTGCTAGTAGGTAGGTGAAGCACCCTGGGAGCCAACAGACTGCCTGTCTCCAAGATTGGTCATACTGAAGGAGCTGGCTATGGAAGGATCAGTGGGATCCTAGCCAGCTGTTAGGGCTTGGAGGTAAATAGAGAGCCCCATCTTGTTGCTGTGTCTCTCCAATGACAAGACCATGGGAACTTGGCCATCAGAAGGACCCATGGGGTCCTGGCAAGCTGTATGTGGAGGTCTGGACCTGCAGTGGGACAGATGCTATGGGTCATGTGGGCCTCTGTGTCCAGGTAGCAGAAACTGGGGAAGCCAGGGGCCAGGGACAGCTACCTGGTAGTCTGCATGCCTAAGTCCTGCTGCTGGAGAGATCCATGGGGTACAAATATGTGTGCATATATAATGATATATTTAATTATAATTAGTAATAATTAATGGTAATTATTTGCCATAATCCTATAATTGTTAGTAGTTAATATATGTTAGTGACATAATACATAATTAATATATTGATAATATAAAATATATGGGCTGTGTATGTGGAGAGAGAGAGAGAGAGACATATAATTATGTATTAATGTTTCACACTAAGAGACCTTCACCTTATTCAGCCAAAGAAGGGAACAGGATGAGGCCACTGGTGCCTTTTGTGTGCCTGTCTGTGCTGATTTGCATGGTCAGCCAGGTACATGTGCAGGGTGCTGCATGCAGTGTGTGTATGTCCATGCACATTCCCTTACTGCCAACATACACTCAGCCTCAGCACCAGTTGGAGCCAGGGGTAAAAGCTGTGGCAGCATCCCCTCTGTTGGGCTACTGGACCCAGCTGCCCTCTGCAACATACAAATCATATTTAGAATTCTTTGTATATTCTAGATATTCTTATAACCATCCACTCTAAAAATATATTTTATATTCTAGATATTCTTATAACCATCCACTCTAAAAATAGCTAGTTATGGCATCACCTTCAAAAACTGCTCCTATTCCCTAAGTCACTGACTGTTTAGATAAATTTTGACCTCTTCAATGGCTGTGCCAGACTAGACCCTCTTCCCTGCGCCAACATCCACTGTTGCTCATGTACCCTATGAGGCTCACTGGAAGATAAGATCTACAACATAAGTTACTGGTACCTGTTAAAAAAATAAACTGATATCCTAAACCTTTGAAGCGACAGACCTTAAACTGGCAACTAAAAATATGGTTTACTGCAAAGGCTTTGGTGTCAACCACAATGCACCGAAAATTGGAAAAAAATAAAGCCATGCATTTTATTTCATAGGAGAGGTAGAAGCAGAACAATACTGTACCTTAAAAAGTTTGGAGTTTGACCAACTGTGTTTCAGGAAAACCAGTCAGCTGAGGCAGATTATTAGAGAAACACACCAACAGTTCCCAGAGAGCCTAACCCACCTGGATGGCCACTATCAACAGCCTTATCAAGAAGGCCAACTGTAAGCATTGATAAGCATACTCTAAGCCAAGTGACCTTCTGCCACTCCTGGAGGCACTGTGCCTGGACTTCTTGGGAAGGGATAAGGTTGTGTACAAGACTATAATTCTTCCTCACCCTTGCCAAGAGAGTGAAGACAGATCTCAAAACTGTTCAACCAAAACCAGAACAAGGTCCCATGAGGTTTTCAGAAAATTTTCATATTCTACTTAAATTTTTCTTTGACTTCACTGCAGAAAAAGTATTTCCAAACTGTACATCAGGAAGCTATAAAACTCTTCAGTTCCTTAACAATAATCACACTAGTACAAAAAAACCCACCAGCTAACGTAAGGATAGAGCTAAATACTAAAATGTTCTCAGTCAGAATTCAGGAGAGGGAAGAAAGTAATTCCTGCTCATGAATTCTGACTTCCTAGGTAGCACATTGTGACAATGGCAAATAAGAAAATCTACCAGCATGATATTAAGGAACCTCAAACCCAGTTTTCTTTCTTCACATAATGGGTAATAAACTAAACAGTAGCCCCTCCTCTCATGCTTTTCTATTGTCACCTCCTCTCCAAGTGATGCCATTGGCAAATATTTTCGAAGTCACATACCACCATACTTGTATCATGGTCCTGACAGGTTAAAATACTTCCTAGCTTCCCAGAAATCCAACAGCAAAATTAAGATATTCCATTGCCATTTTTCCACGCGGGGACATATGGTGAGAGTGTGTGCAGCACAGCCACCTGACGCTTACCAGTCATTTGCATTTAATGGTTTCTCTTTCAAGAAACTTTTTGGCCTGAACACAGTCTGTCACTGCCCGACACAAACTCCTCCCTTCCAAACTCCAGACAGTAGACACTTGTTAAGTCTCATTACTTGCCTTCTCTGGTAAGAAGTATTTTTTCTCCTGATGCTTTCATCCACTGATCATATTTCCTCCTATCTTTCATCGGGCTCAAGAAACAGAGATTAGGGAAAACTTTCCGTAAGTATTGAAAGGCTTAAAGGGAAGCAACAGAATGGAAAATTCTGTCACAGAAAAAAAAAAGAAAAAAAACCAAAACCCACATTTTAGGTGACATTTTGTTTTTCTAGCCAAGAGATTTGGTTCCATTACAGGCACTGACAACATGAGCTAAAAAAGCATGCTGTTATACTGTCCCAGCACAACAGATTCTCCAGTGCTGCAAGAAAACAGTGTTAAGGGGCTGGTCTCAACCTGTGTATTTTAGCCAGTAGACATAATCTTTTTGGACTTCGGCAAAGCTTTTGATCCTATCTCTCATAGTGTCCTTCTGGACAAAGTGTCCAGCATTCAGTCAGAAAAACAAATCATGCAACAGGTGGGCAACTGGGCTCATGGATGGGGCACAGAGGCCAGCAGTGAATGGGGTGGCATCAGCTGGCATCTGGTCACTAGTGGGGTTCTGCAGGGCTCCGTCCTCAGCCCTGTGCTCTTCGACATCTTTATTAATGACTTGGATGCAGGACTGGAAGGAACACTAAGTAAGTTTGATAATGACAGTAAATTCGAAGGAGCTGTCAACTTCCCTGAGGGCAGAGAGACATCAGCAAATTAGAGAGATGGGCAATCACCAAATGCATGAAGTTTAAAAAGGGCAAATGCTGGATTGTGCACCTGGGATGTGGCAACCCTGGGTGTGTGTATAGTCTGGGGAATGAGAGGCTGGAGAGTAGCACTGTGGAAAGGGACCTGGGTGTCCTGGTCAAGGCAAGTTGACCATGAGCCAGCAGTGCCCTGGCAGCCAGGAGGGCCAACCCTGTCCTGGGGGGCATCAGGCACAGCATCGCCAGCCGGGCAAGGGAGGGATTGTCCTGCTCTGCTCTGGTGAAGCCTGATCTTGAGCATTATGGGCAATTTTGGGTGCTCCAATATTAAAAAGACACTGAGGTGTTAGTGTCCAAAGGAGAGCCGTGAGGAGGATGATGAAGGGTCTTGGAGAGGAAGCATATGAGGAGCGGCTGAGGTCACTGGGTCTGTTCAGCCTGGAGAAGACGAGACTGAGGGGAGACCCCATTGCAGGCACAACTTCCTCATGAGGGGAAGCAAAGGGGCAAGCACTGATCTCTTCTCTGTGATGATCAGTGACAAGACTCAAGGAAATGCCCTGAAGCTGAGTCAGGGGATGCTTAGGTTGGATCAGGAAAAGGTTTTTCACCTAGAGGGTGGTTGAGCACTGGAACAGGCTCCCCAGGGAAGTGGTCATAGCACCAAGCCCAAAGAAGTTTAAGAACATTTTGAGGCACATGGTGTGACATCTTGGGGCTGTTCTGTGCAGGGCTAAGAGCTGGACTCAATGATCCTTGTGGGTCCCTTCCAAATCAGGTTATTCTATGATTTTATCTATTAAATACTGGAAGTTCACTGTATTCCTTTGCATCTCTGTTCTCCTGTTACCAGTTCCCCAAACATTAAAGTCTGTCTGGCTTTAAGTCAGAAAGGTCTGGTTTTAAGTCAGAAAAAACAGTGCACCATGGAAGGCACTGATCAGCAGAGAGAGCTGCATCTCAGGCCAAAGCAACCAAAGGAGAGGGAGGGAAGGGGGAGACAAGAGCAAAAACCTCACTTGGCCGATGAAGCTGCACTTCAGTCCTGATCCAAGCTTCTCAAAGCTAATCTCACAAAGACAAAAGACAGGCTTCTCACTCTGCCATCTCACACCACCAGTACTATCCAGAATAAAAACTATTAGGGCAGTAGTAAGGGGCTAAAGAATGTTCTTTAGCCTTTTTCTGACTACAGAACTCACTTGCTACAGAACCCAGGCCTTCGGGGAACAAGTTACACACCTACACTTAAAACCACTTATACATGCATAGATATACACGCACACATTCAAGTTGTGTGTGTGTATATATACATATGTATATATATGTGTGTGCCTGCTTAGAACTACGAGCAGGCTCACTCATTGTTACTGTTTTGTAACCATCCCACTAGTTCCCACTAGTGAATTTAAGGAAAAAGCAGATAATAAGTGGCCTTGCTTTAAAAATACTTTTAAGCCTGAGGACTTGCAACAGAGACCATTTACACCCAGTTTAGAGCACTGGTTACACTAAAGTTTTGACCCATTGGAAAAGCAGGCTTTAGCTCCAGGGAGGAAGCCAGGAGAAGATACAGAATCATACATTGCAAGAAGCATCACACATCATTGAGCAGCTGCATTTCCAGACGTCACAGGTAGATGAGGCTTAGATCTCCTACTTTTGAAATTGGCAAATCCTAAAGGAGTTTCAGGGGTCATAGGAAATAGTTCAGCTCTGGGTGTGCCTAGGATTGTCCACATTTCTCAGGATCTGATCCTTGGGTTCATTCATTCCCAGAATGATTGCTTCATCTTCTTACCTCCTTTCTCTTGCTCAGCTGAAAAGCAGAGTTACCTAGCCAGAAGAATATTTTTTGACCCAGAAAAACCCATTTCCTTCGATTCCATCTAGAGTTTCAAACAGTGCCTCACTATTGAGCAACACACTCACACCTGAACAGAGATGCTTTGAGTAAAGTGTACAGTGTATGCAGATGGATTATTTTAGGTAACTTTTCCCTCCTCTCTCATTTCATGATCCTTGTGTATCATTGTGCCTCAGCAGGACCACGGACAATATCACAGGCAGCTTTTTGTTGAAAGGGAGATCAATCCATGCAGATAGGGTGACTTTAAGGCTGAAAGGAACCAGACCAGCTGAATTTAGTCACCAGAATGCTACCAAAGTCACAACATTTTCATAGAAGTAGAAAAAGAGTGCAAGGTACTTGTAAAGAATGAGGAAGGACTAGCAGACACTTCTTACAGTCACATTCCTTCAGTTTTGGCACCCTCCAATAACTACAGGTCACCTTACCAGGAAGCAGAGGCTAGTCATGTGTGAGCAGCATGGTCCAGTGGAAGAGTTCTCTGCCCATGGCAGAGGTGTTGGAACTAGATCATCTTTAAGGTCTCTTCCAACTCAAATCTTTCTATGACTCCACAGTCCTTTTTCTGGTTGACCTAAGGGGCAGAGCTCTGAATTGAGCATATTCAAGAATAAGAGTGGTAAAACTGAGCCAGGCCTTGGGCATGGTAACTTCTTAACTCTTTCTTGAACAGCTTAAACTAAAGTTATTTAGAAAAGAAACCCGAAACACATAAAAACCCCACCCGCATTCCTTATCCCACTTGCTATCACTTGTCTATCACTTCCTGTGGGAAATAAAGGATCAGTTTGCAGGACTGGACCTCTCCCAGCGTGTGTTTAAGTCATGAAGAGCAGGGCCTAAGCCCTTGCACTGCAGAGACCTAGACAGATATCCTGAGTCTGAACAGAGTTCCGATCCAATGCCAAACTCTCCAGAGCCCATAACAAACCTCACAAGCATGTAGCAGGCAACAACTGTCATACCTGAACTAGTGACAATTACATTATTTGTACATCCTAGTGCCCCACACCAATCCTTAATTTTTATTAAAAATTATATTATTAGAGTCAGACTAACAGCTTGCCAAAAACTCTGCAAAAAGTAAGCTTAGAAACCCCTCCAGAAAGTCACTCATTCCACATCTGCAGTTTTGTATGGTCTCTAGCTCTTCAAATATTTCACAGCCCTCAGAAGAGTATCAGGGTGTTTTTGTTATAGCTTAATTAACTCCACAACTAACAGGAAAGGTTGTTTGTACCTTAGAATAAAAATACTCATTTCTAAGCTTTCATTACAATAGGAAAAATGAAGAACACATGCCTAGGAGGCCATTATCATGCATTTTCATGGCAGAAATAAGTTTTAGCTTGTATTATGTGTTTTGAAGTATCTGAAATGTAAACTGTCAACAGTGTGGTGCTTGTTTTGAAATTTTACATTTTTAAAAGGTTGGTTATGACAGCAAAACTTTTTACCACTAACTCTGTCATTCATTATGTGCAGTCACCACAATCATAATTGCAAGGAGTTGTTTTCCAGGACTTGTGAGCAAGCATATTTATTGGTGTATCAGAAATAGCTTATTTTTCATAGTTATAATCAGAATGACTCCAAATGGAAGATGAGCATCACCATGTGGGAAGCTGGGGATACAGAATAGAAACATGTAAACCAGCATTAAATTTATTCCTTTCGTTAGCTACCAATACAAACTGTTTACAAGAAAACCTCATCATCTTTGTGTCTTTCATCACTGTCACTGAATGTTGACCTGTATGTGCCCTCTATTTCTTTTTCCATTCAGCTCCTACGCTTCAAGCTTTATATCAAGCTATCCAAGTGGCAGCATCAACAACTAAAACTTAGAAGTAAGGGGTATTTTTCCACAAGAAGGACACAGGTAGTACCAAGGATGTACTGGTATTTAAAACTCAAGTGGAATAAGGCTGCTGCTAGCCAAGATCTCCTGAGGATAACAGGCTCTTAAGACTCACCAGCACATTGCTGTTTAATTGACATCATATATGCCAAAACATATTTAACACCACAATTATTACCAGGATTTGGTAGACAGACGTAAAATCGGGACTGAATTCCTGAGTCATCGCTGTGGCTCACACCACCCTGTAAGTTCTTCCAGTGCACTGAGTTCAAAACAGCCTGAAAAAGGTGATGGCTTCAGTGCATGGATCTCCCTTATGGCAGACAAACCGTACATTTGCTCCCACACTTGTATACAGACAGGAAACTAAATATGCAATTACCCAATTCCCAAGCGTGACACATGTGCACACATCTTTGAGGACACACCCTTTCAAGCCCCATCCTGTATTTCCCCAAATTCAAGTCAGTTTATTTCCTCCCACAAACACTGATCCTGCCTGCCAAATAAAATTCTGGAAAAAACCAAGAAATGAGTAGCACTCGTCACTCTGGCAGCTGTTTATGATCCAAAATGTTTTTTACTCAATTAGCATTTTATGTAGGTTCGTTAAAAAAAAAAAAATTTAAAAAAACACCAAAAAATATGGTAACAGGGACAGAAAAGTAAACATCAACCTTTTTTTCTGGAAGTCAGTTACTCAGAGAAGAAAAAAATAGTGTGAAACAGTATTTAAGAAGAAAATAAGTCCAGGGAAGCAGCCCATTCAGTGATGATGTTTTACTGTTAGAGGCTTATTTTAGGACAAGTCAGTACTGCTGGAAAGTAGCAGAGACAAGTAGCTTGTTTCTTAAGCCATATCAATGACAAATGATTAAAAATTTAAACCAAAACCATAACTGCAAAACCAACAAGCTTCTCTTGATTATCTTCCAGTATATACAGCACAACTGAGGAGGAGAGAAACTACCTGCACACTACAATTACAATAATATTAACTATTATATCAGCCTATCAGGCATTTTAGCTACTCCAGTGACCGCCAGAGATAACTGACAGAAACACCAGTATCAGGAACACAGAATAAAATAGCACTTGTTGGAGTAACACCAAATAGAAACAACTGTTTTTCACAGGACCAGCTGCTCAAATGTCCAGCAAACCCTGGGCCTTGGTAACACTCGTGTGCTGGTTCCAGTGAGTGCAAACAGGGGAGAGGACAAAGGAAGCTGGCCTGAGCCTCAGCCCCTGCCCAGAGACGGGAGGCTGTGCCCTGTCTGGCTCCCTGCCACATGCCACAAGCACCTCCACTGAATAGACAGGCACCATCACCTCCTTAATCAGTGGCACTGAAGTGCCTTACTCAGTGAAACTCAGTGGCACTGAAGTGTTTTGTTTCATTTTTACTTGGGAAGGTCGTGCTAGGCCACTTGAGCTGGAACAAGATAACTGAAATATGTAAAGTATTCAGTTAGAGAATTTACCCCAACTTTATCTACAGGAGGCTCACGGTGAGGCAAAACTCTACTAAGAGAAAAATCAATTACAAAGCACAATCAAGCCTGTGCTACCTTGCAAGCCAGCCCAGACACTGACCTCTGCTGCTGTAAAGGAACCATTCTCAATGCAGGAGCTGTGGATTCACACACACACAGATTTGAGCCATGAGTTTATAAACACAGAGTTGCAGCCTTGGGCTATCATCACATCTTGAGATCATCCTGCTAAAATCCAGCCCCAAATTCTACCTGCAGTCATGAACCAAAACGTGGACTTTCAGATTACTATTACTGTTTTGTATTGATGATTAGTCTGTTTATGATCCAGTACTGGGAGCAGAAGCTGTAAAGCTGAAGACTGTCTTTTAGATGGAGATTAGACTGAAGTGTAACAGTAGGCTGTCCTTTGAAATGAAGGTTCCCGGCACCAACATAACTTTAACAAAGCACTGTCAATGCAACACTGGATTCTGACCTGAAGGGAGAATTTCTGGAATATAAGAAAATTAGATCTCAAACTTCTCAAATCCTTTTGGAAGACAGGCCAGGAAAATCAAAGGCAACCCTAACCTCCAGGACAGGTGCTCTAACCTACCACGCTGAAACTCCAGAGAAAGGCAGGCGCAACCCTCAGCTTAGTGTTTCCTGCCCTCGGCACCCTGAATATTGTGTGATCTTTACAGATCAGCTACCAAACCTAGAATCTAAAGAAGCCTAAGCCCCAAATAACTATGATCATCTGTTCGAGCCTGATGACCTTCTCTCCAGATTTTCTAATCTTCATACACACATTCATAAGCAAACGCAGTGAATCTGAACCGTGTAATTAACTTGTATTCTGTGAAGCTTTTTTTTTTTTAAATTTCACTGCTCATTATTCACCAGGCACACATCAATACTAATGAAGCAACAACTTGACCTGTGCAAGAGGAAGTGGGTTGTGATTTGCTACTAGCAAGCATCCCCGTTATCAGAGTGCTCATCAGCCCAAACATTTTTGTTGCTTACCCACAAATTGTTTTGGAGCACATTAAGGACTGGCTGCTGCCTCGGGACCAGAGCACCAGGGCCATGTCCTGGCACCAGACAGGGAGCAGGGCAGGCTGGTGAGCAGCTCTGGCTCTGGGTTTCAGGCACCTCCCTGGGGATGGGTCAAGGCTAGGCTAGCACACCAGTGCACAGGTCAGGCACAACACTGTCACTGGTCCTGCCGTGACCTGGCAGGAGGGCAACAAACTCTTGTACAGCAGCTCAAGCAGGAGTGAAGACCTGGAGTCGAACTGAAATTGAGGTCATGGGCTACCCCGTGTGAGGCTGCTTAAGGCCACTGGGGACTATGAGTCCCATTAAAAACTGTTTGTAGAGTCAAAACAAGCCTCATGAATAAAGGGACCATGATCCCACTGCCTCTTTCAGAGGCTGAAGGCACATAACGGCACCTGACATCAATGCCATTTTCAAAACTCCTTTTGAGATTCTGGGCGAAAAAGGTTAATAAAAACATTTTCTTCTCCCTCTTAGTCTGTTCCTATCTCAAGGAAAAAGCCAAGCAGATAACATCAAACTTATATGGAAATTAATGTAGAAGGATGTTATTAAATATTACTCTGGATGGGTCAATTTCAAACACCTAGTTTTCCACTGGATGACATGAAGACCAGACAGGCATCTGCTCTGCCTGCAGGGCTCATTAGCAACCTGTCTGTCCTTTGGAATTATTATCTTCATCCTAAGTTTTGGGGCTTTACCATGGAAGTTAGAGAAACCTCACCCCAATTCCAGCACTTGAAGCACACATAGTGGCTCCCTTTCATCAAGATACCAAACCGAATTACTGGTTCTCCTTTTTGTCTATCGAATATATATTTAGCACTACTCAAGCTCTACGAAGCCGACTAGCCTATACTTATCTTTCCAAAGAAAAACCTCCTCCAGCCAGCTCAAAATCTGGAAGTTTACGATATGCCAGAGGAAGACAGAAATCATAGCTTCTAAGTATTATGCCACATTAGCTGCAAGGAAGAGAGAATCATTATGGCTATTTTATACAGACCAGCTGCAAAGGCAGCAGCCACAGCACTTGCTACCACATGGCTATTTCCGGACTGCAGAGGTTGGCCTTACTAGCCCCAGGAACCAGCTGCAAAAAAAGATCCCCAGGAAAGCACTTTCTTTCTCCTCTCGGTGAGAAACACTAACACAGGGACTTAGAAGCATCCAGAAAGTTAGCGGTGATGTTTCTGCAGAAGGATACTGTTTCCTCTAAACTTCAAAGGACTCTAGGTTTGTGCATCAGAAACTGGAGAATACTTTTTACAGAGTCCAACATTTTACACAGAAAGTGGTGGAGTAGATTTTCTGTAAGAAAGGGTTAAAGAGCACTGACCCAGCCTAAACACAGCACTCTGAAGGGCCCAGGTGGCGTGATGGCTGGGGCTAAAAAAAGCTGCAGCCACGTGGTAGAAGGGTAAAGGAAAAACGTTTAGAAGCTTAATTTTTCTTTTCCTGACTGTTAGAGAGGATGGGAAGGGCAGTAAAGAAATCTCCCCTGGGTTATAAAATACTAGTATGTTATTGTGTTATGCAGAGAAGAAAGATATGGAGATAACTGCGAGAGAAGTTGAAACTGACTTTTTCACAAAAAAAATAGATATTTGGTAGGGTAGGGAGTTTTAATGCTTTATTTGGAGCAGAAACATTAGGGGAAAAATTGGAAGAAAGGAAGCAATGTCCGGATACTTAAACTGCCCAGAAAGACGGGAAGCAAGGATGGGAGAGAAATCTCTGGCAGGTTGACTAGAAGGTAATTCCCACCATATACCTCTCTTCTTGAAGGTTGTTGCCACTACCCAAGCAGAATTAGCTCAATGATTCTTTAGCTTTCTCTTTGCTCTCTGGTACCTTTTACTGAGACATTTTACTGACAATGAAAAACTTGCCCATCAAGGCTTTGGCACAGTTTGTGACAGATCATAAACACAAAAATGCAATCTACACCAATTACTTCATTCTTTGATCACATGAGCCACAAAAATATTATTTATTTGGTTTGAAAATAATAATTCAACAAGCAATATAAATTTAAAGAAAATGGCTCATTACTTTGTTTTATCTTTGCTGAAATTTAGGTACTTCTGCAAAATAATGCAAAACTTGATTTTGTTAATTAAAAGACCTTTTTCATAATCAGAGCTCATAAAAAATAGCATTTGTTTTTACGACAAAAGGTTTCTCTACTTGCTCAAAATTGCAATGGAAAATGAGTTAAGCATTTTTAAAGGGAAAAATAATTAAATACTAGCTATATATTTATGGTACTTAGGTGTGAAAACCAAATTAATTTCAATAGCAATTTATTTAATTTTAACTCATGCATCCCACATGCTAAATAAAGTCCCTGTGTCCTCTCTGTGATGGGACTGAAGTACCTAATATCTCATTCCCTACTGGAAATGTGAAAATATTTACAAAGTGCATTTGTGAAATATTATATTCTTTACAGATATAATATATTTCTCTGGAAACAAAACCAATCTGACAAATTCCTTGAACATCTGATGAATCCCGAGGCACATTTTTATGCCAAGGTAGAAAGATTAGTTTGCCCCCGTGTTACAGAGCCCAGTGGACTGTAGACTACATCTACTGCTGCAGCCTCTGGGGAAGTGTTTGTAGCAGTGTGCTCAGCTTTGAGCTTAACTATGCACCACACGGGCAGTGGAGAGTCTGACATTTCAAATCCACAACTGAGTACACTGAAGGTGCTGAGGAAAGAGCCAATCTTCTCATACAGATGTCCCTGTACAGCAGGTTGCATAAATTTAACTTAGAAACTCACCAAAAGCTTTTATATCTTAATGAGCCTGCTTATGCCTGCAAGACAAAGAGGCTAAATTAAAACACCAGAAGGTACTTTCTTGGCACATGAGAAAATGTGAAGTTTTAGAAGGAGTTCTTGATCGAGACTCTTTGACTCAACTGGTGGTTCTATGGCCTTCTGGTACATAAATTTTGTGTGTGTACAAACACAT
Organism: Vireo altiloquus; assembly: GCA_013396875.1. Taxonomy (NCBI): domain Eukaryota; kingdom Metazoa; phylum Chordata; class Aves; order Passeriformes; family Vireonidae; genus Vireo; species Vireo altiloquus. The sequence goes on along the minus strand of VZRF01003322.1, from coordinate 341,501 downwards.
CCATATACATAAGGGTGTGTACAGAAAGAGCAGGAACAGTCTGTCCTAGGGGCACACTTGCATACCTTGCCTATTGCAAAGCAGGGGGTACTGCTCGGGTTACTGAAAGGATAAAACAATCATCCGTACATCTGCTGTAATGATTTGCTCTGAAGGCTGCAGTCTAGATAAAAAATGGACTGTGAGGATCAGAGAACAGTGGATGTTATCACTTGTTACTTCTCCAGCAGGAAGGCAATTCAAAATACCACATACATCTGCTAGCTCTATAGCAGATGTGCCAAATCATCAGTTAGGTTCATTGGTGATTCCTCTTACCTGGCTTCTCTAATAATGTCTGCTTTTGGAAAGAGCACCTGATAAGACAAAGCTGAGGTGCAGAGGCCTCTCAGAGGACAGAGACAGTCACACTGTAAGCCCAGACCTGTCCCAGTACTTGCCGTTGGCAGTGACAAAAGGCACACAGCGAGGGGAGTGAGTGGAGAGCCATCTTTTCCTGCAGCATGCATGCACTCTCCAATGACTCAACTCAGACAACCTCTTGAACAACTGATAACTAGTATTCAATAACAGAGGATATCATTCTCTTCCACAAATTTCCTGTTTCCCTTGAACATCCATAAAACAGAGAATCAATAACATCCTGTGATGAGCTTTTCTACTGCTTAACGAGACATTTCAAACTTGAGCACTGCCTGTTTCATTGAATATTCCCTGAGTCAGAAGGGTCACTAAGCAATCTAACCTCACTCCTGTTACCCGTGACATTTCAAATATTCTCTCCCTTCCAGCCTGAGGAGTTGAAGTCTGTTGAGATGATTTCTCATCCAGAACTCATTGCATGCTTCTGACCTTTTTTCCTTCAGTTTTATTATTGCTTCTGGAGGTAGGCATGGTGGAAGATTAAGTGGAAAAGAGAAATACAGGATGAGAAACACTATTATAAGAATACACCATGTGCCAGGTACAGGTATAATCTGAATTTATGCAGGGCTGTCTGTTCTGGACTCTTACTGTGCATTGAGCTGACAGTAATACAAATCACTACAACAAAATCATAGAATCACAGGATGGTTTGAGTTGGAAGGAACCTTATTACCTAGTTCCAGCCCCCTGCTGTGGGTAGGGACATCTTTCCCTAGACCAGGTTGCTCAGGGCTCCATCCAGCCTGGCCTTGTCTATGTGCCATTCCTCAGAAATGAGGGAGGACAAACTGTGTCTTGTGTGGAAGATGGGAATTGTTCCCTCCATCTACCCCTTGAGCGTCACTTTGTATCTATCTACACAGAATTTCAACAACTGTTCAGTATTGAGGTCCTTCTGCAATTCTTTACAGCCTTCTTTGGTTATTGCACCCTGAACACCAAGGTATCAGCAGCAAAACAACTAAAAGGGTAGCTTTTTTACCATACTGGTACTGGGTAATAGTTTAGGTGTCAAACTACTTACTTTCAAGTATCCTCAACCCCAGATATAGACAATAAGCCTGATTAAACAGTTCTATTCTCTGACCACTTCTAAATTTTTAAGAGTATTGAAGGGTAAGAAATGCCGTGCCAACTCGTGTTCATGCTGGAAGTTGAGTGTTTCTAAACAAAGAGGCTTTGACTCAAGGGTTTTATTGCCCTTTCTTTCCATAAAACGTAGACAGCACTTTAGATGCTATTTTTTTTTCCAGTCTAAACTTCCCCTATTGTATGTATCACTGAGGTATAAATAGAGCCATACAAACAGTGATTACATTAACTTCTCTGGGATGAATTTGCTAGATGTCTGGCTTATGGTTATTACTGCACACTGACTTGCCTTAGAAAACCACAGGGTCAAGGAAACCAGGTTTTTAAATATGTATTTTCAACCAGTAATAAAGAAGAGGATTAGTTTAAGATTCTAATGAAGGTATGGGCCCCTGCAAATGCAAAGCTAACATCCAACACAGTGGAGTCCTGCTGGGACAGAACCAGCCCTGGAAACATGTGCTGTGAAAACTCAAAACATTTGTCATTTCATCACAGAGAGAAATTTTATATAGTAGACCTTTGCTGTGAGTTAATGAAATGATTTAAGCTATCTAATCCTTACACAGGAAACATTCAGTTCTTGTACCTCAGCTCCAACATAGTCAGCCTTCCCTGTCTTGTGGTAAGCCTTAAGGCAGTTTTTTGACCACTAGACAAAGCTACCCCAATTACAAATGTTTTAATTTTCCCACACTGATTGACTTGAAAATGTTTTCTTAAGCAACTTGATGGCAATAGTCTCACAGACACTTCTTCATATGCAAGACAGAGGTACATAAACATCCCTATATATACCCCAGAGGATCTCTCCCTAATCTCTTACAGCTAAAAACCAACAGTTACTAAGGCAATGATGCTGTCTTCCTACATATTTTCTGGAAAGCGTGGTATTGCATAGTATCAAAGGCATCTTTCTGAACAAATAAAACTGTTTCTTGTACATAGGAGATGGGAGAAAACGGTGCTACCTTCCTGAATCAAGACAACTGTAGCCTTGTGACTCAGGTGACTTTATTGCCATGTGGCACACACTAGAGATGGCTACAAATGACTGTTAAATAAGTTAACATTTTGTCTTAGGAGGTTTGAACAGCAAATTTTCCAGCCTAAGGAAACAAAACAAAGGACTATCTTATTGAATGTGGACACCATTAGGAAATACCAAGATTTACCTCTTCTTCATACCTCTTCTTTAAGAGACCAGACACAAGGGAGTCAAAGTTACTTCCATTTTCAGACATAAGGGAATAACCGATAATCAAATTGACAGCAATAGTTTTTGAATGTGTAACTGCATGATTTAAGTGGAGCTCTAAACCCCTGTTTATTAGATCATACCTGCACTGTCAGTCTCACATACATTGGGCAGAAACAATTTCTTAGCATTACTCTCTTGGTCATCCAAAGGAAGATCTTGCAATATAAATACGAACAGTAGTAACAGCTGTATAGCAGTGACTGCTGACCTACTAAGACCAATCACCTCTGTCTTCCCAAGAAAAAGCAGCAGAGACAACACTTAGAATTTTATTGAACAGTACACATTACTTCTAATATGAAGGTCAGAGATCAACTTCCCTAAAGAAATATGATTAAAATATGCACTCTCCTCTCTGCAACAGAACCAGTGTGCATCACTTGTCTTCCAAATCAAAGACAGATAAGCCAAGCACTGTCTTTCCATTGCAGTCACCTTCAGGGATTTCTCCTCTCATGCCACAGTTATGCAGGTAGCTGCCTAAAGGACAAATCACTGCAGTCCATATGAGGAATGAGGGGAATAGCACTGCATCCTTATTTCCCTCAATCTCAGCAACAAAAGAACGGGTGCCGAGACTTTATCAATTATTTATGCAGCTGCCATTACTCCTTCTGCTCTTTATTCCCCAGACTGAAATACCTCTCTCTGGACCAAACTCCATCTTCAATTATTCATTCAATTGGGCAACTTTTTTTTTCTCTTGCTCATTTAAATCCTTTTTTGTTTGTTTGGCTTGAACTGCTGGAACAGCACTGATCTGTAGATTAGATAATACTGAGTTTGAAAGTTAGCCAAGAGCAATAGGTTGACCTGCAAAGTAAATCACCCAGACTTGGCAAGGAGGATGAGCAAAGAACATTGCAATACCTGCCATGGGCTTTGTATCATATCATAACCATGCTAGCCTGATCCATTTGGATTGTGGCACCCCAACAACTGGATAACTAGCACAACTGAAGTACCTGTGCAGCTTGCAGAGTCAGCAGTTACAGTGACCTCTGTATATCTGTTGCAGATAATCACACAAGCAACAAGAAAAATACCCAAAGAAATGTGCCAGTCATCTCCCAGTGCTAAGACTCCAGGCTAGAGTTCACTCTTTCATCTTCAGAAGAAATTTCTTATATTGCTTAGAAATACAATTAAAACCAAATCAGCTTTTTTAAAACTAACTCTACAAGCATGTCCTCATTTCCAACCTGTATTATAAATGCAGGCTACTCTTAATCACCACAGAAGCTAAAGAAAATGAGAGAGAAGTATTTTAGTTTCATTTTAAGCCCACAAAATCTCCACATCTCTGCAAATCTCTCTTTGAGTCTCTGAATTTTATACTAAACCTGTTATGCTGTTAACACCTCAGAAACATCATTTATCTATCTTTTTTGAGGTTTTGCATGCTATCTTTAATATAATGAAAGCATATTTTTTTAAATACTCAGTAAATAATTTCTCACTCTTCCTTTCCCATTCTTTGCATGCACCTTGAAAAATCTTGTTATTCATATACAACAATTTTGTCTCCTATTTTCACAAAACAAGACATTGAGACAACTAAATGTAGAATGTCAAAGTTTGGAAATGAGATGGAAAAGCACCAAGAAAGCTAATGACTGTCATTACAAAGACAGTTGTTGTGCAATGCTTAATTATGGTGACACCATGCCTAAGAACGAATCAAGTATCTGGCTTCAAAAGTGAGGATTTTTTTTACATGAAGTTCTGAAAATTTTAATATGCAATATATAGGCAATCTTTCTCATATTATATATATTTAAAAAAAATGGAACCTGTCTGGAAGTCTCATTGTCTTAGAGATTTTCTTTAGTGGTAATTTCTTACCATGCTGGATAGCAAATAAGGCAAAATTTCTGTCTTCTGGCCTACTCTGCCTCATCATACTCTACTAAGCAGAAGTTGTTTTCCCATCCAACAGGGTCCTGTGGAAACATACTAGAAGGGCTTAAATTCTGTCTTATGCTACTGAATTGTATCTCTGCCTTAGATCCACTGCACCCTGCAAACATGCATTTTCCAATGCTAAACACAGAGATAAATTGGTCAGATAAGGCATATCAACACTCAGATGACACACAGCTTTTTGTTGACAGAGCATTACTGCTGCACCCAGTGATTCAGTATTTGGAGAAGACCAATTACAAGATGAGAGAAGGCTGGTTGAAACTGAAGCTGAGGTAGGTGACATGATAGTCACACCATCAGCAGACTTATTCTAAATAAAACATCCGCAGCTTCTAGCTGACAGCTGGAATAGATCACCCTTCCTTTCTGACTGCCATGAGTATCTCCTGGGGAGAGGAAGGAGGGGGCCAGGGAGGAAAAAGTGCTGCTTGTGTCGAAGACAAAGTCTCACATTCAGTCAGTTAAATAAATATCCAACACAAACCTCATCCGCAATCCTTTCCTTTGTTTCTTCTATAAAACTGTATGTAGTAATTAAAAATAAATGGAAAAACCCACATATAAGACAATCTACTGCATTTCCACCTCAACAAGGTGGAAAGAAAAATCATTATAGATATTAGGTGCCATGGGAGAAGGTAATAAATGTGCAGGGCAACATGGACAGAATACAGAAGAACATGAGAAATGAATTGAAATGCTCACTAAGTGGTCCACATTCAAATAAAATTATTTGAACCATTAATTCTACAACAAAGAAACATTAGCCAGACATTAAATGCATAGGGACTTTTAGGTAAGTATCAATCTGTTGCAGAAAATAAGCAAAGCAAAAACAGATATATGTTTTAAATTCACATCTGTTAAGTTGCTTCTACTTCATACAGGTTTGGTTCAAATAGATTTGTCTTTGGCTTTTATCCCAGATAATTTTTTTCTAATATCAAGGTGTTATTAATATGATTACTACTTTAAAGTTACTTTTATGCTAATGATGCATGTAACTAGAACTGCTTTACAAAAGATTCAGTTGGAGCATGAGTATGTATTAAAAGCCACAAACTAAGTGTGTAACTATTGGCCTCTCCCCAACATGGCTTGAAAAAGTACTAAAATAGACTCACTTCAAACACCAAAACACAATCCTGACAGGACTGATGTAGTTTAAACACTAGATTAGTCACTGCCACTTGGAAATTATTTTATTAAAGAGTTTTAAAGGTCTTCATCTAGTATCTTCCACCAGCAGGTACTTCATGCAGTTGCTTAGATAAAACATAGGCAAAATACAGTCCAGCCCCATTTGATTACCACACCACTCAGCTTTTGTAAATAAGGAGAGAGAAAAGACGGAAATAATTCACTCTAAATCCTCAGTACAACAGGGGGTATTTCTGAAACCGCCAGTGGAGGCAAAGGGTTGTGGCTGCAGTGCATTCACCTAGCTTCACTTGATTTGTGATTCTGTCTTTTTCCCTTTTACAGAGGAAGCAGGAGCTCATGCAGTAACTTATTGGAGTAGCTGAGCCCAAGGCCATCAAGAATAACAGGTCTGGGTTCTCAATGTCTCAAGAAAACCCTCCACCTAATTTTGAGACTTCTTCCACAGGCAGTGTCCATGCAGTTCATATGGCTGTTAGCCCATCTCTCCCTCCCCAGCGAATCAGAGCCATGTCTGCCCTACTGGAGCTAAAGAGTAGCTACTTATTTCAAGCAGCCACTTATGACAACTTCATAAGTACATGGTGTAGGATTAGGAAGAATTAGGAAGGTTCTCCCACTTCCCTGCTTTCCCCTCAGGCAGTAATTCCTTCCTACAGAGAGAGAAGGGTGTTGTATGGATCTAACATGCCCATGAAATACTACTGCAGGCAGAATTTGTTAAACTTCTGCATCCTCTGAGGATGACTGATGGAAATTTTGAATTCCATGTTGAGAAACTTTGTATTAATTATGATGCTGTCAATTAACCATTGCTATGACTTCAGTGTATACATGCTCAGGACCAATTCATCCACAAGGACTTCAGTGCTGTGGTTTCAGCTGCCCATTGGAACAGCAGCTCCTTCAGAAAACCCCAAAAGACAGTTTCTTCTTCCCTTTTTAATTTTATTCTGTAAATTTAATTCCGGTTATTATGTGCATTGACAATAGCCTTTCTATGATGTTTGTTTATAAAAAGTGACATTACTCCCTTTAAAAAAAACAGGAGGATGAATCTGTGGAAATAAATGTGCTGTGGCAGGGGACCACTTTGGAGTAAGGCTCCTTCACACAGCGTGAGCAGCTGTACAAGGAGCTCGCTGAGGGACCGAGTCCTTCAGAACAGCAAACCACCAGCAGGAAGCAGCCTCTGTGTAAGGAAGTGATTAGGTATTTATATCCTTCACTGTGGCCAGTAAACAGAATTAGTGTGACTTGGACCAAGTTTTAATTATACAGGAGTGTAATGATCTAAGCTGTGGTGGGAGGAGAGCGTGGGGGAAGAGAATGAAGGGTCAACAAAGTGCATGTCGGTTTTCACTCCTTCCTTCTTCAAAAATGGCATTTACAAGGCTGCTTTTCTGGGTTTTTCAGGGTGTTTTTCCCCCACTTTCAGTCCAAGGGATATTAGATTCATGGCTGGCTCCTGAAGAAGTGAAAAGCAACATGATGTTCAGCCATATTTCAAAGTATAACTCCTTACCAGCCTGTAAATCATTAGGCTTAAAACACCAGCAACCTCATCTCTAAACACACATCCTCAAACCTGCTAGGCAGGTGAGAAAATCCTCTCCGAATGGCACCTGTGAGCTGACAAAGTTATTCTGCAGCCTTGACCAACTTGACTCTCAGTGAAGAACCAGCACTGATTCTATTATGGGATGCTCTAATTAGAGCTCTCGGGAAGAATGGGTCAGTTCCCACCTGTCTGAAAGGAAACTAAATCTCCTGCATACTCAACTTCAGGAACGGTAACACCATTACATTTGACTCCTGATTTTTCCTACATCCTCACAAATTGGACTCAAACCAAGGAAAATTGAATTGAACATTACTGCTTCATTCCAGCAACCAGAAAAAGGTCTGGAAAACTTGCAGGTTCAGTCTAAACATTTTGATCCTTTCTGATTTTCTTTTGCATAGAGGGAACACTCCATGAAAATACCCAACACTTACCTTGCCTAGGGTTTCTCCTCAGTCCTGTTGCAGTTAGCATGGTAGGGAAATAAGAACACTTGCACTATAAAACTCATATTTTGCATTTTTAAATGCACTTAAAGTCAAGGCCTTGGCTGGTATTCCTAGGCAGATGGAGTACCTGCACAGGTTCAGATCTTACAAAAGTTAATTTACAGGGATTTTATTAGCCCCTACCACGCATTTTCAGTCTGGAAATAAAAAAAGATAACTGCATGCTAAAGTAGTTAAACTCAGAAATTCCTGTTTGCAGTCACAAATACTGATATTTCCGTTTTTTGTCTTTCAAGTGCTAACTGCTACACCAGCTTCCAACATGACTCCAAACTGACAGAATATATGTCGTAAACAAAAACTAATGCCACCGCATTAAAAAAAATAGGGCCCTTGGATGCACTACTTGCACAAAAATAAAATGTCTTTATGCAAGTAGTTTGCAGTGCTCCAGGAAAAAAGCAAAGGTGATCAACATCATTATGTCCATAGTGAAGCTGAAAAGCAACCTAACAATAAAGAAGATCTGAAACATGATTTTAAGACAAACAAAGAACCTATTTTCTTTGACATGTGGACTGAGTATTGAGATAGCTTTAGACAGAAATGTACAGCACAAAAAATTGCTATTTACTACCATCCTTTTTCATCAGTGGAGCTCATTATGATTCTGACTAATAAACCTCCCTGTCAGTGGGGGTAAACCACTGCTTTGTCAGCTCAATTGCCACTCACCTGACCAGGGCACAGTCCTGCAATCAATCAACCCTGTCAGGATAGAGGCACCAAGTTAACAGATAGAAGGGATTTGAGTTGTATCAATTTGCCCCATGAATGCTCAGTCAGAGACATTTCAAAACAGAATTGAATTACTGTTCACTTGTGCCTGTGCTAAGAGGACACACACTTAAATAACACACACTTGCAAGCAATATGCAGAGCACAGATGTGTGGGCAAGGCATTGATGCATAGCTCAGGTAAAGGTTACACAGATTTAACAGCTGCAATTACAAAGCAGCTATTCAAGCATTTAAGTGCTGCTCACCGTCTGCTGAGACTGCAGAACACAGCTTCATGGTTCCTACTCTTCTACTGAAATCAATTTATCAAAGGTGTGGTTTTCTTTTCAAAATGGCTGGTACTGGTTTTCAGCCTAATGAGGAGTATCAGCCTATGCAGTTAAAGCAACCTTAAAACTGAAGTTACCTTTTTTAAGGTAAAGAGATTAATAAGAAAGCAAAATATGCCATTTATACTATCAAGCAGATAGTATTATTTTGATAATCCAGCTGATCATCATTCAAGGGAGGATCAGCTGGATTCAACTGCCAAGAGAAGAAAAAACTCGGGTTACCACACTTGAATACACACACTCATACATCATCATCTGTGAGTCAGATACCATAGAAACCCAAGTCTTGTTCAGTGTGAACACTGTACCGTTTGCTACGGTTTCTCTATGTCTAAAGATAAAAAAATGAAATGTTTAAAATAAATCAGAGAGAGAATTTTATTCTGGAAGCAGCCATCTACCATTTTAAGCCAAAGTTTTGCAGTTTATCATTCTGAACTAGACATCTTTTGCAATTAAATTGGCTTTTCTTTCAGCTATGCTGTTGATAAATATAATTTGTGAATGTGCTAAGTACTGTTTCTGCAGATTCCAATTTTTTCACAAACTGAAACAACAGTACATCACTTATTCACCTAGCACAAATGCCACACGAAGAAGTGTGTGTCTAAATCCTTTAGATTTTAAGGAGAAGAAATTCTTTAAAAAATCTGCATGGTTTCATAAGGCACAGATATGTACCTTCTCACAGACATTGTTATATATATATTTACACAGAAACCATACAACAGCAAAACAATGGTGTCAGTTCCAAATGTTAGCCAATCCCATAACACCACAGTAAAAAAGCTGATCCAAAACTGATATTCTTTATTCCCTGACGAGCTCAAGCAAGACCATATGTTGGCACACGCATAGGGGTTATGTGCAATCTAACTCTGTGGTGCCTATCAATCACATGCATCGAGAACCAGGCTTTTCAGAGTTCTCATTCTTGCATGTAACACTGCTAGTGCAAATCCGGAGGGCAGCTCTTCAACACAAAGCATTCAGCAATGTGTACATCTGGAATTTACTGTATTTCATGACTCCCATTCAACTTCAGTGAATGACAGTTTAAAAGGTTGAAGTCACATAGAAAAACACTCCGATGAGAGAGCTAGAGAGCTACAAAATGGATTGCTTCATATCATGGAAAGGGTTTTTACAAACAGAAAATCCCAAAGTGAGTTACTTAACTGCAATTGTAAGAAACACTTGACCAGTATTTCCAAACTATCGGTATAAAGTAAAAATGAAGGTTTTAACTAGTACATTTACATAGTTCTAGGCCTTCATTCAAATGCAAACAACATGCACTGAACCTCTGTAAAACATATTTGTGTATTCTGTGGCTTCTGGCTAGAATACTTCTACATGTACCCACTTCACACTCTAGCAGCATGACTAGAACACAGATAGCTTATTTTAAATGAAATTGAAACAACATTTAGGAGGGGAGGAGAAAGAACTTATTAAGCAGAAAACAGCATTTACCTACAAATAACTTCTTTTAAAACATGCAAATCTGTTCAAGAAGCTTAAAAAATAGCAGTCACTCAACTCTAAATGTTGAATAAGGAAGAAAAACCAAAGGCCATTTGAAGAGAGATCCTCTGCCATTCCCTGCTACAATTATGCTATTTGCAATGAATGAGAATTATCTGTGGTAGATAAGAAGAAGGAAGGATTGGAAAATGTGACTATGCTTTCAGAATATCCATCAGAATTATTTTAGGCAGCATTTTTAACAGAAGAAATAGAGATTAAAGCAGGCCAGTGTAAAGATTACCAATTTTTTTGAAAGTCATCCTTTACATGCGTTTTTCAGAATGAAGCAATTTTAATATCAAGAGTTTTATCGTAACACTTCAAGCAAAAACTTCTACTCTCCAGAAGAACAAATGTGAGAGCATTAAGTACTTGACTTTCCTTTACGGAAACTATTCACCAAACTGAAACTTCACTCTTCAAAGCTGTTTGCTCTGAACAACACACAGGTTACTTTAACTCTGTTAAGGCCACCTGACATGTAGGGCCAGATGCCCAGAGCCATTAGGAAAAAATGACATTGCACAGGTTAAAACAAAAACCAGAGAAAGAGGGTAGGATGAGAAACAGGACATCACTGGGAGCAGGGCTTGTTCCTGGAGAAGCACCCAGTCAGATCACCTCAAGATAAAAGCCAGCAAAACAAAGACACGAGAAACCATCAAATGATAGACTGTCAGTGCCACTGCACATTCCTCACGTTACACAAGACTCTTAGAATCAGGGAGGTTGTCCTTCACATGAAGTGTTTACACCACAGGCTTTTTCCATTACTTTTCCTTTAAGCTGAGGGAGGTCTGGAAACTACTAGAGTCAAATCAGGAGGACTGAAATCACCCATGAGTACTACCCATATAGTATGGGTCTTTTGATGTCAGCAGAACAGTATTTTCCAGGGAGGGAGTTTCAGACAGTTAGTCATTGGTGATAGTGCAGGATAGCAGGCTAATTATTTCAGCAGCACTATTTCTGCACAGCAACTTTCTGTCTCCTTGTAGAACCCTGTAATGAGACAGCTGGCACTGTTTTTAAGGTACCCAAGATGAGAGAAGATAGCTGTTTTGTGCTGCCCCTACAATAACAACAAATATCACAGCTGCCCTGGAAACTACAATAAGAAAGAAATAGAGTAGATTTCTGTAAGGTTTCCTGTTCAGAGGATAAATGGCAATCTTACAATATTTTAAAGAGTTGTCTTGATTGACAATCCATGTTCTCAGCATGAATACCTGCTTTTGACAATTATGCTTTGAGAATTTCACAATACAAGGGAGAAAAAAAGAGAAGTTGGAAGAAAACGAACACGATATGTTACACAACTTATTGCCAATCAGGTAATGATCCAACTGTAGAGTCAACCCACTTGAAGTAATAAATAAGCAAAACTTCACAGATTAAAAAAATGAATCATTGTGGTTTAACCCTTACCAGCATGGAAAAGAGACCATTCTGACTTTCATTCAGGTAAAGAATCCAAACTTTTGTGTAGGTTCTCCATTAAGTTCAAGGACATAAACTACCATACAAGATATGCACAGAAATACCTCATTGAATTGGAAACCTGACTCCCGACAAATTGGTAAGATTTTTTCTCTCCCCCAAGAGCTGCTCAGTACTTCTTCCTGTCATCTTTTTCCAACTCCACACTGCTACTTTTATACCAATTCTATTCTGAGTGCTTACTCACAGGTTTCTATCAGGCCTATGACTTTACAGCATCCTGAATGCAGATGTAAACTGAAGTATGCATATATCAGTTAAACACCAATGTTATTTTAAACCCATTGTACAGCCATTACTACAGAATGACAAGTAGGTCAGCCAGCAAATAGATAAGAATAAGTCACACAAGATTCCTGACAAAGCTGAAATTTTAAGAACAAAAAAATCCATAAACCACTTAGCTCATATCTACAGAAATGTGAACCTGTTTACAGAAGACTCTGACCCAACTCATGGAGAGAACTTATCCATTAGAGAGCCCAGGTTTTTCCACTTCAGCTGCTCACAACTCAACTTGCAGCATCTTACCAGGAGAAACAAGACTTTCACCCATCCCCTCTGTGACCCACAGCAGCAGCAGCTCAGGAGCACATTTAATATCTTAGCTTTATAGCACAGAACACTCTCTCCTTCATTCTTGCCAGGATATCTTCAGGTATAGGAAACCAGGCTCTTCCTCTTTCCTTCCAGCACACACCTCCCTCATGAATTTTAAGAGGTTCTTAAGAAACAAGAAATACCCAAACTAAAGAAAAAGTTTGCCCTTTGCTCAGCTGGTGCTCTGCATACTGTAGAAATTTGCTTTCATAAGTCATCTTCAACTCATAACGAAACACCTTATCTACATCTGTTTTTTCATACTTGTGATGTTCAAGGAGTATGTTAGCAGCACTCTGAAAGGAGACTTTAATGAAAATGCACCACAAAGATCTCTGAAATGTATCGCCTGTGGGAAGGAGGGCCTTTGTTAAGAATTCAGTTCATTAAAAGAATGTCTTACCTGTGCTGTTTTCATATACTGGTGTCTCCATTATGGAGGAAAGGGCATGTGGGATAATAAAGGAAAAACATGGATCCATTTCCTTTAAACATTTTGGGATTAATTGCAGGATAGCTCTGGTCTGCCAGGGCCCTGAGTACACTAACACCCCATAAATATCTGTGGCCAGCCCCACCTGAGGCTGCTCCACACCCTTGAACCCAGGAGGTCTATTCAGGCTCAGCCCTGGGCCTTCACTCCTTGCCTGGGCCAGGACAGAGGAGTGCTGCTCTCCACGGCCATGTCTGGCCATTGAAGGCCCTTAATTTAGGCTCTGACCCACAGACTGGTTTCCTGGCTCCACCCAAGCCTAGCCTTATTGCTGTGGTCATGCTGGGTCACCACTGGACCTAATCCTAACCCTGACCTATGGACTGACTTCCTGGCTTGACCTTCAATCTGCCGATGGCCATGATATTGTATCATGATCCCAACTCTTGGTATTACTTGGTGACCACCTAGAGATGTGTCCTGCTTGGGGGTATTGTGGGTACTGGGGGGTGGGCAGGGACTAGTGAGGCCCTTGTCCTGCTGCTCCGAGGATCACCCTCGACTTCCATCTCCCAATCCCTTAGAGAGCAGTTGTGATCTCGACACAGTCTGTGTGCACAACACGGTATGAGCAATAGGTGCAAAGCCTACCTTCAGAAAGGCAATCAAAAGTATTTGCTGCCAGAATACTCTTTTTTGGGAGAGCAAAACACAGGGTCTGAGAGTCCTTTGCCTGTGTTGTTCCTTTAAGTTCAGCATTTCCTTGGTTAATCACATGTCTAATCTTCGTATGTATTAGACATGCTTGGCTTAATTACTTGAAGATGACAAACATCCAAAATACTAATAAAATGAACTTTAGAAGCTCATGACACCAAAAGTCACACTCATTCACATTGAGGCCACTGCCCAAACTTTGGTTTAGTCACAGACCACATTACCTACAGTGCAATAAAGGCACTTTGCTGTAGCTTACCTGGCATACCTTTGGCTGACCCATTCCTGGAATTAGACCTTTCTGTCCTGCACCGGGATGAAAACAAATTCCTACTAACAACTCCACAGGGAAAGAAAGTCAGCGGATGAGATTCACCTAGAATTTAACTTAATTTGGAGAAGTTGAAGAAAAGTGATGAGTATGCAGCTGGTTTAAGAGGAAGTTATGATACTAGCTGCTTTTCATTTCTCTTGTTGTAAAGGTGCATAATAAATTAGGGAGAGACATCTCCCCCACAGGGGAATAGGATAGCAGCATGAGAATGGAAATAAATAGAATTCATATGCAATTAATAGTTTTATCACTTTAAAGGAGAAATAATGAACAATTTCCAAAATATCAAAGGCAGAGTTACTTTTACAGACTTCAGGGATCTTTTGTTGCAACCAGAAATAAGATTTTCATGTCAGATCACCAGTCACTCTTACTAGTACAACCACCAAGAGACCTTGCCTTGTACAAATGACCATATGGGAGTTTTAGATAAGGGACATAAATCTGCAAACTATAACATTTCCCTAGAGTAAGGAAAAATTATTTGTACATTTAGAGCTATAATGGGTTCCTGGAAAAGAAAAGAATTTTGATTTTTTGGAAGTATGTTTCAGGTTGCACTTAAGAAGCAGGCTGACTTGGGTTGCACTGACATAAAAGTAATTCAAAATATTTTTTTTAATTCTTTACCCTTTCCTAAGAGCAGATTGTTGGACATTATAGTGGGCCTTGTTAGACAACTTAAGAAAGTGTAGACAAATATTTGCATAAGAGTTGGACAAATAAAATTTATAGTTCACTACAATACAAAGACCTTCCTTTTATGGGAAACAAACAAACAAAAACCCAAACAAAACAAAAACATCCACCCAGATAAAGTAGGCAAACATAGATCTTTTCACTACATACTTTGAACTATTCCACAGAATTACAAAAATCCATTAAAAAAAAAGCTATATGCAGCAAATCTACATACCAAACTATTATTTTAGGGTAAAGGTACCTAATTAAAAAAAAAAAAAAGTAGATTGTTTTGCAAATTTTTAGATCAATAACCTCTATTTCTTTTTACCCTCAGATTATGAAGATTATTACAGAAATAAAAAGATGTTATTTTGTACAATCTCTTCCACCACTAGTTTAAACTTCATTACACAATATGATGAAGTCATAGTCCTGTTTTCCAAAAGAAGGCAGGAAAGACCTGACCACAGCAGAAAGGACATCTTAGGATGTAGGGGCACAGGGGAAACAAAATTACCAATCACTTAAATTCTGCAAGAAAAACAGGGGTAGCGAACTGCACACTGAATGAAAGGAGCAAGGCTTCTGTTTACCGATGCAGGAGAGAGTCATCTTCTTTTTCTTGTGTAATCTGCCAAGAAAGAAATGTTTGATTTGGGTGAAAATCAGCAGTAGAAGAAAAAAGAGAGTTACTGATCAGTATCAAATCACATTATATGTGGACCTAGACTAAACTTAGAATGAGACTTCTTGTACAAAAATACCTGAAAACAAACAACCATGTGTCTCTAAGCATCAAAACACCGATGTTTTGTTCATCATACTACCAAAATAACTTAATTAAACTGCAAGAAGGACATCTTTAGGACACACTTCTTATTCCACTTTATAATAAACCTGGAGCTCTTGTTCAGACTCTGTTTGGATCCCTGTAAATTTTCTGCCTCCTTCTGTTCTGCTATCACTTAATTCTATTTTTTCATACTGCTGCTGGTGCAACATGAGAAATATCCTTTGATGTTCTTGACTACAGCATTTTCTAGATTCTAAACACAGACAAGTTTCGTGAGGTACTGTAAGGCAAACAGCCACGCTACGTAGCTAGTAATTTAGCCAGCATCTCTCTGTAGCACTCTTTCCTCAGTTATCCAAAGAAAAGCTACATCTTCATCGTTGAGTTCTTCCTTGACCTGGGTATTTTTGCAGTTTAGATTCACTCAAAATCAATTCTATAATTCCTAGGTCTTTCTTCACAATGTAACAAGAAAAAGAAAACCACTCCTTTTTTTAAATCATGCTTGGTGCTTTCCAGCAAGATATGAGGTCTGCTGCTGTGGAGGCCCTGGCTGGGCCCCACAAAGGTGGTTCGTGCCCAGGCTGCTTTTTCTTCTCAATCTCTCATCTCAGGACAAAATAACAAACGACTTCGGTGCTGCTTCAGGTTGTTTATTCTAAGTTATCAAAGGTTCAGGAACACAGTGTCACTATCATTCCAGGTGCCAAAATGGCCGTAGATACACGGTACAGAGGGTTTATATAAGGTTTATCATCAAATAGAAAGATTCTACGTACATTATTTTGTTTCTAAATCCAATAACTATCACTATTATTAACAGGTCTCTTCTAAACTAAATTCTCTCTACCAATTCCTACATGATAGGAACTGAGGTCACAGAAAAGGGAAGAAGAAGAAGAGGGAAGAAGGAGAAGGACAAGGGACTGACTCCCTAAAATCTCCATCTTGGTCCCATAGTAATATATGAGGCAATTCTTAAAACTACAAACCTATCTTTCTATAACATATCAAACATTCAGCTTTTCATTTCTTTGGTGTTTGCTGTTCACCAGGAGTGGGGGCAGTTTTTCCCAAGGGCTCATTTCAATGGCAAAGCTTTCTTGTGGGGCTTTGGGGATAAATTTGGTCCCCAGGAGAACAGGCAAAGCTATGCAGCTTTGCTGGTCTCCAACGTGCTGCGATGGGATTACAGTCACAGGGCTAAAAGGAATGCACAATCACTGTGAAATCAGGGCAGAACACAAGCCTTTGTACTAGTCATAATCTATGCATTCAGAGCAGACCACTTAACTGCAAAGCTCATATCTCCCCAAAGATTTTATCTGTACTAAGTACAGTGAACTTTTCACAGACATACCTAGTGATTCTACTTGTTCCCTGGAAATATGAATGATGATGAGTCAGAAGACGCAGTTGCAGGGAAAATCACGCTGAGATTGAGTGATCCTTCTTCGGGCAACTGAATGCTGGTGCTGGAAGAGGAAATTATGTGCCCATCTCTGATACAGCCCCCATGGGATGTGGGACATTCATGCAAGACAGAAATTTCAAAAGTGACAATTCCAGACACTCACAAGACACCCATCAGTCTGGTTTAAAAATTCTCAACATAGAGAACTACAAATAAAGTGTGGAGAGGGAAGCATGCTTTGAACATGTCACATAGTGTATATGTGGGCTTTTAACATTCAGATTTTAAAGGCTTCTCAGATCAGATATTTCAAGTTACCAAAGAGCTTTGACTTTAATTTCTCTGTGTTTTGATTACCATATTTAAAATTAGGGCAATGCCCTTTACACAACTAATGCAAGTATCTATGAGAGTTAATTTTCATGGAACACTGTACAAAGTACACAAAATAAATGTTCACAAAAATCCTGCCAGCAGATGTGGCACACTCTGCTGCAAATGGGGTCTAGCAGTGTGAAGTGAATGGGACTAAGAGAACCCCTGGCAACTTTGCAAGGGCTTCCTGTGAGTCCTGAGTTGCCCAGATACACCTCAACATCTCACTGTATGCCCACGACCCTTCTATCTGCTCATGGCTGCTGGGGGACACAGCTGCCTCCTCTTGCCCCACCGTGCCAGCTCCTCACTCAGGCCCCACAGGAGCATGAGGAGAAGCACTTGCAAAGTCTGTCAAGACACTCAGATACCTTACAGGGTTACTTCCCGTGATTCATCCGGCTATTGAACAACTTATTGCCTCAGTGAGGGAATTTATATTTTTTGGGGGGAGTTACTGGCCTTCTTCCATGTGAAAAGTGTTTTACTGTGGACATTATGTATCAACTTACATGAACAAAATACTGATCTGGTGGATAATGCAGAATAAATACATGCAGTTTTCATTACTGCATCAGACACAGCATTGAGCCACTCTGGGGTGACAGAAGTCTTAGGAGGGCTGATTCTCAGTTTTGCTTCAGAATGGATAGGATATGATGATCTAAATAAAGATTGCATCAATGCCCACAGTCAAAGAACCAAACTAAAATTGTTGACAGGAATGGAAAAAGACTGTGTGAACAATCCCCACACCTCTATTCCTGCCCCAATGACCTCACTTACTGTAATGTTTCAAACAGTTTAACTGCCACAGACTTTCACACAGACACATGCCAAGAAATAATCACAGGAGTCAGAGGAAACAAAAGTTACAAATAATGGATTATACTGGATGTCTTCACTTGATCATCACAGAGGTTCAAGACTATGAACCTTCTTTTACTGATAAATTCCTCCTTCAACACATGGTGCTCAATTTGTTTAAATATAAAGCACTACATTTTCAATAAGATTTAAACTCATGCTAGGCTGCCTTAGATTTCCCTGCCAATGCTTTCCCTAGGTGGGGACTCTCAAAGAAGCAGAACCCTCATTTCTCCTTTTCAGAACTGGCATGCCATTAGGCCAACCAGAGAGCCACTCCTCAGAGTCAGGCTTATGGCCAGGGTACGTCACAGAAGGAGCTCAATCACTGCAAACATGCTCTGGGTGAATATCTTCTGACAGAATGGAATCTTCTGGCCCATACAAGACAGTGGGAGGAATTTATGTAGTGACGCTCGAGATTCAATCGTCTCAGTCTCCCCTACAAGTAAGGAACCCACTCCCTTTTGACAGATGTCTCCAGCTTTGAGGACTCTCATCAAGTTAAAAGCCAAAAATAAATCCCATCCAAGTAGAATCACAAGAAAAAACTTTTCCAAGACAGTGAACAACTTTCTCTAGTGAATGTTTTTGTGCCTTTTTAGATAGAGTTAATATAAACTTTTTAGTGCAGTTGCAAATGAAACACATCAAAATTCTCTAAGTAAAAAAAAAAAATTAAAGAAAGAATCATTGCATGTTTCTAGAGCACAAAGAGCCCAGTGTATTATGTTTTCACAGACTTATGTGTATTAGTGTTAAAATTTTCCCTTCATACAGGAGATTCCAGTCCCACAGTCTTACCACTGCTGTTTGAACGGAAGCCCCAGTCTTACTCAGCATGAGCTGTTTGGTTTTGTTCAGAGGAATAAATCTAATAGGATAACATGCTTCTTGTAGACATTGGTGACCCTACTGAATGTAAACATCTGGATTTACTTTATATTTTCAATAAAATTACACATTTTATTTCTGATTCATAAGACAGTAAAATACAATTAAAACAGAACTCCAGATTTAAGTAGCTTTTCCAGTATTTTAAAAGTAATTTATTATGAAAGATACCTTATCTCTGTTCCTTCCCTACCAACTACTTTGTTGTATTTATCATTTCTACAACAATCATAGGCAAAATCAAATAATTTTTTTTTCATTATAAAGGAATATCAGATTGACAGGTTGTAAGCCTGAATGCCTTTGTTTATAAAGCCACTGGAAGCATTCTGTTCATTAAGGTATCTGAGTCACATGCTGGAAATCAGTGGTGGAGTGGGGCTCTCTGTAACTCTCTTTCTGCCCCATATACAAATTGGGTTTCAGTGCAGGCTAATGTAAAGTAGAGAGAACAAGCTGTGGAGGGCTTAAGTCACTCTATACTATATAACTCAGGTTCAGATAAGGACTAGCCAGATAACAATATGCATGAAAGAAATTATAGAACTACAGAATTCGTTGTGGATGGGTTTGGGGAAGCAAACTCTAAATGGTGGTACTGTCAACTGTTCAGCCTTTCTGCCATGCCAGGTGACATGTCAGGTTTATATCTAAGCTACCTATCCACCTGCAAGGCAACCAAGAGCAGCAGCCTAAAAACCAGCCGAGAATCAATCCTACCTCTAACATTACTTGCAAAGACAGCTATTTTGTGAAATTCTGTACCCACAGGTACTCTGCTGCCCAGAAGTCTCCACAGGGCCCAAGGGCAATGTTTCTGGACAATGTTTGCAGAGCACTCAAGCACACTGTTCGCTGTGTCTTGGGTAACATGAGCCTTTCAATTTGATCGAGTTACTTCTCTTACAGATGGAGACATTTATAATTTGTTATTGTTATTGTTAAAACAACTGAGGTTTCGAAGGCAGGAAAAACCCTTATGGAATGAGGTTTCTGAAACATGACCAAGCCAAAGCCACCAAAAATAAGTCTGGCCTGTCTGCAAAACAAAACTCTTAGTCTGTCTCAGTCCATTCCCTGTGTTGCAGCTATGCTTCCAGCAATATGAACTCACCTTGTCATTTAATTACAAGAGGAAAAACAACCTCGACGCCCCCAGGTCAGTAGCTGAACCCCAAGTCATTCGCCCAACAGTCTGGAAAACATTAGGAGAGTAAGGTTTTATTCTTATTGTATTCCTATTAGAAACAAATATACATGGAAGGTGGGGTTTAGGAAAAGAATCTAAACAGTGTAGACTGCACAAACATGCAGTGACTTCAGCCACAGGACTCCAGGTTTATGGCAGCAGAAGTGGGGGATGACACTCTCCAGACATTTTCAGGGAGCCAGAATTTGAGAGACATTGCTGAGATGGCCATGCAAGTCTTAGTGAAGGTTCAAACTACTGTAGTTTCTTTCAAATAGTTAACAGCAACTTTTCTTGTTAAACTCCTCTTTTCTTCAGCAACTATTTGTTAGAACTTCATCAACAACTAATCAAACTGTGTAGCACAAAACTAATTATGCCAGGAGACTTCAAAGTGGCACCTGAAAGGCACTCTGAAGACAAAACACTGTCCCTTTTTTCCTTACATGAAAACCACACAAAACAACAATTGTAGGGAAACCATGACAAAGAGAAAAAGAAGAGATCTTCGAGTCTTTCTCTGAAGGATCCCACACAGGATATTTACTTGGCCAGATGATGACTATGGAGAGAGAATTCCAGATGTGTGGGTCTCAGCTAGGAAAACCTTCCTCTCCCCTACACACCCACACATATCCACTTCATGCTACTCTTAAGCAAGCTCTGGAATGAAAAAATAAGAATTATGGGTGAAATATTTGACATGAACATACACTCTTGGCTTACGCAAGCCTCTTGATGGATTCTTGAGAGTAAATGTGCACCATACAATTTTCCTTGAATAGAAGGAAATGCCAGACACTTAGACAGTGATCAAGCTACCACTGAACCTCTCTGCCTCCACTAAAGAGAGCTGTATATTTGAGACTGGTGGAAGAGGCCTGGTTGTCAAAGAGATCTCAGGTTTTGAGCTGTGTGCTAGTAACCATTAAGAAATCCACATTTATCTTGCAGATCTTATCTGATATAATTTATTTCTTATTCCAAACATTGGGAGAAATTGAAGGAGTCATTTATGAGGACTTCTTGATGGCTGTTTCATACTGGTACACCAGTGTTGACTGTGACTCTCTCATGCCCTGCATGGATACCAAATCATCATTTCAGGCTTCCTCTCATTTTCTACAGGTTAGAAACTTTGTCTGAACCTAAGAAATCAACCAAGATCTCAATCAATCAAGAATTATTAGTATTTCTCTATACTAATAAGAGAAAAATAAATATCGTCATGCCACTCACAGCTGATAAAATCTATTTGTGTTCAAAGTATTAAGAGACCATGTGAGGCATACACTTGTGGAAGAGACATGACATGACTGCAGCAGCTTTTACTTTGTATTGAGCTTAAATATCCTGTGAACCTAGTGACCTTTTGGTTGAAAACACTCTGTTTATTCTTTTTGGTCTGAGAAGCCAGCATTCACAGCAATTTTTAAGTCATACGATCTTCAGGAGAATAAAGAGCTGACATTTGCACTTCATCATCATAAGTCAGGGTGGATGACTCCACTTCCTGATTGCCAAATTTACCATAAATCCCAAAAAGTGACTGTGAAAAACAGAAGTTCCAGGAGCTTGGGTCTTCCTGAAAATTTATCACAATGTAAAAACAAATTAGTTTACTCTTTTCCACACCCACACTCCAAAGGAAAATAATATTCTACCTACTGATCACAGAGCTCTTTCAGCTGGTCAAGCCATTCTATTGTTCTAGTCTGGATTGCTTTCCTTGCTGGGTTTTAGTCTTGGAGAAAATTCATCACTGAAAAGAAAACATGAAAAAAATTCTCTTTCACTGATGTTTAGAGACCATATATCCTTAGGCCAATAGGAAGTTTAGACCCATGATTATAGTTAAAAAAAACACCTTCTCAGATGGCAAGCTCAGAAAAGACTAGTCTGTCCCACCTGGTCCCCTCATTAGTCCTCTTATATAATTTTCCTTTCATTACTGTTGCAAATTAAGGAGCAATTTGGTATGGAGCATGCATCCACAGGCACAAGAGTAGCTGATTATCACATAGACTTGATAGAATGCATGGCCTTCCTAAATACTTTTAATTGAATGTACAAAAAGAAAAAAAAAAATCACTTCCCCAGCAGAAAATGCTCCATTTAAAACATATGCTTTGCTTTTTCAGCTTGACTACTCCACTTCTTGAAGGCCAGTGTCTTTGGGAATTCCTGTTCCTAGCCACTGTGGGACAGAAAGTGAAGCATGCGTGTTTTGAGCTTGCATGTTTAATCCACCATAATACTTATCTACAAATACTTATCTACAAATCCACCATAAAACATATCTACAAATGTATGCATCTGGTAATAGCCATATATCAATCCAGATTCTGTCCCTAGTTACAAGGTTGAAGCTTCCCGAAGCTTGGCTGAAGCCATCCCTCAATTCCAACTAAATAAACAGCTAATTATAGCCATATGTTGATGAGTGACAGATCTGTAAAGGAAGACTTTAGAAAAAAGAAAAATTAGGGGATAAATAAATGCTCAGTTTCACTGAGAAAGCATTCACTTTAATTGCAAGCTGTTGTCTCAGTATTTTAGTACTGAACAGCAATGGCATGTGGAGATAACAATCATAACCAAAGAAATTGACCTAAAAATGCTTTTTTTTCTCTTAAATACTGAAACTACTAAACAAAATTTGCAGCTTGTTTTGGAAAAGCCCCATTATTTTTTACTGATTGTTGACCTTCATGACAGTTACCTCACCGTTTTGGGAAAGGCAGGAGCACAACATCAAAAATGATTTTGAAGCTTACTGGCATAGAAACAAAGCTTGTCAAGATGGTACCATCAGTCACCTAGATTTTAACCCCTGCCTGTTTGCATCCTTCCTAAAGAATGCAGTTAGGCAACAACACAAGAGCTTCCTGTTTTAAAATTACTATTTGCACTGTCCAATGGAAATGTAATGATGGGTCTGTGCTTCTGGTAATTGTGGGTTACCCTGTCACTGTAGTTTTCGCAAGGGATGGAGGCGATGGGGGGTAAATGGGGAGGATGTGGCCAACCCATTAAAAAACAAAGCAGTGGGAAGCTGTCCACCTGACTGAGGATGCTTCTCAGAAGAAATGACAAGCTGCTGAGATTCGCCACAGAGTTTATTTCTCTCATGGAACTGGCAGATACTCAGTGTCATCCTCACCCTCTCCCCAACCAGTTTTTTCCCCATGTACAGTAAGAACTTGCTGATCAAGGATAGAAATAAAAAGAAAGTCCAGATTTTTAATGTCAATGTAATGCCCCGCTGCAAACAGAAAGGTGTGACTGCATCCTTGATGATTAACATGGCTAGATTCCCTTATCTCTAGATAACCATCAGGGTGAAGCATCAACTTCAAAAAGGTGATTCAGCCACTTTCAGCCACATTTTGGAACTGCCTACCTATCTCCTTCCACCGTCTGAGGAGAGGGATAGAACAATTTTCATCTGAAGACATGCCTCTCATTTTGAAGGGCAGAAACTGATCTACCACATTGATGCCACAGCCAGGCCCTGTCTACGTCTCATCCCAATTATTGCTTTTGAATGAGAATGCCAGTGACACATGAGATACTTTGGCATAGATGCCTTCCCAAACAGTACTGTCCAAAAAGCCCACCTCAATAATGCTGAAGTTTCCTGCCCAAAATATTTTAATAACCCTGAGAGAGCTCAGGACCCAAGTTTCAACGAGTCGTCTTACTCTGTTAGTAAGGCATTTGTTAACCTAGCTGTTTCCTGTCTCCAGAACAAAGGGGAAAAAATAAAGCATAAAAGAGACCCTAAAATCTATTCGCATTTGACATTACTTGCATCAAAATGATGTTATTTTGTCAAGGAACAACCTCTCAGCCTTGCAGTATTGGAGCCTTTCTTGGCAGCACATAGAAAATTCAAATCCCACAACAATAAAATTGCACACCTGATTTTAGCTGCAGATAAAAGCACAACACTGAATTCTTCAACAATTCAGCTGCTGCTGATTATCAGTATAAGCTTTTATTATTAGTATAAGCTTTCAGACTTCTAAAGAAAATGGATCTATTATCCTGTTTCTGTAGATTTGTACTACCTCCTCCATCTAAAAAGACATTTCTACATATTTTTTTTATTTTTGTAAAAAATATTTTATATTGTTGCTGAGAGACAAACACACAGTGCAATCCTTATAATGCCACAATTGTGTTTATAATTACTGCCATATATTTTCATTGTTGTTAAGTGTTTCAATGAATGCTATCTTAATATTTGGGACAGAACATAAAAAAATCGCCATTTCATTGGTGAGGACTTTTGTATAGCTGGGCATTATCTATCTATCTCATTTCCTGACCTGACAGGGTCCCCACCTCCAGAAAGATGGCCCAAAGTGTTGTGAATATGCAGATGTTTCTGTTGAAATCCTTGCCAAGCATTTTGGCAGCTATGAAATAAACGCTCAGTGTGTTGTTTTTGATGGAAACCATATCTGACAGATGGATGAGCATCTTAACTCCCTTCACTAACACTGCTTTAGCCCAAATGTTTTTACATAATTTCTCAGAATAAGAGATAAGCACTCTGAAAAACAGAACATAACAGGACGTCACGAGCAATACGTGAAAAAATGGTCATTCTTCTGATGACCACAGTTCAGATGCTTCCATGCATTCATGTCTTCACTACAAGAGTAGGAGACATTATTAAGTGAAGAGAGATGACAGACTCCTAAAACTTGCCAACTTGGTCAAAATCTCCAGAAGCTTTAAATGGCATTTATATTGTCAGCACCTACCAATAAAGTAAAATCAAATATTTAGTCTTCATTTTCGCTTTCCAAGAGTTCGTTTTCACATTTTCATAAAATCCATCAGCTTGAGCACTAACAATCTTTTTTTTGGAGCCCTTTTTAATACCAACAGGATGTCATCATAGAGGTAAATTGCAAAGTAAAAATGTAACTAATTAACTTTGACAGTGCATTTCTTTGATGAAGTATCATCTTGCACAGCACAGAGTCAGTTACAAGCACCTGCTGCCAGACTGAAGAAATCACTGTTAATCTGCTTAACTGTCAGGCTCCTTTAGCTTCCAGACTCCTCCTGACGCAGACTCATGGGATCCCAGCAGTGGTATCCCTATGCCTAAAGCATGCAAGCAGCAAAACTTGCTTCCTTCCATGGTAAAATAGCAAATGGGTGTATTGATTAAGAAGAAATGTTCCTGCTTAGAGGATGGAAGTGTAAACAGGATGGATTAGCAGTGATTTGCAAAAGATTAAAAATCGGAATCACATTTAAATCTCTATTGAATTAATTAATATTTACAAAGCATGTTCAGTAACTAGCAAATCCCAGATTATTTACCTTTGATAAAATGGTATCAAGGGGAGAGCCCAGTGCTGAGGCCCCTTCTGGAGGCTTGGCTCCCTGAAGCTGAGGGCCAATATGGGTTGTCCATTACTAATGAATGCATTTCCATTTTACACTGCACCTGGAAAAATTAGTATTTTCACTTATCCCGAGATGTGAAATAAATTAATTACTCTGAGCAGATGCTGCCTGGCAACAAGGGATCTGACAAACTAGAATCAGGTGCTGGAAGAGGGCACAGGCAGACTAATATCCTCCCAAGTCAAATTAGAAACCTAAAATTCTGCTGCACAAAGCGGAGCCAGTGGACAAACACTATGAGTGACTGTCTGACGCTCCACGCATGCAGGATGGCCCTGGGCTGAACTACAACCAGCAATTCAATATGCAGCTGCACTTACCCACCTACACCGAATTCAGCTGCTTCCATCCCTTTGCTGTGTATCTGAGGTTGTATTGCTCTTATCTGCATTAAGCCCCAGATGGGTATTGTATCCTGTTTCCCAAATCCCGTATCTGTTTGCTATGGAAAGAAGACGGGCCTGCCCTGGGAAATGGTAGGTAACTGAACCAATGGACCCTCTTTGTACAGTACAAAACATTTACAGACCTCACCTGGAACAAGTTTCCACTAACTCATAAATTTTGGGGGCTACTTTTGTGACTGTGAAGAAGAACTTCCATTTTCAGAAAGACCCTTCAACCACCACCTTTGTGGAGCATCTCTGCATCCTATGCCCTGGACTCCACTAACTTTAAAAAAAAAGGTTTTGACTTTGATTTGCAAAAGTGCCCAAAAAATGCAGTGGTTTCTGACATTTTGCTAGCAACAACCAGATGGAAGAAAAGTTTGGAACAGCTTCAGCACTTCTAGGACAACTCCAGGTCAAATGCCCCCATGGCAGTTTTAACAGCCCATGGTGTTTCCTGCATGAATGAACAGTTTCATGGACTAGAAAGGCCACACTACTCATGTTCACCCATATCCTGGGAAGATTACCATCTCTGGTCCAGACAGCCACAAGAGGTCAAGCCACCAGTCACAGCCAGGGCTGCAACCAAAATTGGAAGATTACTACCAAGAACAGCTATCACAGAATTTCCCATATGCTGCATTAGCAAACTGAACTAAAAATGTATTTATCCTTCAACAAAGGAAGCTTGTCGTAGACATGAGACAACGAAAAGTTAAATTTAAGATAATTCATTCCTGGTTTTGTGGTAAAAACATTGACAAAACAATCAAGGTAACAGCTGATCAGAGCAGAACAAAATCTTAATGTTAACAAAGCAAAAGTATCCCTTGGGGGAAACTTGCAAACATCTTCATTTATATTGTTTTCATTTAACAATTAAACAGAAAACATAGTACTATTGTTTATATACCAGAAGTACCCAAAGGAATGAAATTCAATACATATACCCAAAATATTCTGGGGCTTGTTTGGTTTATGCCTTCATTCCAGAGACGTCCAGATATGCATCAGGGACAATGAAATGCTAGGAAGAAGTATCAAGATTTGTCCAGTGAATTTTGATAGGACTGGAAGTGTCAGACCTATTAAAAATATGGAAAAACTCAGTTAAATTTCATATGGACCATCAATAAAGACTGTTATGACATCTGGCACCCTTGAATGACCAGTTCTGCATCCACATCTGAAAAAAGTGGGAATCAAATGGAGGAGTTTGGTACATGTTAGTAAATATTTCTGTAGTCAAAATAAACCCAAGAATTTTCAGTCGGTTAATAGAGAATGGGTTATCAGCTTCAGCTTATTTGCTCTTGAAAAGGAAATGTTAAACACTTTTTTTTTTTGCTAAAGTACTGTTTGATAGAGAGAGCCATTTCAGAAGAATGATCTGATTAGTGCGGTAAGGAGCACTGTAAGAAGCAAAAAACTGGGAAGGAAATCTCAAGTCCATCTCCTCAGGGCAGCTGTACACCTGTATCTCCAGTTACCCCAGTGATAACATGTTCTGTACATAGAGGCCTCAGGGTCAATCATTTAAAAAGTAAATAAGATAATAAAAGTTATTTCAAATTCTACTATCAAGCAGCAAGTCTGTTTGAGGATCACATACATACACACAAATACCAAAGTTTCATAATTATGGATTTCCCTCTCAATAGCTAATCTAGCTATCAGATTATCTAGCCTACACAGATCAGTATCATCAGCCAGAATCCAAAAGCACATTTTGGGAATCTGACCACTATGAGCAAGTGATCAGTCCCAAATTTAATGTTGCATATAACTACTTCTCATCAACCTAGAAGTTCAGCACAGAGCTTCCAGAGGGATTTTTCTGTCACATTAGAGTTATCAGGCACAGTAAGGAACTGCTATTCCATAGCACTGAACTGCCTTGCCCATGCTGAGGACAAAAACTCAAAGCCCAGCAAAGCTATGCAAAAAAGCAGCAGAAGGAGCACTCGCTCTGCTAATCCCTCCACAGCAGCCACCAGCAGTGGAACCTGAACACACGGAGAAATTCCACAGACTGCATTCCTTTCTGTCATTCGTGCGAGTTCTCACACAGAGAGACGACTGTAGCATGGTAACTTTTAAGTGAATAACTGAAATGTCGCATGCATTACACCATAAAATAAGATAAAAAGAGTTATTTTTCCATCCTAAAACTTGTAAGAATAGAAATTGAGGTACTCCTCAGCGGGAACAAGCAGCAGTTGCTGTCTTGCTGGTGACAGGCCTTAATTTGTCACAGAGACTTGCAGGCAGAACAATGATGTGTCTGCTCTCATGCAGCACAAAAGCAATTATTTTTGCAAAAACAAATCACTTTACATTCTGGATCCATATAAATAATTAAAATTCAACTTAATTTTTCAAAATATATAAGCACAACACTCTACAAAATTAAAGACTGTGCACTATGCAAGAAGTTTCAGCTCAGTGCATGTATTGAAACCTCATCGTTTTACCCAAATGATTTCTGAACCCTGAGGAGCTCAACTCAGAGCTGGAAGATCAAATGGCAGGAACCTGGGTCTGAAAAATTACCTCATGGTACTTGTAACATCTTCCACTATCAAAGCCCTGAGTTAAAGGAAATTGTTTAGGCAGTTGACATGCTGTGAATCAAAGAACGCTTAAACCTTACAGGGAGATTCATCTTTAGGCAAATAGCATTGACTCTAACTTTGTATTCCCAGGGCTTCATGTCAGTCAAACAATGTTCGTGGGTTTGTTTTATCCTATATGCCTTTTATCTGCACTAAAAGCTCATAGGGATCCATTACACCTTTATAAAACCCTAATTTGAATTTTTCTATGGCTTTCACATAAGTTAGTAAGCAGACAGAAAATATCTGACAAAAATAGGGGAAAAAAGACACATTTAAAATTTTTTTTCAGTTAAATGACCAATAAAATTTTTCAGGCTCAGTTGTTACAGGCCATATTTAGCCGATTTAGTGTTTCCTAAGCACATGAGGCAGTCTGATACTCTGCTGTTTGCTAGTCCATCCATTTGTCCTTGCCTGACATTCTTTAAGCTATCCTTCAACTAATTTTGCTAGAGGAGAAAGTCTCAGAAAATCTGAGTTCTCCAGGGATTAGCAGTTAGGCAATTTGGGAACTGTAAGAGCACCTGATAAAACAAATTTTATTTTCTGGGCATTCAAATATGGAAAATAGCTCCCTGCTTGAAAGAAAACCAGACTTTACTGGGAGAACACAAATCTGGAAAAACCTGTAAAAATAACAGCAGATGAGGCTGACATCCTTCAGAGTACACTGGTAAAAGTTCTGACCCAGTCCACTACTGTCCACAGAGAGTGGATAAAAAGGGATTGCTTTTTCATCCTGAGGAAGACCAGACTCAGCGGATGTCAGGTGAACGGGAAGTAAATATGTTGCCTTTGATGGATATTTGGTTTTGAGGATTGCACTTTCTAATCCATCTGGGAAGAGAGATCTCCATATGATTCAGGCACTAGACCATGGTGCCTGTGACATCTGCTACCTGTATGGATCAACATCTGTCCTTGCTAACTGCATTCACTGCTGGCTCTTTGTTGCAGCAATGGCTTCAGTGCCAAACAGCTCTGTCATCGAGAGATTGAGGGCAGATACCATCCTCACAGAATCTGTATTTCAAAACGGGTAACCTTTTACATGGTGCCTCTTCCTGTCCTTTAACAAACAAGGAAAAAAAACCATCACACTGCCAACAAAAATAACATTTTCAACTGCGCACTACAGCGAGTACCACGGCATCCTTCAGTAAATTTACATCTATTCTTCTTGGCAGGGCCAATCTTAAACAGCAAGGTACTGAGGCATTGCCCACCACCAGAGCAATCCTGGCCCACTGCAGATGCTTTCACAAATTCTTGGACTGATGCCCACAAATTACTGTCTCCCCCTAAGTCCCCATGAGATGCTGCTACTTCCCGGTCCTGCCAGGTTTCAGGCCTTTAACCTCATCACCTGCTCAGGTTCAGCTCCCAGGCCCTGAGAGGCAATGCCATAAATTCACAGCAGAACCAACAAAGCACAGCATCGCTGCTTTGACCACTGAGCTCCACCCATGCAGGCAGAAGATGAGGTTATTGTTGCCATTGCCACTGACCAAACGAGCCCTGCTCCAAGTGTGAGGCTGGCTTTGATTTCCCCATTCTCCCTCACCACCACTTCCAGCAGATCCACATTCCCTTGCACCCAGAGCACAGTGATGGCTCTCTGTGCAGCTCTCTGGAGTTGCTGGTTGGGATGCATCTCGACCAAACTTCAAGCGGGGAGCATTCCCAGCCTCTTTCCAAAATAACAAAGGTTTCTTGAACACACCAAGCCCAGCCTTTTACATGTGGTTTCTTTATTACCTCCTTTCACCTGCTCTTCCCTCCAATACATAGCCCAGCTGCTGGATGGAGGACGGAAAAGGAGATTTTGATAGAAGGGAAAGGAAAATGTGGTGATCAACTGCAGAATACATTGGTGGGTCTAGAGCTTATCTACACCAAATTCCTTGTGGTTCACGACCAACTGAGACAACACACTTGTAAGTTTTAATAAGAAATCCATTCAGCATACGAGTTTTACTTTCTGTAGTAAATGAGCAAATAAATTCTATTTTATTCCATTGAATGTGCCACATCTCTTTTGCAATTTAAAATAATAACACGTTTGTCTAAATTTTCATAGGCAGAAAAGACTACTACAGTGTTCTTCATTTAGGCTTATCCTAGAACAATGGGGTTCAGCTAACAAAAAGTCTTGTTCTGCCCACATGTAAGAAACAGTTCTTTAACTTTATCCAGATACAAATACACATGGTTTAGACAGTAAATTGTAGTCTGAAGGGCTTAACAAACTCATTGCACTGCACCCAAAAAATCAAGCAAACAATTGAAAAGTTTGGTAATTTAACTCAAAATATTTCTTTTTCCATGTCCTAGGAAGAATGTGAATCCTATTAATGAAATATCCAGAATGGAAGGCAGAGGGATTTTGAGAGAATCCTGCCTAAGATATCACATGTCCACATGCAAATGACAGCCAGTACTGTGCCTAGTTTCTTTTGTCTCTTTATATCACTGTTTTGAAACTAGAGAAAAAATTGACATCAAAACTGTTGGGAGAAGGGAAAATGACAATAGTTATATCATTAAATTAATCATCCTTCTTGAAATAAAAGCTTTCTACACTCCTTTACCAGGTTTACAGATGCCCCACAGCAAACTTGAAAGGAAGTGCAAGAAAGAACTTGAACGCTATATGAATCTCAAACTCATCTTTATATCATAGATTCAAAGAATCACAGAATAGTTTGGGTTAGAAGAGACATTTAAAGGTCACCTAGTCCAATGTCCCTGCAATGAGCAGGGACATCTCCAACTCGATCAGGTTGCTCAGAGCCCCTTCCAGCCTAACAATGACCAGGGGAAGGGAGGGGGGGCATCCACTCCCTCTCTGGGCAATCTGCTCCAGTGTTTCATCACCCTCATTGTAAAAAAAAATATTCCTTATATCTAATCTAAATTGACCCTCTTGTAGTTTAAAACTACTACCCCTTGTCCTATCGCATTTGATAAACACAGAATTTATCACTGGAGAATTTCTGCTGAAACTCATACTCAGGAGATACTGGCTTTAGGCATGCTCATATTATAGCATTTTCGGCCCTACAAGCAATAATAAATAATGCTTATGCATTTGTAAAGTACTGCATTCTCACAGATATATTGATTACTCATTAGTTTACTATAGGCTCTGTATAGGCTTTTTTATGATTTCCTGTGGTAACATGGAAGCCATGTTTGGCAAAACACAAATTTAGGATGGACTGAGGTCCTTCTAAATAAAACTAGGGAGGGTGAAATATTGGAAGCTTATAAGTGCATATTTCTGAAACATTTAAACATATTCTCAACAATTAACCTAACTACTGAGCTCTACACAAAAGAACACAGAACATGAGTATAGAACTCGAATTCACCACCTCCTCCCACAAGTTTTAGTTAAATGGCCTTCAACTGCACCAATAATCTCCCAACAGCTCAGATCCAGCATAGATTACTGTTTCAATAATACACAAAGCCATAAAGGCTGACCTTTGCAACAGTATGTTACTGGTGGCATTGGGTGTTATTAAATTTCATATAGAGCACAGCAAGTGATATTACACATAGATGTTTTAGTGAGAATAAAACAGGCTGCAGAAAGCACTCCTAATGCTTCAAGCAAAGATGCCAAATGTAAATTTAAAAATGGCTTCTGAATTTCAGGCAAACCCATGTAAATACATTTTAATTTACTAACTAGAAATAAGTTCTAGAAAATATTTTAAATTATCACTTGCATTTTTTTCAAAATTATTGAATGCCCAAGTTATAACCAATAAATAAGCTGTAATTTAGAAATTAGGCGTAAAAACCTACACAAAGCACATGAAGAACCCTGTGTTTAAGGATTTAATTTCCTCCATGCTGAGAAAATGCAACATTTGTATACGTTTGGTTTGATGAGCAGAAAGTTTCTCTCCCTCTGATCATGAAACAATGCTGGAGCCTCAGGCCTGATGTGAAGACAGTGCAATTCCTTTTGTAGCATGCAAGGCTTATAAGCATTCTGGTCCCTCAGGATCCCAGATACCACACTACAAGCCCTTGGGAGATATAAACCTTTAACTCGGGCAGCACCTGGTCCAGTTAGCCTTCCGCAATGCCATATTTACATTAATACCACTCTAACACCGAGGAAGGAACTGCTCTGCTAAGAAACGGCTCAGCATCATCACCTTAGTGACCAGGGCTGCAGCTAGGCCTCCCTGAGCATCCCCACCAGAAGCGTGAGCCCAGCTGCTCCCACCAGCTCTTATTTCAGAGCTGCCGCAGAGTCTCGTGGCCCAGGTTGCCTCAGAAGAAGATACAGTTTTGGACTCAGAACACAAGCCCAAAGAACACTATTAAGGCCAATGCCACAAGTGATGCATACAGCTGGGATTACCCCGGGCCATGAGCCTGAGTGAGCCATGGAGGAGACACCGCTGTGAAGATGGGGGATACAGAGCCAGCACTCCTGGATGCCCTGTAGCAGAAGGCATGTTCTCGTCGAGTCCCCCACTGCAGGCGACCAGAGACAGCACTTTGAGTCTCATCTGAAAAATAAGTCAGGCACTTCTGAGCAACCCGGGTCTCCTTGTGCCACTGAAACCCAACATTATTTTTATCTTGGTCTATCAAGCATGAATAGGAAGCATCTTCTGCTTCATCAGCTGGGAAACAATTTTGCCTGAAGCTGCCACCAGGGCACTTGTGCCAGCCAAAAAAAGAAAGACATGGGTTTCCTGCAGGGGCACCACCCTTATCATCTAGCTTGACAAGCCAGCTGCGTCCAGAGCAGACTGGTCTCAGGGAAGGGGCAGAGGTCGGTTGTAAAGACCATTTTTATTCTTCACACAGAGACGCAGCTAAATCGGAACTGTATTAGTCAGACACTTGTCTGACTGACAATTCCTTTGGCTGTTTTCTGATCTTTCAATTCAACTCTACCAATTCACAGAATAAAATGCTGCATAAATATTCAGACTTTTCCAGCAGCATTTCTGTAGTCCTTCCAGTCATGAACTGCAACAGCCCAGAAGTCATGGCGAGGCACACAACGCAAGAACCTAGTGCTCCTTGATTCTAAGGCTGATGCATGAGGAGTGAGACAAGAAGAGTTCCAACAACCCTTTGATATAAAGGCCTTCTGCACCATTCACAGTGATTGTAGTGATTCAGGCTTCATTGACCCCTGGTAAGACAAAGTGCCGTGCATCTAGCTCTCCTTTGTCCTGTCCTTTGCAGGAAAAGAGGCTGAGCACACATTTCACTTGAAACAGGCATTCTGCAGAACTCAGGTCCAGGGAAAGAAGGGGATCTTCAGTTGGGTCCTTAAAACAGAATTTTGTGTCTGGTCAGTCCCCCAGAAAAATTAGTGTGTAGAAGAATTTCTTTATTTTTATTCCTCAACACTAAATGGGAAAGAGTATTTTCCTGCTTTGTGCACAAGACCCACATTCTAAGCATTCCTTCAGTAACATTCAGTCATAGTTTGACAACACTTTTAAATTACTATCTTATTGTTTTAACTACTGAGGTGTAAAGAGCTGGAAACATGCATCCAACTCAGTTCCAGCTTAAAAGTTAAATTTGCAAGAAGCAGCTGTTTCTGGGGGAGGAATAACTCAAGAAAGAAGTAGAATATGACTGTGGAGATGTCCTTCCACTTTATCTGATAACAGATAGGAAAAGACAATCATTATTTGCTCTCTCCAAGCCCTAGGCCATTCAGAGACCAGAATCACTGGCCATTCTTTAGGCCAGGAAATCCAGCTCATCTGTCCTCTAATGGGATGACTGGCTGACAAATTTTGTTATCTGCTAGTTTGAGTTTCTTATACAATAAATTATTTTAAATCACCAGACCATTAAAAAAAAAACCAACAAACTATCTAGAAGAAAAGATTTGAAAGAGACCCCAGTAGCTCCAAAACCCAGGGATGACAGCCAACTAGAGATGGAAAGCCCAAGCATAGTGATTGAGAAAACAAACCCAAGACCTGTTTTCTCCAGCAGGTTATCAGCAGCAGCCTCAACACAGAAAAAAGAGGTGCTGTTCTGAAGCAAGGCAATACTACAGCAGGGTCTTTTCAAGATTCCCATTATGTACTTGTGGTAAGAGGTCTCCTTTAAGATCAGGACAGGACTGGGACTCTAACATGTCAATGCTCATGTGCTGATCTGCATGTTGGATTTCTGACTGTGTGAGTAAAAGTAATGTGCACTGTCCTGATTCAGTCTGCTACTGGGGACACCTTCAGACTTTGGCCCCGTTGCTTAAGCAGCAATTACAAACATATTTCATCACCAGGCACAAGGGAGTTTTGTGATACCTTTCATCATTTATACACTGTAATACATTGCAGCACTGTACTCTATTCACATGGACTTCTCCAGTGAGATGGCTCCATTCGAGATACTCCCGGACCAGATGATTTTTCTATAAATAGCAGTAAGAATATGCCTAATTATTTCCTGGTGTCCTCTCTGTGTCTTTTTTATTCCATTAAACAAACAGACAGTGTTTGGTACATGAGTAAGAAATGTAGTGTAACAGAAAATATGTTAGAAAGGAAATGATTACTAATCACTGCTTTTTGCCCAATACAGCTAAAATGACCTATTTCCTCAGCTCATCCATCAGCTGAGCAAACTACTGACTTGAAGACGTGAGAAACCGTCCTTGTTCTTTGGTTTCAAACACAACTTTGTTTCTGCAATGAATTCAAGGAGCAAATATGACCTGGGCTGAAAGAGAAGCACACAAAATCTACAGCCAGCCCACAAAAAGAAGACATGAATGGGAAGAAAAGAGACAAACCCAAAACATCGTCTAACAGTTTATTAAATAGGTTTAATGATTTTAATATATGGAACTCAAGAAAGGATCACTTGCCCAGAACATTCCAGTACATGTGAGGAAGTAAAATGTAAAACTATTCTTAAAATAAAACTGTACTGCTTTGAGCAGCAGGAAGATAAAAAGTTAACCAGAGCCCTCAAGTAATATCATATGGAAATTAATTAAAAACGTAAGGGGCACAATTCATTATCTGATGGTATCAACTACCTTATGAACACATAAAAAAACCCCAAATGGATACACTTCTCTTATACAACATTAAACTACTTGGGTTTCTCAGTATTTCCAGGACTGAACATCATTTTGGGACAAATAATCACAATGTATTCTTTATAGTTTGCACTGTGAGACACACAGTCAGTGTCCAAATGTTTTGATTGAAGAACTTTAATCTTAGGGCAGCTTGTTTTTGTCTGGAATTAGAGGCTGTAGTTCTCAAACATCAGCTCATCTGGAATTTTTAAATGGCAAGTTAAAATCATATATTTACAAGGGGCTTTGGGGAGCTTTAACTTTTCTCTGACTCAAAAACAGCACTAAAGGTTTCTTTCCCTTTAATAAAGAATCTCTCTAAACTGAAGCAAAAGATGAACACTTTGCAAGGAAAGCATTATAAAATATGGAGTTTTAAAAAATATTCTTTCATAATTTCATCTACAAGTTGTTCTCAGACCCATGGCAGGAAGGAATGAACTCAATGACAATAAAATCTAGTCCTGACAGGAAGAAATTAGTTACTGGCAATAGTTATCTAAAATCATAAATTCTCAGGAAGAAAGAGAGGAATATTGAATTAATGCTTCAATATATATCCAGCCTTGAATTCAAAAGGCACAAGGCTTGCTTCAAAGAAAAGTATTCACACCTTACACCTAAGTGTACATACAGGCTATGTCTAAATTGGCAGGGAATTCAGCTCAGTGCAAGCAAACAAGTAAAACAAGGCAGCTGGCGTAAGGCCCCTGCATCTCTAAGAGCTTCTGCTTCAAGTCCAGCTTTAGTCTGGTTGGCTGGAGATTGAACGTTCCCTCTCGCTGGTTTGAAGCTGTCCGATGGATGAACCACTGGTCCATCTGGAGATGATTAGCTCCCCCTTAGGACAATGAAGATTTGGTGCTGTTAATCCAAAGTCACTCTTAGGCAATCACGAACATCTCCCGCTTCCCTCTTCTCAGGTTTTGGTCCTCTCCTGTTTTCCTCTGCTTTACTTCAGGACACCATGCCTGTGGCATTGTAAGTGATCTACAGGATGAAGGCAGGTTTGCTCTCTTGTCAGCATTTGAGTTTGCTCCTCTGTGCTCACAACGATGGCTGTTCCAGCTCAAGGGTTGCTAACTGAGACAAACTCCAGCTGCAGGAGGGAAAAAGCCTCCAGCACAACTGGGGCTGACTTTGCTCCTTGCCCTGAAGGAGTCAGGGGCTCCTTCACTCCAGCCGCACCCCACAGCCTGTCATCCACCCACCGGGGATTTTCAGAGCTCCCCTCCTGTTGACTCTCTAAATATGAGGAGTGGTGCTTGGTCATGGGAACATTTTAGTACAGTTGTCTTTGTGAGAGGGAGGCTTTGCAGCACTCTTATTGTGGCCATTGCTCCTCTGAAGATCAGATACAGGTATCTGATTCCTCACAGGGTTCCCACCTTCCCAAAATATTTGCCAACTCTCCTGAAAGGGGGCAAGGTGAAACCATAAACCTAAATGCCCCAGAGAAACTCGATTACAATGAAACCTTGAAAGCACTCTGTAATTTTGAAAATGCTGAGAAGCTTCTGCAAGTCGTTCAGAAGGGGGTCCCTTTCTCATCTTTCTCCCACCCTTAGGCTGGTAAAACCTCGTGGTTTGCCAAGGCCCCAGCTCGGAAGGCAGCCGGTGCCCCAGCCAGAGAGGGCCCTCCTGCCAGCTCACTTGGGCCACAAGCACATTCCTTCACCCAGAGCTCAGGCAGAGATCTTGAAAGATGAAGATGCTGCACTTCCAGACGTTCACGATTTATTTATTTCAGGTGTTTGGCCAGAAGAGCTGTGGGTCAGATACCCTGGGTGACGGCTCGCTCAGGACCCCCACCTTTCCGGCAGCTCCACGAGTGCCCCCGCCCGAGGCCCCAAGCCCACGGAACGCCTTCCCTTGCCCCCGGCTGCACGAGGAGGGCGAGCGGCGCGCAGACAGGGGAAGCCCACGGCGCCCATCGGGACCCGGGGGGATGAAGGGGTACGGACAGGTGCCGAGCCCGGCTCAGCCCCGCCACGGCCGCGGGCGGGGGGCGCAGCGGGGCC